>CM041781.1:206073957-206410227 GCA_023374045.1 Limonium bicolor
ACTTGATACTGATCAGATCAAGGGAAACCGAACACAAATTGGGGTGGAAAGATAGATCAACACTGATGCTGATCACATCAGGGTCGAATGATTCTTGAAGCTTCCCTCAAGTGGTCGCAAGAATCACGCATAGGATAGATGTAATGAACGTAAATTGGAACTTGGAGTTGTGTGTTTTAGAAAGATTTCTAAGTAGGGGTTGTGAAAGGATTTTCCTTCAGATTTGAGAATAAGAATTTAGTTGAAGCCTATACTAGAGAACAGTGGTGGTGTATCATGTTGTATTATTCCAAGGTCAGCGGGAGGTAGAGGAGACCTGTGTCTAGTTGACTTGAGTGCCTGTGGGATTGTAGTGTGTATTGCATTGCTTTGGGATAGCTTTGCACTGTAGGTATGTATAAACCTTGTATTGTAAAACCAGATGGTTGGTTGTAATGCGGATCGGAGTGATTGTAGTATATTGGCATGGTATTAGATGTATAGACCTTGTGCAACGGATTTGGGAATTTGTAAGGAGGAGGAATGTATGACTTATGGCATTAGACATGTCTGAATGAGTAAATATAGTAATCCTACAACCTTGAGCAACTTTGAGGGCAAAGTTCCTTAAGGGGGGTAGATTGAAATACCCCGAACTTAATTATAGTGATTAAAATTATCCTAATATGTATTTAAGGGCCTAATTATGCCTAAGGAATATTGGTGAAGGAAATAAAACCAAAAGACAAGAGAAAACGCTTAAAAAGCGAAAACTATAAAAATGTCTGTTATATAACCATAGGAGTTATGTGACCTTTACTAGGATCCTAGGTGGATTCCTAAGGCTTATTTATGCCTAAATAGTATGTAGAAACAATTCCCGAAGAAAACAGATCCATAAAATGGTTTAAAACCACAAATGAACCTTAAAGCACGTTTTTCGAGGAAACCGGGAAAACGCGACTTTAAGAGGGTTAAATAGACTCGTAACAATTTTGGCCAATCAAATAGTGATTAATAAGCATAAATGAAGGTTTAGAACCAATAAAATCAATTAAACGAGGAAATAGTAAAAACTGTAAAAAAACGGGAAGTCGTGGGGTGAGAGTGTAAATAGAACAAACTAATGTGTCCCACTTGCAAATAAAAAATAAAAATCTGTAGGTGTTGTGTGTGTGGCCGATTTACTCCCCTCCCTCTCAATTCTTTATTTCTCTCACACACTAAAGGACAAACACAAAAGTAAAAGGAGGAAGAAAGTACAAAAGTAATATTAATCTTCTCTCTCCTCCCCATTTTGCATTCCCTCACGTACTACTCCCTCCTTCTCTGATTCATATTCTTCCCCAAGCCTGGCTATGGTGATTTGAGAAAAAACAAACAAACCCCCCACTTCTCTCTCTTGTTGATCACTCAAATCTTGTCAAAAAATTATAAAATTGGTACCGTTGGAATCCCCTTGCCAAGGAGAACATTCTCCTCTGTTCAAAAATCGAAAACCTCCCATTCCATCTCCATGGGTATTCCTCATTTGAAGGTTTGAAACCACCATTAGAAGCTTCTCCTTCATCTTGTTGGTTTGAGGTAAAAGGAAATCCGAAAATCTCTCATTTCTAGCTCCTATTTACATTACAAGAATTCCTAAAATGTGAGCTCGTGTTCCTTGTTGTTCCAGCCGTTTTGGCTTCTTCTTGGAGCTGGAAATATTACCCTCTTGCTAGTCAAGAACTCTATCTAGTGAGTGAAAGGTAAAGTCATTCCTAAACCCTAAATATATGTTCATAAGTTCTAAGGTAAATTTCTAGGGTTTAAGTGTTAAATTAGATAGTCATTAGTGTCTTGGATATGGGATGTAGCATTGCCTAATTGGTGAACCAAGAACAGGGGAAAGAAAAGAAGAAAGAAGGAGGAGAATTGGAAAAGAAAATAAGGAATTATGAGCTTAAGGTAAGAGCTCCTTCTTAATGCTAAATTTTAATGCATTAGAGTAATGAGAATGGGTAAATTAATGAAAGAACTCAAAATGTTGTACTAGTATTTTAGTTTATGGAAGTTTGGGAGTAATTGTGAATTAATGTTTGGATTAAAGGCCTTAGAGCCAAGTAATTTGAGTATGTGTATTGGTATTGTTTTTTAGAAAGTTATGGTAAATTGTGAATTAATTGTGTGCTGGTAGGACCCTTGTATGGGTGTGGCTAGTTTAGGATGAAATTTGGTGATGAGATGAGTTTTGGACAATGTTAGAAAAGCAACGGAGCTATGGCAAAATTTCGGTAGAAACCGAAGGAGTTTTAGGTGTATAGCGAGTAAGGAAATGACGAAGGGTTAACTTGGTGTTTAGAGAGAAACCAATTTGGTTAGTTAACCCCTTAGGAGCTATTTTAGAGGTAAGTAAAGTAGTGAGAAAAATCTGTAGCAAAATGGGTTATAAAGACCTTGGAATTTCAAGAAAAAGAGTTAGTGTTTGTAATCTTGAAGATGGAGATTTGACTTGGGTATAGGTAGTGCATTTGTCTAGGATGGAATTGTAATGGTCAATAAGTAATTTGGGTAAAGTTGGTAGAGGGTAGTAACCCACCAAGAGGAAGTTAGGAATGCACAAGTGTACAAAGTGTAAAAAAGCAAGAATGAAAATGTAGAACTAAAGCAAGAATTGAGCAAGGATTGGACCAATGATTTGAGGTGGTTTATGAAATGTTTTAAGGTGTTTAAACATGTAGGAAACATGTGGAAAGTTTATGGAATGATTAGGGGTGGATTAAGGGTTGATTTGGGGTTGAGAAATCACCTTAGTAGCAGGTTTGAGGAGGGTCCGGGTGTAACACCCCTACTCTAATCGGCTCCTAATTATCTTACTTAACATTGTAATCGCAGCGGTAATCTCAACAATTGAACTATTGGTGTCACCGTTCTCACTCGCCCATACGAGTAATAACGTGCTTACTGATATATTCATAAATACGAAACAATTTCCCACAGTGACAACAAGAGATAAATCTAACCTTCCCAAACCGATATAAAATACATTCACAGTGAGCCACTAGTGGAACGCGAGGCTTTAATGACGGTGGTTTAATCACGGTTTAAACAGACACCGTGATTAATAGGAAGGCCGGAATTTATTAGCGACGATGATTGATTAACCCGTAATCAATAATCGATCGGAGGTTGGCGCGCCTTTTTTAGGAGGGACTTTAGATGACGGTTTTTAGTAAAACCGTAATCTAAAGTCCCGTGTTGACGCGCGCTTTACGGTCAACGGACTTTAGATTACGGTTTTACTAAAAACCGTCATCTAAAGTCCCTCCTAAAAAAGGCGCGCCAACCTCGTCAACGACGTCGTTTTGACCTGACGAAAAAAATTTCCCGTATTATTTGATTTATTCGACTCCGCGCGTAATCTAAATTACAGTTAACGACGTCGTTTTAGCAGTGTATTTTAGATTAATAAAAACTTTATATTAATGTGTTACCTATGTTTGAAACCCAACATATGGCAAATAATTATCGCGCTATTTTTTTAATTTCGTTACACTTTAGATTACATTTAACGACGTCGTTTTATCAGTGTATTTTAGATTAATAAAAACTTTATATTAATGTGTTACCTATGTTTGAAACCCAACATATGCCAAATAATTATCGCGCTTTTTTTTTAATTTCGTTACACTTTAGATTACGGTTTTTGTGAGAACCGTCATGTAAAGTGTGACTTTAGTTTACGGTTTACATGTAAACCGTAATCTAAAGTCCATTTAAACATTTGCCTACACTCTGCACACTCTACTCACAGTAACTCTTCTTCTCTTTCGCGCTATCTTCCTCACTGAAATTGCCTCCTCTCTCCCGTCACCTTGCTAACGGCCATCGCCGCCGTCGCTCCCACCACCTTTGTCACTCCCATCGCCGCCGGTCACCACCCATCTACCACTGGTCTCACCGTCGACGTCTCTATCGCGTATTGGGTATGCGATCGCGATTGATTGTCGTTTTTTTCTAACTTTGTTCATATACATGCATTTCGATTGCAAGTTCTAACCTCGTTTGTATCGAATCCTGAGAGTGTAATGGCAAATGTTCTAACCTTGTTCATATATTTGTGCCCAGATTCACAGTTAATTGCGACCTAGTTCGTGGGCTGATTTCTACACTACTTGCCCACTTCGGTGCTTAGTTACGGTAACTTTGCAAACCAATCTGTAAACTGCTGTATTTATTTGTTCTTAGCATTTAGTATTACAATTAATACATAATAGTGTAGTTTTAAAAATGCTACTACTTAAAACTGCCACAGGAAAGAAAGTAAGTTCAAGTATATTACCGATTCCTGAAAAATGAATGGTACAGAACTGTAGCATATCTCAGTTTCATGAATGGAACAGAACTGTAACAAGTTGTTTGAGTTTTGGTCTGGATTTAAAAGCTTAATGGAATATTTAAGTAACTGGGTAAGGAGTTAGGAGAAGTATAATCAGTTGAAAGGAAAAAAAAGACAGGGAAGAAAGCAAGAACACAACTCAGTTTCTGTTTTGATTTCAGTTTGGATTTCAGCTTCAGTTTCGTATCAGATCAGGTTCTGACTAATTCTGCATCTGTAACAAAGTTGCCTTGGGTTTAGTTGAGTTAGAAACTTTATAACACACCAAATTGACAGGATCGACAGTTTAGAAAGGTTTGAGAATTCAAACACGTGAACAAACAGAGAGGAGTCATACACCAGTCTCTGTCTGTCTGTTTCTTTTCTTTCAGTTTCTATTTCTGTTTGAGTTCTGTGTGAATCTGTTCAGTAGAGGCAACAGAAAGATGTTGTCGTTTTTCTGTTTCTGTAAACTAAATACATCAGTGAAGATAAGTTTATGTATGTTACCAGTTCTAGATGGTGCGTGCGAATTTGACTTTGATAAAACTGATTTGGAGACGTTAGAAATATAGGGGAGATGCTGTCGATTTTTTTCCGCGGTTTAGCTAGCATTTAACCTTGATTTTTTGATGAATTCTAATGTTGTCGTTTTTCATTTATGCATCAGGACTACGACTTTATTTAGGCTTCCGACCTCAACCGTCTTAGCATCGGCTAATCGTCTACCAGAGGTAAGATTTATATATATACATATAATATTTGACAAACTACCAAACATAGTTATCCGCCCAAGATATACCTAATAGAGGTATATCTTCGGCAGTCCCTGTCGGGACTGTCCACGATTGTTAAATCACACACCTAGGGTGTGAATGTGCTTTTAATATGTACTTTATTGATTATTTCAGTATCTCTTTATTGTTCTTCGAATGCATATATTATTGATTAATATCATAATATCGTGCATTTGAAGAACTGTAGGGAGATGCTGCCGAAATTTTCAATAAATTACATATTAAAAACACGTTCACCGGTGGGATTTAATACTCATGGATGGATTTAGGTTGATAAGATACAAAAGTGTAAAGACTCTGCCACGGGTGACGGTATGAAATGGCTGCCTTCATATAAATAGCTAGAAGGAGATGGAACGTTCGTGGATTTACAGCGGAAATTTGGACGACAAGTTTTTAGAAGGAGTTGATAAGTTATGCACGGTGTTGGCGAACAATCTGAAACCTACAGACAAGGGATACATATTTTGTCCGTGTATCGACTGCCAAAACAATCTGAGATATCGCGGCGTTGAAACAATTAAGGAACATCTGATCCGCCGCGGTTTTACAAAAGATTTCCAAGACATAATCCGATGGCATGGTCAGAGTGCGTTCGATGTTATTAAGCCTGACGAAGGGGATAATGGTCAGGCAAACACAGAAACAGAACTTGGAGATGATACAGTTGCTGGTGATCCAGAAGACGTTACAGCGAACGTTGTGCCAGATTTCTGGGATGATGACATTGAGACTATGCTTGAAGATGTGGAACGACATTACTCTAACACGCCAGACAAGCATGAAAATTTGTTGGATTCATCCAAAACACCGTTGTACCCCGGGTGTGACCCTACAAAGTTAAGCAAGTTGAGTGTCGTCCTCAAGCTATTCAACTTGAAAGCGAAACATGGCTGGAGCGACGTAAGTTTCACTGACCTCCTGGAACTATTGAAATACGTTCTTCCGGTGGACAACGTTTTACCAACGACTACGTACTCAGCCAAAAAAATGATGTGCCCAATGGGTATGGGGTACCAGAAAATTCATGCTTGTCCAAATGGTTGCATGCTGTTTTGGAAATCGGATGAATTTGCTGAAAGCTGTTCAGCATGTGGAGCGTCACGGTATAAGAAACAACAAACTCACATCAGCGGTAGTAAGAAAGGTTCACCAGCTAAGGTATTGTGGTACCTGCCCATCATTCCAAGGTTCAGACGTTTGTTCTCCATTGAGAAAGACGCAGAGAATCTTCGGTGGCATTCAGTTCACAGGAAAAAGGATGGCAGATTGAGACATCCCGCTGATGCACCACAGTGGAGAAACATAGACGTAAAATTTCCTGAGTTTGGTAACGAACCGAGAAACCTAAGGCTAGGCTTGTGCACGGATGGGATGAACCCTTACGGTACTTTGAGTAGCATACACAGTACCTGGCCTGTGCTTTTGGTTATTTACAATCTACCGCCGTGGTTATGCATGAAACCAAGACACATCTTGTTGTCTTTGTTAATATCTGGTCCAAAGCAACCGGGCAACAAAATTGACGTATTCCTACAACCTTTGATAGAGGATCTACAACTCTTGTGGAATGAAGGGGCTACGGTTTACGACTCATTCAGTAAAGAGGACTTCAATTTGCGTGCTATGTTGTACTGCACAATCAATGATTTCCCCGCCTATGGTAATCTTTCAGGCTATTCAATCAAGGGGGCGTTGGCGTGTCCGATTTGTGGTGAAAACACTTGTAGCATTCGCTTGAAACATAGTGGGAAAACCGTGTATATGGGCCACCGAAAAATGCTTCCAAAAGGACATAAGTATCGAAAGATGGCGAAAGAGTTCGATGGGAAAACTGATCACAGCATGGCGCGCCAGCCTTTGACAGGTACAGAGATTTACAAAAAGTTGGATAATATTGTGAACAACTTCGGGCCGCCAACCAAAAGTGGTGAAAAAAGTGTCTGGAAAAAGAAATCAATATTTTGGGAACTACAGTACTGGCAGCATCTGGAGGTTAGACATTGTATCGATGGGATGCATGTCGAGAAGAACGTGGGTGAAAGTTTCACTAGCACCCTTTTGAACATAAAAGGAAAGACAAAGGATCATTTGAAAGGAAGAAAAGATTTAATTGAGTTGGGCATACGCACAGAGCTTGGCCCGCAAGAACGTGGAAAACGCACATTCTTGCCTCCTGCCTGTCACACTCTGTCTAAAGAAGAGAAACATAGTCTATGCAGTACCCTTTACAACATCAAGGTGCCATCAGGTTACTCCTCAAACATAAGAAACCTAGTGTCCATGACAGATTTCAAATTAGTAGGAATGAAATCTCACGATTATCATGTCCTACTTCAAGAATTTTTGCCAATTGCACTACGTGGGATCTTGCCGGATGCTGTCAGACACACAATCACAAACGTCAGTGTCTTCCTCAAATCCATTTCGTCTAAGGTTCTTGATGTGGACACTCTGTCTAAATTACAAAAGGATCTTATTGTGACAATGTGCCAGCTGGAGATGTATTTTCCTCCATCGTTCTTCGACATAATGATACATCTCCTCGTGCATCTTGTAAGAGAGATTCTGATGTGTGGTCCTTTGTACCTTCGCTACATGTATCCGTTCGAAAGGTACATGGGTGTCCTGAAGAAGAAAATGAAGAACCGTCGTCACCCAGAGGGTAGTATTATAGAGGGCACTATCACAGAGGAAGTTGTAGACTTCTGCACCAATTACCTAGAAGGTGTCGATACCATTGGACTTCCACGTTCTAGACACGAGGGCAGATTGAAGGGTGTTGGCACGGTTGGAAGGAAACTGAAAAGAATTGACATAGACACTCTTAACAAAGCTCATTTAGTTGTGCTAAGTCATCTTGAAGATGTTGAACCATACTTTGATGAACACTTGTGTGTTTTAAGAGCACAATATCCAAACATGAGTGACGTCAGACTACAAAATGAGCAGAATAGGACATTTGTCCGATGGTTCAAAGAGAGAGTGTTGTCCGATCAGTCCACGAATGTGCCTGAACTGATTAAAGTAGTTGCATTTGGACCAAATCTGGATGTAATTTCTTATGAGGGGTACGATGTCAACGGATTCACCTTTTTCACAGAACGTCAGGATCAGAAGTCAACGAATCAAAACAGTGGTGTAGAGCTTGAAGCTTATCAAAACTTATATGACGTCGGTGTCGTGGGTCATAGTCCTGTCTCAGTACAACAATCATATTTCGGTGTTATACAAGACATCTGGGTATTGGACTACAACAGCTACGAAATGTGTGTTTTCCGCTGTAACTGGGTTAACAACATTCATGGCTACCGTGAGGAGGAGCATGGTATGAAACTGGTTGATCTGTCTAGAGCTACTCCCACGGTTGAGCCATTCGTTGTTGGGACGAAGGTTAAGCAGATATTTTATGTAACTGATCCCTGTAATCCTAGATGGTCTGTTGTGCTTAAAGGGAGAAGAGGAATAGTTGGTGTGGATGGTGTGGTTGATGAGGATGAGTATGATGCAGAAGATGAACCTCCAACTGTTCCTATTTCATTGGAAGAGGCTGAGGTCACAGGTCATCGTGAGTATATACGATCAGACCATAACGAGGGAATGTGGGTTGAGAGATAATGGTGTATGTAAGTTATTACTATAAAAATTTATATGAAATTACCACTCTTTTATTTATTGCTTGTTTATGACCATTATGAAATGCTTAATTTAATTCAAATTGTATTTCAATCCTTGCAGGCATGGCTGATCAGGACATGGCTGATGCAGAGTTCGATTTATTTTGTCGTGAGGATGAGGAAAATGAGCAGCGAATGGTACCGGTCCCATCTACATCTGCCGCTGCTGCTGTTGCCCCATCCACATCTGCCGCTGCTACTGTTGGCCCTTCCATGAGTGCACCTTCTACGAGTGCTACTCAGAGACCCAGAGGTAGAGGTCCGACCCGTGGGTTGAAACTGCAGAAAGAGGATCAGATTAGTCTTCTGTGGGACCAGTATGGGAGGTATGGTGGGGGCAGCAGGTCAGAGTTCGGTAGTATGCTAGGGACTCTGGCCAGATCACATTGCTGCATCAACCACACATGGAAACAAGTCCCGCAAGAAGTAAAGGAGACCATCTGGAAGAAGGTGCAAGAACGGTACAAGATCCCAGAAGAAGTGAAGAAGACCGTTCTTTCTTTGGTGTCCGGCAAAGCTAAATCATTCCGCCACTATTTGGTTGAGCATTGGATCAACAGGGTGCCCCCACGTGAGCCTCCGCCGTATGTTGTGTACAACGGCATGATCACTGAAGAGGAGTGGAAGGAGTTCGTTGAGCGGCACGCCACCCCCGAGTTCAGGGTATGTTTGTGTGTACTCTTTTCTTAATTAATGCTCATAATGCTTTATCCCTGATTTTCTAATTAATTTCCTGTTGTACTTTCTTAACAGCAAGTACAAGAACAAGCACGGCAAAACCGTGAAGCTAATCTCTACCCCCACACCATGGGACGAAGGGGATATGTGGGCAGCCTCGAGGGATGGAAAGAAGCTGGTTTGCTGACACGGAGGAACGAGGATGGAAGTGAATGCCCGATCGAGGATGTCTCTGAGGCGAGGAGGGTGCAGATGTACATACTGGGACGCCAGAAAACGACCAGCGAAGGTCAGAGGATATTTCCTAATGCTGCGATGGAACAACTGGCTAACCAAATTGTAAGTATTTGAAAGTAGCTGTTAAATAATTTACTTATATACTCAAGTGTTTGTTGATCTTAAATTTAGTGTTAACTTCTTTGAAAATTGGACAGTACGAAGCGGCACAGAGAGGAGAAGTAGACTTACACGCTCCTCCTTCTCAAGACGACGCGCTCAATCAAATGCTTGGGAAGAAGGATCACCCGGGGCGTGTTAGAGGATTTGGGGGAGAAGTACGTCAGAAGAACGTATTCCCGCCATCTGCTAGGAAGGGTCAGATGAGTGCTGCTGAAGTCGAGGCGATGGTAGAGCGTAAGTTCGCTGCTGAGCGCCAAGCTAATGACGAGAAACAGGCTGCTGAGCGCCGGGCTATCGAGGAGAGGCTGCAGGAAGCGTTGAATGCGATTGCACATGCGACTACTCAGCAGCAGCAGCTAGATCCTCCTCGACTATCTTCCTCGTCTAGTTGTGCTCCGGCCGCTGACCCGTACCCGTTTGCCAACATCCAGGTTAACTTTGTTTAACTATTTTTCTCCTAAAATAAAGTTATTTAAATAGTATTAGATTGGACTCACTTATTTATTTCACGTATTATCTCTGTTTATTAAAGGAGCAAAAAAAATGTCGTCTCCAAATACCATTAGACGGGCACCCTGTAGATGCGGCCTACGGGACGGTGTTGCCATCAGGTCCACTCACGCTCATCAGTTTCGTACGTCTACCCCCATTCTACGCGCGTGTGACCTTGGACCTGATAGTTGATGGATTTGAGCATGCATACCTTCCGATGGCGTTTGACAACAAATGCACGCTGATCGAAGCGAAGGGAGACATATTGCCCTGGCCAGCATGTTATATTGTTGTCACCGATGAGGTAAGACTGTTTGACAACCATTTAGTATCTAATAAAATGCATTATTTAGCATTAAGTATCTAATCTAATCTATTATAGATCCCTGAGCTTCCTCGCCGCGTAACCCGGCCCAGACTAGAAGAGACCAGCGCGCCGGCGAATCCTGAGATCCCTGAGCTTCCTCGCCGCGTATCCCGGCCCAGAGAAGAAGAGATCTGCGCGCCGGCGAATCCTGTCAGAAGTACAAGGGTATGTTCTAGATAATTGTTTAATGTTACTATAATAATCAATTAGTAATTATCTTTACATTGATGCTTTACTGTTTGTGTGTGAAGGGTAAGAATCCAGTGAGTCGGGGTGCGAAAGGTAAGAATCCAGCGCCCGTCCGGGGTCGCACCAGGACTTCTGAGGCGCCTAAAAATAAGCTCACACTGCCACAAAAACTTGTTAATGTTTTGGGGCCAAGCTCTACGACAAGATCATGTTGAAGTCATCTCAAACTAACAACTTCATGATGACGCTTCCAAAGTCGATGTTTCACTACGAAGAAGATATGATGACGGCAATCAACTTTGAGGACATCAGAGAGATGATGTGTGGAGATTATCTGAACATTAACATTATTCAAGCTTATCTAAAGTAAGTGTTCTTTCCTCATACTGTAAAAACATATAGAATAAGTATCTATGAAGTTGCATTGGCTAACTTTTTATAGTACATGTGATATAATAGATGTCTGCTTGAGAGATGTGCTGAGAAGGACATGACCTCCATTACTGCGGTGTGCCCGGAGCGTTTATCGTACGACTCAGTCACTAGGGACCCGGGGAGGTTTTGTGAATACATGATTCATTGCTTCAATGTTGTTGATCAACAGAATAAATTATTCATTCTAATGCCGTATCACCAAACGTGAGTTCTAATATAAAATTACATACTAATTAGCTAACTTTTTTACCTTCATTTCTCATTTCATTTTGTATTTGACATTGTAGCCACCACTGGGCTTTGTTTATATTCTGCGCTGCCACCGCTACTCTGCTCGTTCTAGATCCACTAGGGCAGTGGACAGAATTCAACACTGAAGACTTAATCAAAGAGTAAGTTTTTATTACTATTTAATTGTTTGTAAGTTTTTTGAACCAAAATTAATGTACTTGTTCATTTTGCTAAACGCTTTTGTTAATATATGTAACAGTTGTTACAAAAAAACCCTCAGGGAGAGTTTGGTGATTTGACCGTCAATTACATCAAGGTTTGGTAATTCATGTATTTCATTCGTGCTGCTATTATCTTTGTACAATTGTTTTACATTTGTGAATTTTGGTGATTTAGTGCCCTACCCAAAAGGATTCTAAGAGTTGCGGGTACTACGTGATGCGGTATATGTACGAGTTCTGCGGGTACTTCCCAAGTTTTAAGAATGATATTGACAAGGTAATACGAACGCTGTCTTGTATTTAATTCTTTCGGCAGATTTTTTGTGTCTTTATCTTAATCTCATTATGTGTTCCATTCCTTTTCTTGTTGCAGATTAAAGAGCATTATGCCAGATTCAAGACTTATGCTCCTGCCGACTTGTTGCATGTCAGAGAGAGCATGGCAGCCATGTTTATGAGAATGGAGTGGTAGACTAGCTAGCTCTGATGCTGTAACATATATTTTTTTTAGTTGCTGCTCTGATTCTGTTAGTTGCTGCTGCAACAGATTATATTGTAACAAATTATATTTTTTGTTAGTTGCTCTGATTCTGTTTGTAATGAATTATGCTAGCTGCTGCTGTAACAGATTCTAGCTGTTGTATTGAATGTTTCTGTTGCAATTGTGCGCAGAAATGAATTTGCAATTGTTATCTCTGTTGCAATTGTGTAACAGATTGAATATGTTACAGATTTTCGATCTGGTGCTTTATTAGATGTTATCTCTGTTGCAATTGTGTAACAGATTGAATATGTTACAGATTTTCGATCTGGTGCTTTATTAGATGTTATCTCTGTTGCAATTGTGCGCAGAGAATGAATTTGTGTTGTTGGTATTTGATTCAGGGGGTTCAATTGTGCAGTTTCTGCCCTCTGTTGCTTATCTGTTACAATTCTGTCTCTGTTGCAATTGTGTAGATTTGTAAAAAAAAAAATAAAAAAAAATTACACTTTAGATTACGGTTCTAACAATAACCGTAATCTAAAGTCCTTTGGGCGCGCGCGCCAAAAGACTTTAGATGACGGTTATTGCCAAAACCGTCATCTAAAGTGTCGACTTTACATTACGGTTATTTAAAACCGTGATCTAAAGTCCTTTGGTTCGCGCGCGCCAAAGGACTTTAGATCACGGTTTTACAAATAACCGTAATGTAAAGTCAATGACACGCGGGCCGGAAAAGGGACTTTAATTACGGTTTTAAACCGTAATTAAAGAAACGCCATCTTTATTGACGCCCGCGTAGATTACGGTCCAGAACCGTAATTATACACGGTTTTGGACCGTAATTAATGGGTCGCGTTCCACCAGTGAGCGTTCTAAGTATCCCAATCCTATACACGTTTCTAAGTTCGTATCAAAATGCAACAGTGCATATTAAAACAATTGTAACTGAACTACCCAGCGCGTCCCTCTCTTTGTCGACACCGGAAGCTGCATACCTGCAAAATGGTTGTTTGTGGTATGGAATCAGCCCCTGCTGAGTATGTTACTACATGACCGTCATGCCCCCTCGGACCCTCAGTTAATTGGTCGAGAGCATGCAATTTATTTTCATGCAAGTAGTTTAATATAAAAAAAACTGTAAAGCAACAATATATATTGCAGTAAACTCAATTAGCAAACAAGCCCCCGGCTTCACACATCGCATCGTAATAAACCACTGAAAGCGTTACAACGCTTATATGAGTACAGAGACTCCATTCCAACAAACACTTGATAGTTCATAATTGAGTACGGCGACTCACTCGACCAAACAATCCACCATAATCCACACATGAGTACTGTAACACCCCATCCAAAACAAACACATAACGACAATCTGCAGCGGAATACACACCTCATCAAATAACTTAACTCGTTGGTGTTACACACCGTTAACCACCCACGTGGCTAACAAGGCTATTACATACACATTGTACCGGTCTGATGGACTAGATTCCCGAGCAATTGTACATCACTATACTTCTTCATTAACAACCAGCTTACACTAACCTTACTAATGTACCGAGTATTACAACTGATGCCGATAACAACTTCGGTCTTACTACTCCTACTGTATATATATAACTTACATGATTACCCATGTATCACGACTACCCCGTCCTACTCTCGAACGGCTTTCAGCTCCTTGAACCTGAAATAGGAAAAGAAGAGAAAGGGTGGCCCCCAAGGGGCTCAGCACCTTTGCTGGTATGGTAATCCCGCAGCCCACATGCTACCGGGCCACGCACAACTAATTGTCGTCTTAGCATGCGATTGATTATATTTAAATCATGCATGCAACTGTAAACACACAACACATAACATTTCGCCTCAATGGGCTCAACAAACGGATAATACATCCTTACTTGATAAGTCACTCATGGTATTCATTATCCCTAGAGTGTTCCTCCTCTAATGGAGCTACTTCCTTAATAGACGACACTTGCCCTTAAATCGGGTTATCCTTAAACGCCTCTTATCACAAACTGGGATTCATTTCCATGATCCACACACTCCATATCTTACAACATATAACGTTCCTCACATAACAAAACATAATAACACTTTTCACGTTTCGACGTGCACATGATAACATCGCAATAGGAATTGCATTACAACAACATCACATAACATAACGGGAACGGTCCTCTTAGGAACCGACCCAAACATAGTTAATTCACTGGTGAGTCTAGAGAATGGTGTCACCCTCATGGTAAGCTCGTTTTACAACAACAACAACACGCATTACCGTCCTAATAGTCGGACGAGTAACTTAAGTTAAGATGGTTCGGGTTTGGAGGCCCGAACACACCACACAAACACATGTTCCCCCTAAACCGATCTTAAGTCAGAATAGCTAAGCTTTGGAATAAGCTAATGGGAGATCATAACCCGTGAGGGAAACAACCATAACAGAGAGAATGGTAAGGCTAAGAAGGATACCCACTCCCAAACAACACGCGACCGGCCAAACCGGATTCCTCACCACTGTTAGTACATACTTACTTTAAGATATTACTTAGAACCCCACTATGGAGTCTATCACATCTACACATCATAAAGTATTACAGCTGGGTTAAACATACAAGGGAGGTCCCTACATTCACATACACATATCACACAATTAACACACGCATAGCCGTGGTTAGAACGTCCCATGGTTCGGGTCGTTTACTCCGAATACCGAACTCTCATGTGATCCTAGACTCAGTTAACTAAGGTTAACACTTCCGAGGTTAAATGGTATCGGAGTTTAACACGCCACATAAATGAATTACTCTAAACTCATTACATGTTTAATCTTACAACGTGGCAAACATACATAAAAACACATTGGCATACAAGCCGGTGTAATCCGGTAGGACACAGGTTGCAAGAAAACCATACCTGTCACCGGAGTCCACTTTACCACGTCCACTTATGTTCCTCGAGCAATTCTCGAACAACTGATAACATTACATGTACTTTTATTAACATCGGGGTAACATGATTGTTTAAAGTCTAAATGCTTATAACTTATCCTCGTTAACTTAGTTAAATAACTTCACATTTTAACTTGTTTTACTTTTACATTTTAATACAACGTTTCCCCCACTATATTGTCATTATAACTCACTTAGCATGTCCTCAACAATCTTATAACATCATTACTTAATAATCCTCATCATCCTATAACCTTAAACAATGTTTTTGGTCCGACCGACCTTGCACAAGGTCGGTCCATTCCGGAACACTTTACCGTCAAAATTTCTACTCCGACCGACCTTGTAAGTTTGGTCGCATGTTCGGTCCATTCCCGAGAGTTTCTTCCCTTTGAAAATTCAGGCCCGACCGAACTTGCCAAGTCCGGTCCCATGTTCGGTCGATTCCAGAAACTTAATTCGTACACAAAATACAAGCCCGACCGACCTTGCAAGTCCGGTCCCCAAGGTCGGTCCATTCCAGAAACCAATTCTCGTAGGGTAAACTAGGCTCGACCGACCTTGGCAAGTTCGGTCGCAAGGTCGGTCTGCTCCAGACCCTTATTTTCCATTGCCCATTTGACTCCAAACTTCACCTCATATATCCTAATATGTCCTAACCTCATTTGGGCACTTCAAACACATCTTTAGCCATGTACTAAATTCCTTAAATCACCCACCAAAACTATCTTTATCATTCCACAAACTCCTTACAAAATCTCTTAATACTTGTACATTTTTCATTTGGTTTTCTAAGTGGTATTTCACCTATAATGACCACTATGCCAAGATGTTTCCTCTACACCTTATCATCATCTCTCAACATCTTTTCTTACAACTAAATCCCCTTGTCCACGTTTTACCTAAACATCATTTATTCCTTGGATATCAACATTACCTAAACCTTAAACAAACTTCTCCAAGACTTTAGTACATTCTCAAAAACATATTGAATTCCTAGAACTTCCAAGATAATACCTAAATCCTTGTATCACTCTAAATCACCATAATACATGTTTTCTTCCCTAGTAAAACATTTGTTCACCTTTAACACTTCCTAGTTCACCAAAACTTATTTAAAACACTTAGAACTTCTTACACATTTTCCAAATTTTGCCATAGCTTCTCTTGTATATTCTCACATCCAAACACTTAGGTTTTTACCTTATTCCATTCAAGAACACCTAAAATCCACCAAGAACTTTCTCACACACAAAACTTCACCAAATTTACACTACATCAATATATAGTGCATAAACTTAAATTGCTTGGCACTTAGGCCCTTAAATAACATGGCTCTTAGGCCCTTAAATTGCATAAACCTTAAACACTGAATTTCCACATAAATAATGCCTTTGACCTGCAATTACATACAACAATGCTCCCATGTCCTTTTAGTCCACCTTGTGGATAGTTTTCTATCTCATTTCCCATTGGCTCTTTAGGTTAATTTTTTAAGCAAATATAGCTCAATTTCCTAGTACATAAAACTACATTAAGAGAGGTCATTTACCTCTTTGTTTTCCAAGCTTTCCCACATGTTTTCTCTGGTTCTTTCTTGGTTGAAAATCGGCAAGGAGCTTTTATCACTTGTCAGTCTTCTAACCAATACACATATAAGGGTAATGAGCATTAAGTTTAATACTTAAACTCATAATTAAACCCTAGGTTACATAAGTGTCCTTAAAACACTAAAATTGATGTTTACCTTTGGAATTTGAAAGGGAACTTGAATAAGTAGCAAGATAGGACTCCTCCTAGTCCTTTGAAGATTGAATTAAGATAAGAATAGAAGACAAGGCACCATTAAGGGGGTGAATTTTTCGGCTATACACAAAAATGAAGGAAACTTGGATTTTTCTTTGATTTTCCTTACCTTGAATGAGAGAAGAAGCAAAAGAGCTCTTCAAACAGAACTTTCCCCCTTCAATGGAGTTTCTTCATGGCATCAAACATGAGCTTTTAAATTTTGAAAAGAGAGGATGAAAGGCCTTGACTCAACTAAGACAAATATGTGCTTAGTTTTTATTTGGAGCAATTGAACATTTGGTGAGCAATTGAAGTTGGAGAAGAGATGTGCTGTAGCAAGAACGATATGGTTGGGAGAATGGAGGAAAAACACGGTGGGAAACAAGAGGAAATGAAGAAAGGAGGTGAGAGGTATGCTTTGTTAAGATATTTTGACTTATAAAGGTAAATAGTAACTTACTTTATTTCTTTTCTTTTCTTTAGTTGGCTGGCTTGGTATGGTGACTCACACCTAAAACCGTTCCCCCTTCATTCTAAAAGATATTAGGTCTTTGTTGACCATTTAACTAATCAAAGTTGACTTAAGTCAAAACTAGCACTATTGAGCACTATTCACATATTAAGGCACATATTTGTGAAATTTTTGATTTCCCATTGATCTAGACTTCCTAATGTGATACTAAGTAGTACACATGTTGATTAAAGAGTAATGATGGACATTTAGCCACTCAAAACTCATTTACAAACAATTTTCAGAAATGTGCTTTAAGACTCCTTACACACTTTTTGTTTTAACTTTTTTCAAGCTTGGTTTTTCTTTGGTAATTGATTTAATATGTTCATTAACATATTTATAAGGTATAGGTATGACCATTAGGTCTTATACAAATTTACCCCAAGCTTAGAGCACATTTTTGCTCTTATTGACTTAAGGTATTTTCTTGTGTTTTGTTTGGTTTAACTGTCTACCTGCAACGTTATATCGTGAGTGGTTACACTGTGTAAAATTAAAAGAAAAGAAATTAAAAACTCAAAATAAACGTCGGGCTGCAAACAAATCCCGGTCGCAGTAGTATAGTGAAAATGTAAGCGACCGGATATCGAACCGCGGGACTAATGTACATATTAGTACCTAAGCGTGTCACAAAAGGGGGATTAATTGACTTGTTTTTATAAATAAAGGGAAAGGTAAAATTAACTAAATTAACAGATAAACTAAACGGGACTCTGGGTCAGATTAATATTATCTACTCTTTCATGCTAGGTCTACTGGTTTAATTATAATTGTTTGGCAAGATTCCTGTAATTATCTTAAGGACTAAGTCATAGCCTCATAAGAACTCGCGCCAGTTGTGCAAGGTCCGATGAAAACTCATGCACCCACCGGTGGACGGCAAGAGGAGAATTGAGGGATTACATTTGCACCTGAAAATACTAACTCATTAAATCATAATAAGTTTTCTCCAGATTTACGGCTTAAATAACCTGTCTATTTATCACCTGGTCTGATCAAAATAGACTTAGGAGAGCATTTTAATAAATTCATGTAATTTATTAAATGGTGAGAGAAAACCTTTAAGCATAACAAACTTTATTAAAATTAAAACTAGAAAAACATATTGCATAATTAATACAAGATACATAATAATTATTCCCAGAGTATACTTACTCTAGCCTAACATATTAAATAGTTTGGTCTTCTATTTAAATACGCGAGAGTAGAGGTGAGATTAATGAGATGAAAAGAAAACAAATGGAAGCGGGAGATTAGAGATGAAAATGAACGAGTGAGTGAAAGTGTAGTGGTACGAAGATGGAATGATGGTGTGAGTTGGAACTCCAGGAGGAACCACGGACGGAACCTCTAGAAGGACACTAGAGAAGATAAGTGGAGCGTGGTATTTATAGAGGAAGGAGAAGAGGCAGAGTTGAAGCACGTTCATTGCCCATTGATTGCAGCTCCTCATTGATTGCAGCTCATTGATTGCAGGGGACAGAGCTGCAACGCGTGCGTGATTTAAGGTAGGCGCCGACTGCTAAAGGATATGGCGGAGTCAAGTTTGCAGAGCGAGTCGGCGAAGAAGATAACTGGAAAATCTGACATTTACACGCGTCCGCTAAATGTCCCTTTAAAACTTCATTGCGGTCTTCGCGGCTGTCTTTATCTCGACGCCTAATACTCAGGCGGTTACCTCACGCCTTGTCCGCCTGCGGTAGTGACTCTCACGTCCGCATGTATAGTAGGGAGGGTTGATGGGCGGTCTCTCTACTCACGTCCGCATATATAGTAGGCGGTTCTTCATGCGGTTGTAGTTAATGTGGTTTGTGTGAGTTGTCCGCATTAGTCATGCGGTTGTGACTCTCCTCTCTGTTGTCCGCCTTGATCCCAGGCGGTTGCAGAGGCGGACACGCCCTGATGGCCTCTCGCGTGGCTTGTTTAATCCCTTAATAATATATGTGTTTATTTGGTATTTTTCCTACATTTTAACACATATAATCCATCAGTTAATATAACAACATAATTTATAGGAAAACCCAAGATAAGTGAGAAACATTACTAAAAAATACTGCAAATTATAAGGTGATTAAACCTTAATAAGTCTATATGTTTTGCACTTATCAAACTTCCTCACACTTGACTTTTTCTTGTCCTCAAGCAAATAAGGAATAAAATTATCTCTAAGCCATAATAATAAATCAAGATTAATAAGTGTAGAAGGGATTTAGACAAAGTGACAATTGAAAGATATAATTCTGTTCTTAGAAGTAGGTTTTAGCAAACAGTGAAAAAGAACAATTTAATAAAAGCATAGAAAAACTAGACAGCAGAAAAACAAGTTAGATTAACCTGGGATTTCCAACCAATTTCATTCTCTAACCCGGACGACAAGGGGTGTGAAGTAATGCCTTATTCGCAATACTTTCAACACCACGTACTCATGTTCATAAACATAAATTGCAATTTATTATTAACATCTCTTTTTTTTTGAATGTGCAAATTGTATACAAAGCACATATATTTATATAATATTTTTTTTGAATTGCATATTTTTCTGTACCCCAGACTTTTCTCTCTATCCTTGTAACGGTGTTGGGTCTTCTATCCCAGATCACGAGACCTTAGGTAGATAGGTGTTAAAGCACCCCCCAAGAACTTAATAACCGGATAGACGAGGCCTGTTTTTGGTTAGAAAAATTCATACAGCGGAGTACCTTATCTTTATCCTTTTCTTTCCTTGACTTTCCACATATTTTCCATAATCCCAGCTAAACTAAATTGGTTTTTACAACTAGCAGATCTATCATATTTTGAGTGAAAATAGAGTATTTTGATGGAAATAATTTTATACAAACTCCTTTAATAAAACCCATCTTTCAGTTGTCACTTGACATAATTTCAGACACTTCTAAAATTATTTTATCTTATTTTTTATCAATTTTTTTTAAATTTAGGCAGTTTAGAGTAGCAAAAAGTGAGTGTGGCATTATCGAACAACTGTCATATTTTTAGGGAAAGGTCTCTCCTTCCTCACACTTAAGAGGAGCAATGTCCTCATTGTTCAGAATTAATTTCAAGAAAATGACCTTTCAAAATATGACAGATTCATAAAGGATTAAACTCATATAGGTTGAACAGCAATATAATAAAGGAAAAATTGAAACTCCCCTTGTATCGTAGATTGAGGAAGGTATCCTTCCTCACACTTAAAGCTTTGGTAGGGGTGAGACGTTCCTCACACTTAAGTTCGCGCAAGTGTTCAACCGAAGATATTGAATTTCCTAGAGCAACTGAGGTTGCTCCCATAGGCGAGTTCAGCTATATGTTCGAATTTGTTCTGAAAAGGTAAACATATATAGCCAGCAGAACTCAAGTGGCATAAAAAGAAAATAATAATATGAAAAACATAAATAATTAGGATAAATACTTAAGCAAAAATAAAAGTACTACATAAAATAAAAACATGAAGCAAATGAAGATTGGGGGCGTGCGCGGCTTTGTGTTGTTCTTCTCTGTATCGGGCTCTAGCAAAATAGAATTGGGATGGGAAGAACAAGAGTATTCGAAACGCGGCGTTGCTCTTCTTTTTTTTTCTGTATGGAGGGACGTCCGCTTGGACGTCCGCTCGGAACTTAGGCGGACAGGGGTGTGGCGTCCGCGTGGAGATTAGGCGGACAGAGAGGCGGTGCGGTCTTCAGTGGTGTCCGCATGGGAGTGGGGCGGTTGGCTAGGCGGACTGGAGGCGGTCATACCACTGCTTGTGTTTTTTTATCCTTTATTTAAACAACTGCAAAAAAAAATAATGAAGTCATATAATAATGGGTTAGTAATAAAAATAAAATAAATTAAATGTTAGGGACAATGGAAATTAAATGTTAAGGACATGGAAATTAAAATGTTAGAGACAATGGAAATAAATGACATATAAATGACATAAATTATAAGTTAGTAGTTAGTATACTGGAAATTGAAGGACAATGGAAAGAAATGACAATAATATAAGAGTTAGTAATTAGATGTCAGAAGTCAGATGTCCGTAGTCATATGTCCAAAGTCAGGTGTCCAATTAATATTAACAGATTATTAGAGAATTAAATAACAAAATATAGTAGATAATTAAATTAACAAAAAAACGAAATATTATAGACATAATATTAACAGAATAAAGAGAACAAATATTAATAATTAACAGGTGAATAATCCGGGCTTAGGAACTAGAATAAATCTAGTCCCCGGCAACGGCGCCATTTTGCAGACGTTATATCGTGAGTGGTTAAACTGGTGTAAAATTAAAAAGAAAAGAAATTAAAAACTCAAAATAAACGTCGGGCTGCAAACAAATCCCGGTCGCAGTAGTATAGTGAAATGTAAGCGACCGATATCGAACCGCGGGACTAATGTACATATTATAGTACCTAAGCGTGTCAAAAGGGGGGATTAATTGACTTGTTTTTATAAATAAAAGGGAAAGGTAAAATTAACTAAATTAACAGATAAACTAAACGGGACTCTGGGTCAGATTAATATTATCTGCTCTTTCATGCTAGGTCTACTGGTTTAATTATAATTGTTGGCAAGATTCCTATAATTATCTTAAGGACTAAGTCATAGCCTCATAAGAACTCGCCAGTTGTGCAAGGTCCGATGAAAACTCATGCACCCACCGGTGGACGGCAAGAGGAGAATTGAGGGATTACATTTGCACCTGAAAATACTAATCATTAAATCATAATAAGCTTTCTCCAGATTTACGGCTTAAATAACCTGTCTATTTATCACCTGGTCTGATCAAAATAGACTTAGGAGAGCATTTAATAAATTCATGTAATTTATTAAAATGGTGAGAGAAAACCTTTAAGCGTAACAAACTTTATTAAAATTAAAACTAGAAAAACATATTGCATAATTAATACAGATACATAATAATTATTCCAGAGTATACTTACTCTAGCCTAACATATTAAATAGTTTGGTCTTCTATTTAAATACGTGAGAGTAGAGGTGAGATTAATGAGATGAAAGAAAACAAATGGAGAAGCGGGAGACTAGAGATGAAAATGAACGAGTGAGTGAAAGTGTAGTGGTACGAAGATGGAATGATGGGTGAGTTGGAACTCCAGGAGGAACCACGGACGGAACCTCTGAAGGATACTGGAGAAGATGAGTGGAGCGTGGTATTTATAGAGGAAGGAGAAGAGGCAGAGTTGAAGCACGTTCATTGCCCATTGATTGCAGCTCCTCATTGATTGCAGCTCATTGATTGCAGGGGACAGAGCTGCAACGCGTGCGTGATTTAAGGTAGGCGCCGACTGCTAAAGGATATGGCGGAGTCAAGTTGCAGAGCGAGTCGGCGAAGAAGATAACCTGGAAAATCTGGACATTTACACGCGTCCGCTAAATGTCCGCTTTAAATTCATGCGGTCTTCGCGGCTGTCTCTATCTCGTCCGCCTAATACTCAGGCGGTTACCTCACGCCTTGTCCGCCTGCGGTAGTGACTCTCACGTCCGCATGTATAGTAGGCGGTTGCATGGGCGGTCTCTCTACTCACGTCCGCATATATAGTAGGCGGTTCTTCATGCGGTTGTTAGTTAATGTGGTTGTGAGTTGTCCGCATTAGTCATGCGGTGTGACTTCCTCTCTGTTGTCCGCCTTGATCCCAGGCGGTTGCAGAGGCGGACACGCCCTGATGCGTGCCTCTCGCGTGGCTTGTTTAATCCCTTAATAATATAGTGTTTATTTGGTATTTTTCCTACATTTTAACACATATACATCAGTTAATATAACAACATAATTATAGGAAAAACCCAAGATAAGTGAGAAACATTACTAAAAATACTGCAAATTATAAGGTGATTAAACCTTAATAAGTCTATATGTTTTGCACTTATCAAACTTCCTCACACTTGACTTTTTCTTGTCCTCAAGCAAATAAGGAATAAAATTATCTCTAAGCCATAATAATAAACAAGATTAAATAAGTGTAGAAGGGAATTTAGACAAAGTGACAATTGAAAGAATAATTCTGTTCTTAGAAGTAGGTTTTAGCAAACATTGAAAAAACCAATTAATAAAAGCATAGAAAAATAGACAGCAGAAAAACAAGTTAGATTAACCTGGGATTTCCAACCAATTTCATTCTCTAACCCGGGACGACAAGGGTGTGAAGTAATGCCTTATTCCGCAATACCTTTCAACACCACGTACTCATGTTCATAAACATAAATTGCAATTTATTATTAACATCTCTTTTTTTTGAATGTGCAAATTGTATATACAAAGCACATATATTTATATAATAATTTTTTTGAATTGCATTATTTTTCTGTACCCCAGACTTTTCTCTCTATCCTTGTAACGGTGTTGGGTCTTCTATCCCAGATCACGAGACCTTAGGTAGATAGGTGTTAAAGCACCCCCAGAACTTAATAACCGGATAGACGAGGCCTGTTTTTGGTTAGAAAAATTCATAAACAGCGGAGTACCTTATCTTTATCCTTTTCTTTCCTTGACTTTCCACATATTTCCATAATCCCAAGCTAAACTAAATTGGTTTTTACAACTAGCAGATCTATCATATTTTGAGTGAAAATAGAGTATTTTGATGGAAAATAATTTTATACAAACTCCTTTAAATAAAACCATCTTTCAGTTGTCACTTGACATAATTTCAGACACTTCTAAAATTATTTATCTTTTTTTATCAATTTTTTTTAAATTTAGGCAGTTTAGAGTAGCAAAAAGTGAGTGTGGCATTATCGAACAACTGTCATATTTTAGGGAAAGGTCTCTCCTTCCTCACACTTAAGAGGAGCAATGTCCTCATTGTCAGAATTAATTTCAAGAAAATGACCTTTCAAAATATGACAGATTCATAAAGGATTAAACTCATATAGGTTGAACAACAATATAATAAAGGAAAAATTGAAACTCCCCTTGTATCGTAGATTGAGGAAGGTATCCTTCCTCACACTTAAAGCTTTGGTAGGGGTGAGACGTTCCTCACACTTAAGTTCGCGCAAGTGTCAACCGAAGATATTGAATTTCCTAGAGCAACGAGGTTGCTCCCATAGGCGAGTTCAGCTATATGTTCGAATTTGTTCTGAAAAGGTAAACATATATCCAGCAGAACTCAAGTGGCATAAAAAAAATAATAATATGAAAAACATAAATAATTAGGCATAAATACTTAAGCAAAAATAATAAAGTACTACATAAAATAAAAACATGAAGCAAACTGAAGATTGGGGGCGTGCGCGGCTTTGTTGTTCTTCTCTGTATCGGGCTCTAGCAAATAGAATTGGGGAAGAACAAGAGTAATTCGAAACGCGGCGTTGCTCTTCTTTTTTTTCTGTATGGAGGGACGTCCGCTGGACGTCCGCTCGGAACTTAGGCGGACAGGGGTGTGGCGTCCGCGTGGAGATTAGGCGGACAGAGAGGCGGTGCGGTCTTCAGTGGTGTCCGCATGGGAGTGGGGCGGTTGGCTAGGCGGACTGGAGGCGGTCATACCACTGCTTGTGTTTTTTTATCCTTTATTTAAACAACTGCAAAAAAAAATAATGAAGTCATATAATAATGTTGTAATAAAAATAAAATAAAATTAAATGTTAGGGACAATGGAAATTAAATGTTAAGGACAATGGAAATTAAATGTTAGAGACAATGGAAATAAATGACATAAAATTAAATGACATAAATTATAAGTTAGTAGTTAGTATACTGGAAATTGAAGGACAATGGAAAGAAATGACAATAATATAAGAGTTAGTAATAGATGTCAGAAGTCAGATGTCCGTAGTCATATGTCCAAAGTCAGGTGTCCAATTAATATTAACAGATTATTAGAGAATTAATATTAACAAAATATAGTAGATAATTAATATTAACAAAAAACGAAATATTATAGACATAATATTAACAGAATAAAGAGAACAAAATATTAATAATTAACAGGTGAATAATCCGGGGCTTAGGAACTAGAATAAATCTAGTCCCCGGCAACGGCGCCATTTTGCAGACGTTATATCGTGATGGTTAAACTGGTGTAAAATTAAAAGAAAAGAAATTAAAAACTCAAAATAAACGTCGGGCTGCAAACAAATCCCGGTCGCAGTAGTATAGTGAAAATGTAAGCGACCGGATATCGAACCGCGGGACTAATGTACATATTATAGTACCTAAGCGTGTCACAAAAGGGGGATTAATTGACTTGTTTTTATAAATAAAAGGGAAAGGTAAAATTAACTAAATTAACAGATAAACTAAACGGGACTCTGGGTCAGATTAATATTATCTACTCTTTCATGCTAGGTCTACTGGTTTAATTATAATTGTTTGGCAAGATTCCTGTAATTATCTTAAGGACTAAGTCATAGCCTCATAAGAACTCGCGCCAGTTGTGCAAGGTCCGATGAAAACTCATGCACCCACCGGTGGACGGCAAGAGGAGAATTGAGGGATTACATTTGCACCTGAAAATACTAACTCATTAAATCATAATAAGTTTTCTCCAGATTTACGGCTTAAATAACCTGTCTATTTATCACCTGGTCTGATCAAAATAGACTTAGGAGAGCATTTTAATAAATTCATGTAATTTATTAAAATGGTGAGAGAAAACCTTTAAGCATAACAAACTTTATTAAAATTAAAACTAGAAAAACATATTGCATAATTAATACAGATACATAATAATTATTCCCAGAGTATACTTACTCTAGCCTAACATATTAAATAGTTTGGTCTTCTATTTAAATACGCGAGAGTAGAGGTGAGATTAATGAGATGAAAAGAAAACAAATGGATAAGCGGGAGATTAGAGATGAAAATGAACGAGTGAGTGAAAGTGTAGTGGTACGAAGATGGAATGATGGTGTGAGTTGGAACTCCAGGAGGAACCACGGACGGAACCTCTAGAAGGACACTAGAGAAGATAAGTGGAGCGTGGTATTTATAGAGGAAGGAGAAGAGGCAGAGTTGAAGCACGTTCATTGCCCATTGATTGCAGCTCCTCATTGATTGCAGCTCATTGATTGCAGGGGACAGAGCTGCAACGCGTGCGTGATTTAAGGTAGGCGCCGACTGCTAAAGGATATGGCGGAGTCAAGTTGCAGAGCGAGTCGGCGAAGAAGATAACCTGGAAAATCTGGACATTTACACGCGTCCGCTAAATGTCCGCTTTAAATTCATGCGGTCTTCGCGGCTGTCTCTATCTCGTCCGCCTAATACTCAGGCGGTTACCTCACGCCTTGTCCGCCTGCGGTAGTGACTCTCACGTCCGCATGTATAGTAGGAGGTTGCATGGGCGGTCTCTCTACTCACGTCCGCATATATAGTAGGCGGTTCTTCATGCGGTTGTTAGTTAATGTGGTTGTGAGTTGTCCGCATTAGTCATGCGGTTGTGACTCTCCTCTCTGTTGTCCGCCTTGATCCCAGGCGGTTGCAGAGGCGGACACGCCCTGATGCGTGCCTCTCGCGTGGCTTGTTTAATCCCTTAATAATATATGTGTTTATTTGGTATTTTTCCTACATTTTAACACATATAATACATCAGTTAATATAACAACATAATTATAGGAAAAACCCAAGATAAGTGAGAAACATTACTAAAAATACTGCAAATTATAAGGTGATTAAACCTTAATAAGTCTATATGTTTTGCACTTATCAAACTTCCTCACACTTGACTTTTTCTTGTCCTCAAGCAAATAAGGAATAAAATTATCTCTAAGCCATAATAATAAAACAAGATTAAATAAGTGTAGAAGGGAATTTAGACAAAGTGACAATTGAAAGAATAATTCTGTTCTTAGAAGTAGGTTTTAGCAAACAGTGAAAAAGAACAATTTAATAAAAGCAT
Organism: Limonium bicolor; assembly: GCA_023374045.1. Taxonomy (NCBI): domain Eukaryota; kingdom Viridiplantae; phylum Streptophyta; class Magnoliopsida; order Caryophyllales; family Plumbaginaceae; genus Limonium; species Limonium bicolor. Next base: position 206,101,368 of record CM041781.1, read on the forward strand.
AGAAAAACTAGACAGCAGAAAACAAGTTAGATTAACCTGGGATTTCCAACCAATTTCATTCTCTAACCCGGGACGACAAGGGGTGTGAAGTAATGCCTTATTCCGCAATACCTTTCAACACCACGTACTCATGTTCATAAACATAAATTGCAATTTATTATTAACATCTCTTTTTTTTTGAATGTGCAAATTGTATATACAAAGCACATATTATTTATATAATAATTTTTTTTGAATTGCATTATTTTTCTGTACCCCAGACTTTTCTCTCTATCCTTGTAACGGTGTTGGGTCTTCTATCCCAGATCACGAGACCTTAGGTAGATAGGTGTTAAAGCACCCCCAAGAACTTAATAACCGGATAGACGAGGCCTGTTTTTGGTTAGAAAAATTCATAAACAGCGGAGTACCTTATCTTTATCCTTTTCTTTCCTTGACTTTCCACATATTTCCATAATCCCAAGCTAAACTAAATTGGTTTTTACAACTAGCAGATCTATCATATTTTGAGTGAAAATAGAGTATTTTGATGGAAAATAATTTTATACAAACTCCTTTAAATAAAACCATCTTTCAGTTGTCACTTGACATAATTTCAGACACTTCTAAAATTATTTTATCTTATTTTTTATCAATTTTTTTAAATTTAGGCAGTTTAGAGTAGCAAAAAGTGAGTGTGGCATTATCGAACAACTGTCATATTTTTAGGGAAAGGTCTCTCCTTCCTCACACTTAAGAGGAGCAATGTCCTCATTGTTCAGAATTAATTTCAAGAAAATGACCTTTCAAAATATGACAGATTCATAAAGGATTAAACTCATAGGTTGAACAACAATAATAAAGGAAAAATTGAAACTCCCCTTGTATCGTAGATTGAGGAAGGTATCCTTCCTCACACTTAAAGCTTTGGTAGGGGTGAGACGTTCCTCACACTTAAGTTCGCGCAAGTGTTCAACCGAAGATATTGAATTTCCTAGAGCAACTGAGGTTGCTCCCATAGGCGAGTTCAGCTATATGTTCGAATTTGTTCTGAAAAGGTAAACATATATAGCCAGCAGAACTCAAGTGGCATAAAAAGAAAATAATAATATGAAAAACATAAATAATTAGGCATAAATACTTAAGCAAAAATAATAAAGTACTACATAAAATAAAAACATGAAGCAAACTGAAGATTGGGGGCGTGCGCGGCTTTGTTGTTCTTCTCTGTATCGGGCTCTAGCAAAATAGAATTGGGGAAGAACAAGAGTAATTCGAAACGCGGCGTTGCTCTTCTTTTTTTTTTTCTGTATGGAGGGACGTCCGCTTGGACGTCCGCTCGGAACTTAGGCGGACAGGGGTGTGGCGTCCGCGTGGAGATTAGGCGGACAGAGAGGCGGTGCGGTCTTCAGTGGTGTCCGCATGGGAGTGGGGCGGTTGGCTAGGCGGACTGGAGGCGGTCATACCACTGCTTGTGTTTTTTTATCCTTTATTTAAACAACTGCAAAAAAAAATAATGAAGTCATATAATAATGGGTTAGTAATAAAAATAAAATAAAATTAAATGTTAGGGACAATGGAAATTAAATGTTAAGGACAATGGAAATTAAATGTTAGAGACAATGGAAATAAATGACATAAAATTAAATGACATAAATTATAAGTTAGTAGTTAGTATACTGGAAATTGAAGGACAATGGAAAGAAATGACAATAATATAAGAGTTAGTAATTAGATGTCAGAAGTCAGATGTCCGTAGTCATATGTCCAAAGTCAGGTGTCCAATTAATATTAACAGATTATTAGAGAATTAATATTAACAAAATAGTAATATATTAATATTAACAAAAAAGAAATATTATAGACATAATATTAACAGAATAAAGAGAACAAAATATTAATAATTAACAGGTGAATAATCCGGGGCTTAGGAACTAGAATAAATCTAGTCCCCGGCAACGGCGCCATTTTGCAGACGTTATATCGTGAGTGGTTAAACTGGTGTAAAATTAAAAGAAAAGAAATTAAAAACTCAAAATAAACGTCGGGCTGCAAACAAATCCCGGTCGCAGTAGTATAGTGAAAATGTAAGCGACCGAATATCGAACCGCGGGACTAATGTACATATTATAGTACCTAAGCGTGTCACAAAAGGGGGGATTAATTGACTTGTTTTTATAAATAAAAGGGAAAGGTAAAATTAACTAAATTAACAGATAAACTAAACGGGACTCTGGGTCAGATTAATATTATCTGCTCTTTCATGCTAGGTCTACTGGTTTAATTATAATTGTTTGGCAAGATTCCTATAATTATCTTAAGGACTAAGTCATAGCCTCATAAGAACTCGCGCCAGTTGTGCAAGGTCCGATGAAAACTCATGCACCCACCGGTGGACGGCAAGAGGAGAATTGAGGGATTACATTTGCACCTGAAAATACTAACTCATTAAATCATAATAAGCTTTCTCCAGATTTACGGCTTAAATAACCTGTCTATTTATCACCTGGTCTGATCAAAATAGACTTAGGAGAGCATTTAATAAATTCATGTAATTTATTAAAATGGTGAGAGAAAACCTTTAAGCGTAACAAACTTTATTAAAATTAAAACTAGAAAAACATATTGCATAATTAATACAGATACATAATAATTATTCCCAGAGTATACTTACTCTAGCCTAACATATTAAATAGTTTGGTCTTCTATTTAAATACGTGAGAGTAGAGGTGAGATTAATGAGATGAAAAGAAAACAAATGGAGAAGCGGGAGACTAGAGATGAAAATGAACGAGTGAGTGAAAGTGTAGTGGTACGAAGATGGAATGATGGTGTGAGTTGGAACTCCAGGAGGAACCACGGACGGAACCTCTGGAAGGATACTGGAGAAGATGAGTGGAGCGTGGTATTTATAGAGGAAGGAGAAGAGGCAGAGTTGAAGCACGTTCATTGCCCATTGATTGCAGCTCCTCATTGATTGCAGCTCATTGATTGCAGGGGACAGAGCTGCAACGCGTGCGTGATTTAAGGTAGGCGCCGACTGCTAAAGGATATGGCGGAGTCAAGTTGCAGAGCGAGTCGGCGAAGAAGATAACCTGGAAAATCTGGACATTTACACGCGTCCGCTAAATGTCCGCTTTAAATTCATGCGGTCTTCGCGGCTGTCTCTATCTCGTCCGCCTAATACTCAGGCGGTTACCTCACGCCTTGTCCGCCTGCGGTAGTGACTCTCACGTCCGCATGTATAGTAGGCGGTTGCATGGGCGGTCTCTCTACTCACGTCCGCATATATAGTAGGTGGTTCTTCATGCGGTTGTTAGTTAATGTGGTTGTGAGTTGTCCGCATTAGTCATGCGGTTGTGACTCTCCTCTCTGTTGTCCGCCTTGATCCCAGGCGGTTGCAGAGGCGGACACGCCCTGATGCGTGCCTCTCGCGTGGCTTGTTTAATCCCTTAATAATATATGTGTTTATTTGGTATTTTTCCTACATTTTAACACATATAATACATCAGTTAATATAACAACATAATTATAGGAAAAACCCAAGATAAGTGAGAAACATTACTAAAAATACTGCAAATTATAAGGTGATTAAATCTTAATAAGTCTATATGTTTTGCACTTATCACTACCAAAGTTTCCTAAGGACTTAATTAGCCTTATTAAATCATAATTGAATATTATTAAGTCTTGGTAGGCTCTTTGGGTCCTAACCAAGTTCACTCCAAGCTTAGAGCATGTTTTTGCTCAAACTGTATCTTAGTGCTTTATTGCATTTTACTATGGTTTAAATTGTTCACCGATGTTTCTAAGGCACTTTTTAGCCTTTACATACCATAGTTTAATATTTAAACCACATATCAAGGTTTGGGGTATTTCAAGTACAGTGACCCGACTCATCCAGTTCACGACATAGATATAAGTACAACGACTCAATTAAACCAATTCACAACACACATATGAGTACAACGACTCATTTCAACAAAACCACCAACATACCACACATAACCACAAAGCATAACCACTGAGCAACAAGGCGAAACAACGAGAATTATAAACAAGTGTAATTTCCCGTTTTTGGCATACAAGCCTAAATAATGTTCGCCTATGTACAAACTAATATAGTCGTTTGTAATTGTTCAGTCATGCCTAATGACAACGTCTCGTTAGAATGACGTGTCTCTAAGTTACCCATCTCCTATGGCGGGTCACCCACGACAGTAGCCACTCCAGCGGTAGAGTCTCCGACCGACGAACCATCTGTAGTCCGTTGGAAATTTATCCAGATACTTACGGTTACCACATGGTATCATAGTATCGTTAATGGATCACAGTTCACAGCAAGAGCCACATCCTCTTGATAAACTTATATATACCATCGCATCGTTTTACTATTTTTCCTAGCACAGCTGACTAAGGTCGTTAGTCTAATCCTGAGTATGTCGACTCGGGATCCAGTGTTAGAACGAGAGCGGCGTTAAAGAGGCCAATGCTCCGTATATAAGTCTCAGATAATATATATATCTTATTATCCTAATGCTACAACGTTTTACTTACGTTCCTTATATTACACATATAAGATAGCATCATTGCCGCTAGTTCATTTTATAATATGTTCATATATACGAACGGTACTGTTATCGTACAACAGTAATAATAATAAAGCAGCATTAATACACAACTCAAGCATATTAATTCACACAAGCAGACATTCAATCTTAACACAGATTTTCACACAATGTCTGAACTGAGGAAATCCTCAGAGACAGTCAAGCCACATAAATAACATACCGTGCACCAGGATTATAAGACCGTGGAGTATGAATCTGCTAAATTCTCTGGCGATCCTCGAGACGCCTCTAACAATCTATCAATATGCATCACACTATGCATCAGCATCTAGTACTAACAATACACTACGGCACCCCGTACCGTTACTAATCCATCCCGGTTTATTCCCCGTTGTTAGCTATTAACGTTTGTCGGGTTTTCGGTTTAACTCGGGATTTGGAAAAACGTCATATTTCATGCGTGGTTACGTCGAGTATATTAATATACTTAACTTTAAACGTTTATCATCGCATGTAATTTAATACACATTTGTATATTATATAGTTTATCACTATATTGCATGTATATCTTAATCATATATTATACATTTCACCTTAGTATTTATTTTCCTAAGGTTTGTTTTTCCAAGTTTAATGTGGTATAATTCATATGTAAAAGTACTTTGAATTATATAAATCCTTATTTTTCCATGTATACTCCTAACATTAGAATTTCCATATCTAATGTTTGTAATTCTTTTCTCTTTATCTTATATCATTTTAATTATGATAATATATGGTTATTGAACCATATTATATTTTTCCACACCATAACATATATTTATTCATATATATGTATTATGGGACCATTTATTATATGGTAAATCTTTATAATATATTCATTCTCTTTTAATGAATATTTCTTATATTATGAACGTTATAACCTTTATAACATTGAAAACCGTATTATAAATTTTTGTTCTAAAATTCCCATTATTTCCGAACAGCATTTATTTTCTTAAATATTTACAAAACCCACCACATAATTTATATAGTGTTATATCATAGTTATATAACATATATTATGACATTTATGCCATTAAAACAATTATAACCTATAGTTATAAATTGTTATAAAATACCAAATGTACCATAATATTCTCGGTTTTATTTAATTCCACCATACTTTCAGATTTTACAAATCAATCCCCAAATTATATTCCATTGTCACACTTATAATATTTACCTTATATTATAATCCTTAAACCTTAATATAATTATAACCTATGGTTATAAAATCCCAAAATAACCGAACAGACCCTAGGCCTATTCTAAATTAATTTCCAACCCATCAACTTTCCATATTCCATAAATAGCCCCATTTTTTAACATATAGTTTCTAATGTCATTAGAACTATATATTATACATATATCTTAATAAAACCTTATATATAACTCCAAAAATTACCAAACTATACCAAAAGGTTATAAACACCATTCCTAACCTTATATTTTCAATATTTATGGTTTCCACCATATATGTTACCTATATGTAACAATGATATAAAATATCATATATTATACTTATATAATCCATATTAACTCCAAATTTAACCAAATAAATTCCTAAAAATTCCTAATAACCCATAGGTGTATAAAATACCATTTTATACCCAAAACTTTCAGTAATCACACATATACCCTTATGTTATGTAATTTTTACATTTTAATACATAACTTAGTATAATTTGATAATTAAATTAATAAATTATCAAATCTGGTCAAAGTCTTTTGCTTGGTCAATGTTTGACTTCCAAACATCATTTTGACCCCACTCTCTCGGTAATTACATAGATTACCCCAAACTTTCCAATATTTACAATTTCACACAAAAACTTTATAAAATCTTATAATTTGTACTTAAATAAACTTTAAATCCCAATTTTCGGCTATATTCTTCTACTACCCTCTAATGTTTGATTAATTACGGCTTTGACCCCTTACTTAATAGTAAGTGCATAAAATAAATTAATTAAGCTCTTAAACTTAAATAAAAATGGCCTAATGACACGGCCTTATTACAACTTTGCTTTATAACATAAAATTACACATAAATAGCTCAAATTATACAATAAACTCTCGGCCTTGCTGTAGTTTATTTATTTTTCCACATAATGTCATAATTTGACCATTATGATAATTAAATCACTTAAATGACTTGCTTAATTTATCATAGTCATTTTTTTTCCATACTTAGGTTAAAAATAACCCATATAAGTAACTCCACTCTCGGCACATAATATATATATGCTAAGAAATCATAATAACATAAGTTTAAGGTGTGTATACCTTGATTTATGTACTTAAAGCCCTTATATCACTTCGGCAGCTTGGAGGAAAAATAACCACAGCACTCACACATGTTTAATACACCAAAATAAGATATGGTTACACTCCAAGCATGAGCTAACCATAAAGAACAATTAAATGTAAGATTTAAGGCAAAAATCACCTTAAAAATGCAAGAAAGTTTCCAAAGGATTTTGGCCTGAATTAAACACACCACATGGTGTTAAATTCACCATATAAACATAGGAAATAGTTAGACAACAACAAGCTGCTATGGTAATAGGTTTTACCTTAGCAAAATGCCTTAAATAATGGTATTTCCTTTGATTTTCGGCCACCCTTGCTCCAAATGGTTAACCAACTGAATAAACATGTAAATATGAAGATTATGAGTGAATAAAATCATAAAAATCAGAAGAATAAAACCGGATGGAGAAAGGAGATGCTTAAGGTTTGTTTTTACCTTATAATGCAAATTTTGGAAACCTTGGTCCCCTAGACTTGCTTCAGCCGAGATTAGTTGTTGCACAAGCTTTAGAACACTGCGAATGAGCCATGGAAGGTGATAGATCATGAGCTCCAAGTGTAGGTAATGGAAAGATGAAGAAAAAGAGCTAAAATATGCCTTAAACCATTACCTTAGGTGCTCAAGAGATTGATTTGTCTTCCATACTCAAGAACACAGCTTGAGATGGTTTGGAAGAGCTGATGGCTCGGCTGGAATGGGACAAGAACAAAGAGAAAGAAAGGAAATGTGATTAAATGAAAGAAAAGTATAAAATGGAATAGTAAAATGGTGATTCACCAAATTAGGAAGATATTTAGCACTAAAGTAGAATGAGCTGTCTTCTAAGCTCCATGCCTGCTGACAGCCAAAGGGTTAGGGTGGTCATTAATTGACCATTGACCATACTTGGTCAATTTTGCTTAAAAATGCACTATTTGGGTTACTATTCACAAATGATGCCATATTTTCAATTTTTTTTGAAATTTTGGATTTAGACCTTCCAATGTGGTACATTATAGTCCATTAGTATATCAAAGTATAATCCAATGCTTAACACCACTCAAAACCCACTCAGAAAGTCAATTTTCTCAAAAACGTTCTTTAAGGAATTTTAAAGCATATTTTGTGTTTGAACATGTTTAAGAGCTTGGTTTCTTTTGAGAATGGTTTTATAATGTTCATTACTTCATTATAATACTTAGGAATCCACTTTTGATCCTATTTGAGGTCACACAATCTCTATGGTGTCTTAAAGCACATTTTTTTGCTCTACCGATCTTAAGGCATGTTTTGCCTTGTTGAGATCTTTAGATTGTTCCTCAATGGTATTTAGATGTTTATAAACCATCTTAGATCATTTATAGATCTTTTATTTATGTTTTTAAGGTTAGGGGTATTTCAATCTACCCCCCTTAAAAAGGCTTCGTCCCGAAGTCCTTATTCATAATCAGTTCACCTAAGGAATCCAGTTCCACTAAGTAATCGCAGACAGATCATCACTAGGGAGTACATCCCACTACGTTCAGACCTAGTCTATATGTATCACATTTGATACAGCAATAATCTCATTCCATATAGTCAATAATCATGACACATTCATTCATAAACAGCACTAAACAAGGTGCAAAACTCATTCATACACACCACTAAACAAGGTGCAAAGCTCAATCATTCACAGCACTAGACAAGGTGCAAAGCTCAACAGAGTACTCAAAGGTGTTTGCAAGGGATACTCCACGCATCCCTATCTACATGTTAGTATCTCGCGAGGATACCCACACATCACTCCACATGTATGTGTGCACATATATTTAATGATGACAAATCACAGGGAAGCAGTCTTAAAGACCAGGACTTGACGATCCCCAACCCCATGCTAACCAACGTCTACTACCCGTGGACACACCGGTTTAATAACGAAGGACACTGCGGTCCACGGCTCCTCGGACAGTATCACCTAATTTCCTTAATCACCCGCAGACACACCGGTCTAATGACAAAGGGCTCTGCGGTCCATGGCTCTTTCGGTGATATCACTCGCAGACACACCGGTCTAATGACAAAGGACTCCATGGTCCACGGCTCTTCGAGTGACGCCCTAAATTCCAATTTCTATTCATATCTGTGTCCACTTGTAGGAAGTTTCGAGAGTCATTCAACCCTGACATGGTCGGCGTCAGTGTTGAACTATCTCACACCTCAATTTGTGTTCGGTTTCCCTTGATCGGACCAGGATCAAGTTCAACTTCCCACGCCAATTTCAATCAATTTAATTGTTTATTCATTTCTATCTTATTTCCTCTTGATGTTTGCCACCTTGTGTTCTATAGATACACAAGTCAACTAGTGTAATAAATCTAATCATTGGCATACAGGATCATGTATCCTAACCATGTACCAAGTTCTCTCGACTTATAATTATTCATGCAACTCCTAGAGGTTTTACCCCCACTAGGTTACACATCGGTCTCATGCCGATTCACTCATCGCATTCCAACAATTGGTTTCATACCGAGTCACAAATCATATAGTATGGAGCTTTCTACTCCTTCTATTTGAAATCTCCCATCGGAGCTACCAGATAGACCTACTTGAACTCACACCCGGAGTTAACAAGCTAGGTGTTTATGTGTTTAATGTTCACAATGTTTGCATAAATAATCGGAAATAGGATAAGAACACTCTATCTGTTCTCCCTTTCCTATTCGCCACAACTATTGCGAACTAAAATATATATATGTTCATACACATAATACATCACAATATTACCTCAAGTAATATAACACAATCATAATACTTGTACTCTACGTGCAATAATAGTTTGCAGCATGTGTACCATGAGCTACGTACTCCTACGTACGGTATATTTTAAGCGTGCGAAATCGCTCTACTCCCCTTAAAAATGATTACGCCCACGTAATCTACGAATATATTATCTTGAAGTAATAAGTTCAAGATGTTCCACTCCAGTGGAATTATTCATGCACTAATGTGCGACATATTACATTACTCCTTTTCTTTAGGGTCGGGCTTTAGCCCCTCAGGCTATACTGCCTATCTCGGTTAGGTGTATTTATATTCATATACGGTTTGATCGGGAGATGTAAAAACATCATTTGTTTTCCCCAAACCTGCTAAGTACGTCAAACCTAAGTAATATGGGCCCACTCGCTCCGCAAGCAATACGCCCAACAACTTTATGGTTAGTTTACCCCTTTTAGGTAGTAGTTTCATGCCGGTTTCAACTCCACGTGACGGTGTTTTCTACACGGTCTTCCATAATTATGGGAATGGAGTAAATTATTTCACTGCGTGGTATCGTTTGTCACACACGCTAATTATTTCAACTGGCTATTCTATTCAGTCTTCCTGAATTCTATACATGCTCATGGTATATTCTCAAGAGTTCATGCCACCCTACCGAACTAACCTTCGGTGTAAGGGTTGTCGAGCTATGCTCTAGCACCTAGTGCTTGCAGTAATTTCCCTAAAATGTCAAAACAAGTCTGATATGCGCAACTAACTGGCGCCTCATGACCCCAAGTTATTTCCTTCTAGGATGAGTTCGTTCCTTAGGTACCTTGTAGGTCCTCTTTTTCTGGTGTGAACTCGTATCCCTCGTGTGTTGGTATTTATTGTCCACACATATGGTTCATCCCTGTACTCCATTAGGGGAATCCATTGTTTATCTGATCTTCCACATTCTACTTCTCACCAACATAATTCTGTTAACAGTTATCACAATGGTCGCTTGTTGCGCACCATGTACCAGTCGATTAGATGGTTATCCGCTATTGCGGTTTGCATGGAGTATCTAATCTCCAGCTTAGAGTATCTCTTGTAATGCTCACTTTTGCCCTTCGTCTGTTGTAAACATACAATACGACTATGGGTTTTAGCTTGGCATTCGTTTTATGTTCAACCCTAATTGGTACGAACATACTAACGTTTTATGGCTTGAGCATGTGGTTATTATTATTTAATACGACATCATCGCAGCACCCTCAGCGCATGATATAACTCTTTCTGTGCCCCCCCTTTTTGGGTAGCATCTATAATCTTACAAAGGTTTCTCTAACATAACTTCCTAAGATACCACAATTCCTCTTCTCATTCATGGGTTCACCTCGCCTTTACCATAAAGTAGGCCTTGGCTTCCTTGTTTACTAAAATCTTCAAAACTTGTGTTCTAATTCATCCACTGTGGAGTTGTGACCTTATGTCCTTTTATTATCAAGCTATCCTTGATTCCCCAAACCTAGTTGGTTTGACTGAGATCTCTCTCGTCAATTCATGGTTTACCTAGTCAGGATTCCATTCACTGACTCAGACACAGAGTTGATTACCTCCTGGGTCCTCACACTACTCGTTTACATACATGGGGTACCATACTGATACATTACTACTTACCCAACTAACTTAATATAAGTTTCATCAGGCCCACAAGCTCCTAGGAGTGTGGTCGTCCCATGTCTCGTTTAGTGCACTCGTAGTGTTCGTACCTGGTGGTTATCGTACTCTTAGTCCTGGTAATTTTATGTTGAAGTAACTATGCTGCCAATTCTTAACCTTTAATGTCAGAATGACCCTAATACTAGGTTCTATGGTTTCCTTTATTAATGTGTATTTCCCTTACCTTCTCTAAGATAGGTGTTTCCGACTTATCGCCATAATACTGGTTTCCACATGCTCGTTGTCTGGTATCTGTGAGTGGGGATCAGTAACTACTTACTATCTTTCCCGTTCACTCCTAGGCTGTTAACGCCTTCAGATATGAGTTTTCAGTTCTCGAACTCCACCCAGTCCATTGGGTTACACCCTATGGTGTAGTCCGGACTCCATGATAAAGGTTGACACCTCGTGTTTCCCCTGCCTTATGGTATTCCTTCTTTAGGCTGATATTAATCAGTATGTGTGATTCATCACTATTGTTCTCCTAGTTTTGAGTCATTTTGGTGGTACTAAGGGTATCCTTCCGTAGGCCTATGCCATACGATATTCAGGTTCAGTGCTTATTCTTATAATTAAATGATTGTTGGTCTTGCTATTTAATTTAATCCTAGTTGGTTCCAATACTTTCTCCTAAGGTTACAATTGGATACCCACAACTTAGCGGGTTCCGCTAATCATCACTCTACATTGTGTAGTCCTTACACTTATTCAACTCATATTTCCTCCATCCTCTTCGAGGTAACGGTATCTTCCGTCCTCAGTAAATTTCACTATTCAGTTTATATCCACTGCCCTCCATACGGGGGTCTAGCAGCATAATGGATTCACAACACCCCCGGTGTGTGTAGTGTGGGCATAACGTCGGCCCCTTTATTGTGCGTACACATCTGCCTAAATTTTTCTTACAACTACAAAATAGTTTACCATAACAGTACTTGTCTATTATTTCCCCAAACACTATATACACCTGAGCCGTCCTCTTCGGCCAAATCAAGATGCCCAACTCCAGACTTGGACGGGGTAAGCAAGTGAAATACCCCAAACCTAAGTATGCTAATTAAACATCAAGTTATGATGTAATAAGGCTAATAGATGCCTTATAAAGATTGGTGGACAATTTAAATCATGGAAAAACAAGAAAACGCCTTAAGGGCAATTTAGGCAAAAATGTGCTTTAAGCTTGGAGTGACTTTAATTAGCACCCAAATATCATTATAAGACTATAGTAACATGCTAATGGACATGTTAAATCAATTACCAAGGAAAACCAAGCTCAAAAACAAGCTTAAACACAAAATGTGCTTTAAGACTCCTTAAAGCACCTTTTTGAGAAATTGTCTTAGAAATGAGTTTTGAGTGGCTAAATGCCCATGATTACACCTTAATCAACATGTGTACTAATTAGTATCACATTAGGAAGCCTAAATCAATGGGAAATCAAAAATTTCACAAATATGTGCACTAATTTGTGAATAGTGCCCAAATTAAGCTTAAGTCAACATAAGTCAATTAGATGGTCAACCAAGACCATAAATATCTACAATTACAAGAGGGGGACGGTTTTTGATGTGGGGAGTCACCACATGACTAAGCAAATAAAGTAAAAGAAGAGTAAAAGAGAGAATAGTACTATTTGCTTTATAAAAGCAAAATACCTTATATTAGCCTACCTCTCTCCTCTCTTCTTCATTTCTCTTCTTCTTCCACGATTTTCTTCCTCTTCTCTCTGTTCCAAACCGTCCCAAGCAGCCTCCATGGTTGCCTCATCTTCAAATGTCCATAACTTGCTCATTTTAGCTCCAAATCAAAAACTAAACACATATTATTCTTAGTTAGCTCAAGCTCTAGCTTTCTATCTTTTAAAATCCTTCAAAGCTCCATTTCGGTGCCAAGAGAAAACTCCATTGATGCAGGAAAATCAAGTTTGAAGAGTTCATTAGCTTCTCCATTCTCTTAAGGTAAAGAAAATGTAAGAAAAATCATGTTTCCATCACTTCCTCACCATGGCCGAGAATTTGCCTCTTAAGATACCTTGTTTTATCCATTGTTCTAGCTTGATTCTATTCTCCAAATACTTGAGGAGATCTTGCCCTGCTTCATTATGAAAGCCATTCAAAAATTCAAAGGTAAACTTATACTTTCAAGCTTTAAAACACATATTTTAACCTAAGGGTGAATTCCATGAGTTTAGGCATATTGCTTAGTAGTTATTATATTATTTGGATGTGGATTAGAACATTGGCAAGAGGATTTAAGTCCTGGCCGAAATGCAATCAAGGAAACCTAAGGAGGAAAGTAAGAGAAGCTTGAGAAAAACAAGGTAAATTACTTACCTAATGGTGGTTTAAGTTTTAAGGGATAAGTTTTAGGTGAGTACTAATGTGGCTTAGAGCTTACATTATGTAATGGGTTATATAACCTAGGAAAAAGGGTTCAAACAAGCTTGTGAAGTTGTGACTAAGGTGCCAAAGGGAATGAGTTAGTAATATAAGTTTAAGATGGATTTTAAGAGCATTATAACTACTATGAGATTGATGGGTGTATTTGCAGGTTGAAAGCTTTTATATGTGGGAAATTCAGTGTTTAAGTTTAAGTCATTTAAGGGCCTAAGAGCCATGTCATTTAAGAGCCTTAGTGCTATGCAATTTAAGATTATTTCACTCTATTGAGTTGTTGTGAATGAGTTGATTTGGGTGAGAAAACAAGATGAGAAAGGACTTGATGTGTGTGAGTTGGTTGAATGAGGAAAACAATGCATTTGGGCATGATAAATACTAGGGAAGCTATGGCGAAATTTGAGTAGAAAACAAAGGGTTTAAGTGATGGTTATGATTTAATATGACCTAGGGTTTACTTGGGACCAATATAAGGAGTTTGAGTGGAAATGAGTTAACTAAGGAGTTCTCGAGGTTTAGGATGACCTAGAGATGTCTAGGAGGAATTAGAGGGTAGATGGGTGTATTAGGCACACCAAAGTCAAGGTAGGAGGAATGGTAAGACTTGTGCAAAAATCTGGAGGAAATAATGTATAATGTTTTGAGATGAATTAGTTATGAACTAGAGAGTAAAACAATAAGAGTTTTGGGAAGTTTGTGTAAGTGGTGGTGATGCTAGTAGTGGACTAATAAGGTTTTAGTTAGATGACAATGAGTGGACTTGGAGATGAAAGAGAAAAGTGTAAGAGAATGTTGTAAATTGCCAAGGAAAAGAATAGGAATGTATAAGAGTGTATGATTATGAGAATGGTGTGTAAGTTGAGTAAAAGAGGTGTAGATGTCTAAGAGGGACTAGGGGATCCAATGGTTAATTTAAAGCACCAAAACCATAGTGAAGGTAGCTAGGAAACTTGTACAAACTTTGAAGGAAAATAAGGTATAATGACTTGTAGGCATGTGCTAGATTACATATAGCTTTGAGAAGTGTGAGTAAAGCAAATGGGTTGTGCATGATGATGCTTGAGGAGTAGTTAAGATGGTTGTGAAGAAACACTTTCGTTAGTTGAAGTTTTAGACAAAGTTTACATGTTAGAAATGTAAGGAATTAAGTTATAAGTGTTAAGAATTTAGTAAGAAATTGAATAATGATCAAGGAATTTAGAGGTGAGTTGATCCATGAGTTAGGAGGATTTTAAGTGCTAAAGTGGAGTTGGAACATGTGTTAATACATGGGCAAAGATTAAAGAAGGTTGGACAAAAGAACAGGTGTGGAAAGAAGTTCAAAACTGTAAAATTTGACAGTTTAAGATGTGGTCCGGGACTTAGTCCTTGGATAAAGTCCCGGACCAGCACTAAAATCAGGCCGAGAACGTACCAAGGGATTGCTCCGGGACCTTGGGTAAGGACCATGTCCCAGACCATACCTAAAATAAGGCCGAGACTAAGGTCAGACATTGGTCCGGGACCTTAGGTCCGGACCATGTCCCGGACCATAGCTAAAATAAGTCCGAGACTAAGGACAGACATTGGTCCGGGACCTTAGGTCCGGACCATGTCCCAGACCAGGCAAAAATACAAAGAAAGTGTGCTTTTCAAGAGGTAAATGAAGGGGGCTTGTTGGGGAATGTTATTATAAGGTTGTTAAGAGTTATTTGGTGGAGTTTTAAGGCTATTGGAGGTGTGATTAAGTGTGAGTTAAAATGAGAAGTAAGTAACATAAGTGGTTAAGCTTAAACTATAATGACTTAGTGGTATTTAGTTGGAAATCATTAGTGATTAAGTAAGCTAGGTTAATTACAAGTAATTAACCACCCAATTCGGTGAATGTTTTAGGGTGAGAATTTGGACTCCGGAGGAGAGTAAGCGACCGAACGACCAACGGTGAACAGTACAGTTCTTCTTGTGACCTGCTTGCTAACGAGGTGTCCCTCGGCTTGTGTGCTATTTGTTTTTGTGTGCTCACTAAACAAGATAAAGCATGCAACCTGAACATTATGTTTATTGTATTGATGTGTGATGTTTGAAAACTAACACAACTTACCGTGAGAACTTACTAACCAATGTTTAGTAAGGAATTGAGTGAGACTAAGGAACGCTCCCTAATTTTAGTTTGTTATAAACCGAAAGAGGTTAACCAACAAACATTGTCTTGAGACTTCTACTAACTGTAACTTAAGGGGGGAGTGAGGAACCCGGGACTGACTCCGGTCATGCATGCTAGAGAAAAGGGGGTCGGTATCTAAAGCAGATCCGACTTCCGCTTAAGGACTTGTCTTCGGACTTGTTGCCTAGGGTCGGTTGCCGGCTCAGCTACATTGGACATACAGTCCAAGGTAGGAGGCATTAAGATGGTGCGGTAGGATCACCTAAATCCTAAATTATAAGATAAGTGTTTATTCAACCAATGGAGTTAATAGCTCATTGGCTAGGGTCGCTTTGACCCGACAAAAAAAACATTGAGGTAAGACACAATCATTTCTATTTAAAGGATGGTTGTTATTATAAGATTAAGATAATGTTTGAGATAAGTTGCAACCATTCCTATTTAAAGGATGGTTTGTATTATAAGACTGAGGTAAGCTACATCCATTCCTTTTTAAAGGATGGTTGTTTTCTAAGACTAAGATAAGACTAAGATTGAGGTAAGATAAGGATGGACTAAGATTAAGAGGAAACATAACTTAAGGAGTGAAGTAATTGACTCACTAATTAAGGGAACGCATTTAAGTCGTTCATTGTGTTTGAACTTTGATTGTTCATTATTGGTTTGTTGTTTATTGCACCTTCCATTATGTTGTGCATCTAATCAACCTCCATGCTATCGACAATTAGTCGTCGTAGCCACGTTAGCTTGGGGGCCATGAGAGGATCGTACCAGCATTCGTGCTGACCCCCTTTGGGGGCTGTTTTTACTACACAGGTGCACGTTAGGAGGCGGCCGTCGCGAGAGTAAGATGGGGTACAAGCGTTACGGGTTAAGTGTGGCCTACGAGATGTGCATGTACACTCGTATGGCAATTTGAGTAGTAAGATGTATAGGATGTGAGGGGATTGTAAGAAGGATATGTACTTGGATAAGATTGGTTTGTACTAATGTTCGGTATATTCTGTCAATCCGACCGTGGCAAGGTCCTGGAGTGTATTGAATTCCGCTGTGACATTTATATATATGTTGTTAAGTTGCGAAACCACATTTGGATTGAGATGGGGTGTTACAAAAAGTGGTATCAGAGCGTAGTTACGCTCTGAAGACAAGAAATACCGAACTTAGGTGAATACTGAGGTTGAGTTTGAGTTATGGGTTAAGGGTTGAGTGATAGAGTGAGAGGTGCGTTAGTTAGGACTTCCCGGTATTTACCAGATATCCAGAGTACCTAGACCCGCCCTCCACATCCCTAACCCTGAATATGTGGAACAAACGCCAGAGAGAAGAAAGCCTTCTCTTACTCGGGAAAACCCGATCTGGCAGTTAGTTAACAGTAAGCAATACGAGAAACATTTTGTTGCACAACAGTTACGGAGAACTTGGAGGTTTTTAATGGAGCGCAACAGAGAAACAGGCGCTACCTATGGAATTCTATCAATAAGGGAACGGTAATTACCGGCAACATGGGTCGACATGCTACGCAGTTGAAATAACCCGCCATACCAATGATAAGAAAAGCACTACGAGTGCAATGGATATGGAAAGATAAGCGACGTGAGTACCGGACAGTGGTCCGAATGAGCATAACAGTGGGATTTATAAATCTTGAGGATTAAGATTACTGGAAAGTCCAGTTAAGAACGGGAACTCCAAACCCCATACAATGAAGAAGGTTACAAACCTGGCCGACATAACGCTGATGACGGTAGAAACTCATACAAATTGTATACCGGAATAGGACTACGATGTAGTGCCTAAAGGAAAATCATTACTTAGTAACCACAACAAAATGTGTGGGGACGGGAGCGAGGATTAAGACGTAAGAAAATAATAAGGGGTTCCCTCAGAAAGAGGAACGCCCGGATAAGCGACAGTACGGTCAAAATAACCAGGAAACTGCCGGATGGCTAGTTATCCTAAGATAGAGAACATCGAGGGAGTCCCGAGGACTACCAAAGATATAGAATATTAAGAGGAAGTACCATTACTGATGCGCAAAGCACCGGTAACTCATCTTGCATGGCGCACTTGCCATAGCAAGTGCTACCACAGTTAAGCTACACAGAAAGCCATCATGGCGAGATCGAGATAGTAGAACGCTACAGTTGTTGTACATCTTAATACCGGACTGTAAATCTATAAGAACGGCAGAATGAGACCTTGGAAGGGCCGACGGCCTGACCATGATGAGAAGAGTGGATACACCAATCAGCAGGGAGCTGAACTTGGACAGAATACCAAACGATATAAACATTAGCAATGGTACAACCTACTACGACAACAACTGACAGTTCGGTGAGAACATCAATCCCAAACCCCGAGAGGAAAACATAAGAGATCGCTCCACAATGCGAGCAAAACACTACGTAAGTGATAACGTACAAGGAATGCATTACGGAATACAATGGAGACCATCGAAATAAGAACTTTCAACAAGGACGGGATAGAACTCCCAAGATGACCATTAAGAATACCAATAACAACAATCTTCGTTGAATATGTTAGTAAACCCCGGAAACAAGAATAGAAGAAATGAACGTAAGCTATAACCTACTAAGGATTAAAGACGTACAACCTTGAAAAAGGAAAGCTCAGAGGACTACCCCCACAGAGCGGGCATAGTCGAGCCGAACAAACTGATGAATGACAGTTAATACTGTTTGTCTAACTCATTAACACCCAAGTGTGAACAATCATCAACGGGTGGCGTGGTCAACGGAAGTTGAACGAAGCGTTGAGATGGAAGCATAAGATGACAGGATGATATCCAACTTGGACACCGTAAGGCAAACGCTTAATACGAACCTAACCCTGATTGCTAAAAGACATAAGTCTAGTAAAATGACAGTATTGTCAAAGACACTAAGTGACCTCAGATCACCTGAATAAACTTCCATAGCAGGAAGCAGGATGCAGCAACTTACCATGGAATCCGATACTACATTTAGTATGTAACCTAACGGTGGATAGTGTTCAAAAGACCAGAAACTTATGAGAATACCCTACGGATGAGTAAGAGTACAAGTAATGAACTGAGACATTAAGCACTAAGAGCCTACGAGCCAAGGATGTTAACCACATCAGAGCCCGAGGCGTAGTAAGTTGTAAGAGAGCTTATTTAAGCCACGAAGGAACTACAATTCGTAGATATGAACGGTTACCAAACCTATAACTTAGATTGTGGAAAATATTGCCAGGAAAAGGCACCAATGAGAATAATGAGATAGTACATTGGTAGGGGCGGAGAACGAACCATGCCTTTTAGGATGGGGATACCTCTCCTTGTTGTGAGGCCAAGAGTGGGAATAAACCCCTCAAAAAGGGCTTTCACTTATTAAAGAAATAATACGTTTGTTAGAGAATGGAAATTGTAAACCTTGAGATTACCTTAGAACATACCAGATACACTTGAGTAGTAGGGAAGGCTGCAGAGACAGACCTCATATCCAGCACCCAGGATTTAGGAATCAGTAATCGTTAGAGATAAACATGGTGAGTGCACAGAATGACACGTCAAATGACCAACGCTCAGTAGAGCTTGTGATTAAACAGATGACTTCTTCAGCAACCGGTTGAATTAGATGGTGAATGACATCATAAAGGATGAAGGAATGTGAGAAAAATTAGCCTACTTATGAACCTGAGACTGAGCAGAACACCTGCATATTAAGAGATAACCATTTTACGACACGGTATGAGATAAGATGTTAGAGTAAATGAGTAAGTAGTTGCACCATCAACGGGCAACATGGTAAAGGCCAGCTACCGCGACAGTAGTGGTCGTGAGTACAATATTTATATAAGGGAATTAAGTCATGGTGCGCGGTAAAGTGACCGTTATGTATAAGCCGTCAAATATTGACACTGAGGCAATTAGATTTATGAGTTAAGACCAATATAAGTAAGGAAATAAGATGGTTGACGAACTGTGCGTTAATGCCAGTAGTCCGGACCAGGTTGGGTAAGATTTCACAGGAAGCACACTACCCATTCCTTAAGGAACTGGAAGTGCATTCCTAGTAGAACAAATATGAGCAAGAAGATAAGAGGCTCTATGGAAAGAGACCTCAGTCACTAAGAGACCGAATCAGTATGGGATACAGGAAAAACTAGAGCATACAATACCCAAGAACATAGTAAATGGATTTTCCTTGATTAAATCAAGAAGAACAATAAGTGTTATTATGGAACGATGAAAGAGGAGATCGACAACAGAATACTTCACAACTAGCAATAGCTAAACGTGTGACGAACACTATGAGTTTACTAAAACGAGACGTGGGACGACTGCACCCCACAGGGGCTTGCAGGCCTGACACGCTCATTTATGAGTTAGTCGGGTAAGTAGTAATGTACCAGTAAGGTACCCCATGCATGTAAACAAGTGGTGTAAGGAACACGGGAAGTAGTCGACTCCGTACCACGGACGACGACTCAAGATCAGACAAGAGCAGCCACTACCACAAACAGTCGAAGAGAAGAATTCAGTTGAACCAACAACACAAAGGAATCAGGGAACAAATAATTAAGGACTATGAGGTGCGAAGAGCACGGATTGTTAAGCACAGACATTGGACATGACTTAAGACATTAAAGATTAAACTGTAAAGCGCAATAAGCACTAAACAGTAGTTGCAGATTAAGGGTGATCCTCAGACCAAAGGTCAGTTGGGGAGAACAATTTAGACATTCGAGAAAACACTAAGAGTGTGAACGTAAGATCTTCAGGGAGACTGGATAGACGAGTTACAACTCATTAAGGCCGTGTGTATAAAAAAAAAAGATAACACGTGTCCACTGAGAGACCAATACTCCTAAACTGTAAGGAGGTAGAAGGATATACAATACTATGAACAATTAGAAAGGCAGTTAAGCCTAAGATTATCAGAGTCACGCAGCTGAAGCTAGCAGATCAGTACCTTTGAGATTAGACCAAACTAAGTTAAGAAAATAGTATAAGTACCGTAAGAATCCTCGATACAGAGACTAAGTCATTTCTGATCGAATTATAAGTGAGATAGATGACATGGAAGCTAGAATGCTTGGTGAGAATTAGACATCTTGAACCTATGTTCAAGAATGATATGGTGTTGATTACGTGGGCGTAATCCATTTTAAGGGGGATAGAGCGAAAACCGCTTAGCGTATGTTTATGTACTGAGTACATAAACTACGGTGTGCATAGCACAAAATAATTTGAGAATATGTTTACATAAACATTTTGAGATAAAATCATGGTTATTGCACACAGAAGATGTGAATACCATACATATTAAGTACCTATCTTGTTAACTCCGGTATGAGTACAAGTTAAGAGAATTAAGGAAGAGGATTAAGGAGACTTAAGAAGTAAGGAATATATGAGGAATGAGTCGATATGAGACTATGTGTGAGATAAGAATAAGATAACACTATTGGATACTGTTCGATATGAATATGAGGAAGAAGATAGTAATGCTATGAGATATAAGATGGTGAGAATTGGTATGAGACGGTTATAAACTTAGTAGGAATTTAAGTCTTGAGGTAATTACTAAGAGATGAATCGGAATGTTTGATGGACTGAGTCCACACTTTGGATATGTATTGATTATGATTAGAAGAACAAAAAGATAGAAATTGGACATGAGTGAATTATTTTGTTTGAAAATGACGTGGGAGGTGGAACTTGATTTTCTAGGGATCAAGGGAAACCGAACACAAATTGGGGTGGAAGGATAGTTCTACACTGATGCTGATCACATCAGGGTTGGATGATTCCTGAAACTCCCTACCAGTGGTCATAATTAAATCACGCTAAGGATGGAGGCATTAGGATAAAATGAAATTGGAGTTGATTGTATTTTAATTAGAGGAATTATTCCTCACATGACCTCGTAAAAAGGATTTCCTTTTTACTGAGTCTCGCCCATGAAGTCGAGGACGCATGAGCCTTTGTCTTCGGACCGGTGACATGGGGAAAATAGAGTTGTTTTGTATTCTGGCCCATGGTGGCGTGGACGAATGTGCCTTTGTCTACGGACCGGTGACATGGGAGAATACGATGAAAATTATGTGATTGTTTTAATCATCAAAAAGGAACAAAGAGAATTTTGAGTGTTATACATGCTTAAGCATGTTGTGTGATATTTGAGAATAAGCATATGGTGGATCTAATGATTCAATGAGTTTAAGTATACATAAGTATGATCTATGTGATCTATGGAATGAGGTAAGACATATTCTAATAAGATAAGATGCATGGGAACTTTGGGGACAAAGTTCTTTTAAGGGGGGTAGATTGAAATACCCCAAACCTAAGTATGCTAATTAAACATCAAGTTATGATGTAATAAGGCTAATAGATGCCTTAGAAAGATTGGTGGAAAATTTAAATCATGGAAAACACAAGAAAACGCCTTAAGGGCAATTTAGGCAAAAATGTGCTTTAAGCTTGGAGTGACTTTAATTAGCACCCAAATATCATTATAAGACTTTATTAACATGCTAATGGACATGTTAAATCAATTACCAAGGAAAACCAAGATCAAAAACAAGCTTAAACACAAAATGTGCTTTAAGACTCCTTAAAGCACCTTTTTGAGAAATTGTCTTAGAAATGAGTTTTGAGTGGCTAAATGCCCATGATTTCACCTTAATCAACATGTATACTAATTAGTATCACATTAGGAAGCCTAAATCAATGGGAAATCAAAAATTTCACAAATATGTGCACTAATTTGTGAATAGTGCCAAATAGTGCCCAAATTAAGCTTAAGTCAACATAAGTCAATGAGATGGTCAACCAAGACCATAAATAACTCAAATTACAAGAGGGGGCCGGTTTTTGATGTGGGGAGTCACCACATGACTGAGCAAATAAAGGAAAAGAAGAGTAAAAGAGAGAATAGTACTATTTGCTTTATAAAAGCAAAATACCTTATATTAGCCTACCTCTCTCCTCTCTTCTTCATTTCTCTTCTTCTTCCACGATTTTCTTCCTCTTCTCTATGTTCCAAACCGTCCCAAGTAGCCTCCATGGTTGCCTCATCTTCAAATGTCCATAACTTGCTCATTTTAGCTCCAAATCAAAAACTAAACACATATTATTCTTAGTTAGCTCAAGCTCTAGCTTTCTATCTTTTCAAATCCTTCAAAGCTCCATTTCGGTGCCAAGAGAAAACTCCATTGATGCAGGAAAATCAAGTTTGAAGAGTTCATTAGCTTCTCCATTCTCTTAAGGTAAAGAAAATGTAAGAAAAATCATGTTTCCATCACTTCCTCACCATGGCCGAGAATTTGCCTCTTAAGATACCTAGTTTTATCCATTGTTCTAGCTTGATTCTATTCTCCAAAGACTTGAGGAGGTCTTACCCTGCTTCATTATCAAAGCCATTAAAAAATTCAAAGGTAAACTTATACTTTCAAGCTTTAAAACACATATTTTAACCTAAGGGTGAATTCCATGAGTTTAGGCATATTGCTTAGTAGTTATTATATTATTTGGATGTGGATTAGAACATTGGCAAGAGGATTTAAGTCCTGGCCGAAATGCAATCAAGGAAACCTAAGGAGGAAAGTAAGAGAAGCTTGAGAAAAACAAGGTAAATTACTTACCTAATGGTGGTTTAAGTTTTAAGGGATAAGTTTTAGGTGAGTACTAATGTGGCTGAAATACCCCGTAATTAAAAATAGTGATTAATTAGGCTAATAAATAATTTAGAAGCTTAATTAAGTATAAATAATCACAAGGGAACAAATCCCGAAGAAAACGGATCCTTAAAATGGATTAAAATCACTAACAAACCTTAAAGCGCGTTTTTCGAGGTAACCGGGAAAACGTGTCTTTAAGCGGGTCAAATAGACTCGTAACAGTTTTGGTCAACTAAATAATCATTAATAAATGTTAGTGAAGCTTTAGGACCAATAAAATCAATAAAACGAGAGATTAGTAAAAACTGTCAAAAAAACGGGAAGTTGTGGGGAAGAAGTATAAATAACTCAAACTAGTGTGTCCAATACTGTAATAAAATTTTAAAATCCTCATGAGTGCTGTGTGCTGTCCGATTTTACGTATATACACGCACACACACTCTACTCCCTTTATTTATAAAAGGACAAAAGAAATAAAAAGACATAAAGTAACCCCACCCTCACTTTCTACTCTCTCCTACTCTCTATTCTCTCACTCACGTACCCATCTTCCTCTCTCTATTTCTCCTTCTCCAAATCGACACCCATGGAGAAATAAGAAAACACCCACAACTCTATCTTCTCTCCTTTGTAACTCCCTCAAACATTCTCCAAAAATTATAGAAATACCACCATTGGAATCCTCTCCTCAAGAGCAACATTCTTATCTTTCCAAAATCCAAAAACAACAACTTTCGTTTTTATGGGTATACCCCATTTGGAGTTTCAAGACCACCATTAGAGCCACCTTGTTCTCCTTGTTCTTTTGAGGTAAAAATCTCTTTAAAACCCCATTGTTTTTCTAGCCTCAAAGGCAAAACGAAATTCATGAACTAAACCCTTGTTCTTCCTCTGTTCTAGCGATTTTGGCTTGTGGTGGAGTTGGAAATATTGTCCTTGAACCACTCCAAGCTTCATTTGCACCCTTGGAAGGTAAAATAAATTCTAAACCCTAGAACGTGTATTAGAACTTTCATAATGGTTAGGGTTAGATTGTGTATTAAAATGGTGTATTGAAATGTATATGTGAATGGGTTGTAGTGTTAGAATTCGGTTTACAACCGGTGGGAAGAAGAAGGAAAGAGGAAGGAGGAGGAAAGGAGAAGCTTGTGAGATAACAAGGTAATTACACTAACCTTTGTATAGCTTTGCAAATGGGTATGTAACAGATTTTTAGAAATGAAAATGGGTGTTGTAAAAGAGTGATGCATTGGTAGTATAATGTGTAAGAGAATATAAGTATTTGAAACCCTTATAAGACATTGTAAAAACTGTTACAAACAGATTGGGAATTGAATGTGGTGTGCAGGAATTCTTAGTAGTGTTTAGTGTTTGGGAAATGTGTAAGAAAGTTTGTATATTGATGTCTATTGAAACAGGTGAAATAAGTGTTGAAATGTGAACTAGAATATGTGGTGAGAGTGTAAAAATATAGGGGAGGTTATGGCAAAATTTATCTAGAATTAGAACACTTAGTGAGTTAGAAACTAGGTGAATGAGGAGTGTGTAACAGATTTTGGGTTGAGAAAGATAGAGGGTAAGTGAAAGAGATAGATAATGTATTCTAATACATTAGGAGTGTTAGAAATGACATTAGAAGACGGAACTAATGTTGGAGAGAGTTAGAACAAAAATCTGTAGCATATTGTAGTGAGGGAAGAAACTAGTGTAAGTGTTGATTGAAACTTGGAAAAATTAGGTGAGTGAATGAGTATAGAATTGTGTAAGGAGTTAATGAATGAACTAAGGTGTATTAAGAGGTTTAATTAGTGTTAAAACATGTGGGATTAAGTGTAGGAACAATGGGGAAATAATGGGTAAAAGAGGGGACTGAAAACAGAAATAAAAATACAAATACTGGGCCGGACCGACCTTGGGACCGAACTTGCAAGGTCGGTCGAGCTCAGATTTACAAAGACGGGAAAGCTTCTGGAATCGACCGGACTTGCGACCGGACTTGCAAGTTCGGTCGGACTAGAAAATTCTCCCGTCTGTAACCTACTGGAATGGACCGACCTTGCGACCGGACTTGCAAGGTCGGTCGACTCAAAAAGTTTCCGTCGGGTAAGCTACTGGAATGGACCGACCTTGCGACCGGACTTGCAAGGTCGGTCGGGCTAAAATTCGCCTGTAGCGAAACTTACTAGAATGGACCGACCTTGGGACCGGACATGCAAGGTCGGTCGACTCCAGAATTTCGAAACCAAAACTTACTGGAATGGACCGACCTTGGGACCGGACTTGCAAGGTCGGTCGGCCAGAAGAATTTCCGTAACCTGAGCTACTGGAATAGACCGGACTTGCAAGGTCGGTCGCAAGTCCGGTCCGGTCAAAAAAAAAATTAAATTAAATAATATATATATATATATGTGTATACCTACATATATATATATATATATGTACATGTATGTAGGCATGCAAATGTTAAGTAAGAAAGTGAAACTTAAGTAATGAAAAATAAGTAAGTAAAGTGAAAGTGTAAGAAGTATAAGGACATAGTAAGTAGGAGTTATGTTGATGATAGGTATATTAATTACTCAATTGTATGTATATAATATGACTTGATTTGTGACACCAAAGGACGTTTAGAATCACATGCAACGGTGAACGGTATGGATTCCTCATGCCCCGTATGCTATCTTGGTTACTCTGATTTGTGTGTTGCGTGCTAATTGATCACCAAATAAGATAAATGCACGAATCGGAGTTAATATGCATACTTGTGGATATGTAGCGTTGTATGTTGTGAATATTCTCTTAAATTTTAGTTTGTATAATTCATAAAATGTATGGATGATGATGAATGTGTGTATGTATGTTGTATTGCATCGTGACCGATTATTTATGTGAATGGACTTCTAACTTATTCCTAACAAGCTAACCATCCTAACTTAAATTGGTAACTAAATTGGAATGAGTAGAAGTCCGATATAGTTTCGGCCACGCGTGAGGATGCGGAGTCACGAGAGGTTGGCTCCAATTCCTGACTCTTAACTGGTCCGCGGCCCAAATCCCTTAAGTGGGTAGCATCCCGGATTGGTGAGTCAAGTAAAGCCTGGTGGTGGGACGGTGTAGTCCTGCCCAGAGGCCATACCGGCTTAGCATGAGTATGAGTAAGTAAGTATGAGTAAGCAAGAGCAAGTAAATGAGTATGGAAAGGTAAGCAAGTAAAGTATGAAAGAGAATGTGTAAGTATTGTGTAATGAGTAAAAGAGTAATAAGCACTCCAATTAACCCGGATGCATAATTTGGCTAACCTTGCGAAGGTAAGTATTGGGAGCATCATTGTATTGTTGCCTTGGAATGAATAATGTGTTGTGAATGAATGTATGTTGTATGCAAGCATGTATGTATGTAAATAATGAACAGCATGTTTAGTGGACGTCAAGTAGTCGACGTGCCCTAGCTAGCACGCGGTATATGCGGAGTTTATACGCAGCGTTTGCTGAGCCCCTTGGGGCACCATTTTTACTACACGCAGGTACCCGCGAGGGATGAAGATGTGAAGACTTAACTCTACTTCCTTACCTTCTTTTTTGGACTGTAAATGATGAATTGTGATGGGTGTACTAAGTAGTACATGGCTGTAACTTTAGAATAGCCGGTGTACCATGGGGTACACCCTTTTGGATTTTGATAGAATGGGAATTGGTATAGATGAGTAGCCCCAGAAACTCATTCTTTTGGAACTTAGAAATGATGTAATCGAATATACGTTAATACTTGGTGATCCAATGATGTAAGTATTTGGTATATGGTATTTTGGCAAGTAATTTTAGTAGCTCGGTATATTATGTTCATCAGACCGTGACTGTAAGTAAGGTAAGCCTAGCTAGCCGTATGGGCGGTTAGCGGCGTTGTACCACCCGCCGTAGTAAGTAGTAATATTTCCTCTGCGAACTCGTAGGATTATCAGGACGATTAGACGGTAAGTATAGGATTAGCGGTTGGGGTGTTACAAAAAGTGGTATCAGAGCCTAGTTACGCTCTGATGTCCATAGTACCGAGCATAGGGCATTACCGAGTTAGGATTTCAACCGTCTTAAGACGGATACTTAGAAACCTAACTAGGAACTACCGTTATTAACAACGGATACCCTTGACGTTCTTAGGAACGATACTTTGCTTAAATTCCAAGACTTTTGAGTCATATCTTGCGGAGCCTAATGTAACTGTTAAATATTCAGATGTCAGGAAGAGGTCCAGGTCGCCCTAGAGGAGGGGGCAATGACGGACCCGGCGCGCAGACGATAGCTGAGATCGTCGCCGCCACGGTAGCGCAGATGCTACCACAAGTAATCAACGCTATGCAACAAAACCAACAAACTCAAGCAGGACCAATCCCTCCCCCGCCACCCAGAGAAGCGAACTGGGTAAAAGCTGTAGTGGAACTCCACCCTCCTTGCTTTAGGGGCGAGAGTGATCCGGCTAAGCTAGAGGCCTACATCTCCGAGATGGAGACAGCCTTTGAAACCCTCTAAGCTCCTGCTGGAGTTCGAGTCAGAGTAGCAGCCTACTACCTCAAAGACGCAGCCATGGATTGGTGGAAGCTAGTCAAGCATGAGCACGTCAACGACCCCACATTCGATTGGGAGTCCTTTGCATCTCTCCTCCGTTCAAAATACTATCCGGAGCATGTGAAAACTAAGAAAAGGCTAGAGCTGGACGCCTTGAAGATGACAGAGAAGATGACTGTCGATGAGTACTACCGCACCTTCACTTCCATCCTCCGTCTCCTCCCTGATCTAGGATACACCGGCCAGGTGTTGGTCGATCGCTTCTATGGCGGTCTGAGCCATCGTCTTCGGTACGGTATGGGCTACACCAGATTTACCTCCCTTCAGGTAAATGTCAGTTAGCCCTTAGTATCAAATTCGATTCTTTAAATTCCTTGAATTCTTTGAATCTTTCCTTATCCTTCTTAAATGAGAATCCCGGCTAATACCTAAAACTTCAGGAGTGTTATCACGCGGCTTCTCGCGTTGAAATCACTTGCCAATTAAGGGATGAAGAGACCGCGCTGAAGCGCAAGGCCAACAATAAGAATACCAATGGCGAGGAGCAGAACCAGGGTAAGAGCTGGAAAAAGAAGAAGGGAAATTTCTTTCAGCAATCCCAAAAGAAATTCCCTAGTGAAAGCAATGCCCATGCTGAGCAGGGCAAACCGGTTGAACTTCTTCAACTCAGTTCATCCGCACCGGTGGCAGCAAAGCCACTGAGATCATACCCACCTAAGGGTAAACCTTTATTCCTAGTTCGTATTCATATCAGTACCATATCTAGTATATCCACGCACAAATGTGCTAACCCTCTAAACCTTAGGTTCTGGCTCCGGTCCCACCAAGAGCTATCCGGACAGCCGCAGCTACATGTGCCGAAGGTGCAATCTAGACCATCCCGGCAAGGATTGCCAAGGGATAGAAATCCGGTGCTACAATTGTCAGAAGCCCGGGCACCGAGCCAACTTTTGCCCCGAAAATGCCAAGCAAAAAGGGAACTACCAAAGCTACAGGCAGAGGGAAGGCAAGGAGGTTGCATCTGGCGATGCACCGACCCAGCAGGCACCACAGGGACAGGGATCCCGGGGACCTCCGCGGGGTGCACCTTAGAGGCAGCCTGTCCTTCATGTCATAGACCGTGATGGGTCAGGTTCTAAGTCCGGCCCAGGTAATAATCTAAACCCTTAATCCTTGAAATAGCATGCCTAGTAGTAGAGTAACTGTATGAGTGAATGCATGAGTAAATAAAATGAAGTGTGTATTAAGCATGAAATGAAGTAGTTGAAACTAGTACTCACCGTAGACGAAATTTGTACCCATAGGAAGCTTTAGTATCTGTTACCCGATACCGGTAAACTTGAATCAAGAAGAGATCGACATCACCAACCACGACTACACCAACAAACAGTGTCAGGTCATCCAACCGGGTATGATCTTATTAAAGGGATACCTGACACCCGAAGCGCAAATCTCAATCATTCGACGATGCAACGAGCTAGGAACGGGTCAAGGTGGATTTTATACACCCGAATTCCCCGGTGAAGCGAAGATGAAGCTGAAGATGATGTGCTTGGGAAAGGACTGGAATCCTTATACCAAGACATACCAGGAGACACGAACACAAGACGGAGCGACGCCACCGACAATACCACCAGAGTTTCAGACACTCGTCACACAAGTAGTAGAACTTGCACAACAATGTGAACCTGAACCGATCCCCACACTTGAAGCGGATCTCTGTATCGTCAACTTCTACGAGAAAGAAGGACAACTTGGGTTACACTAAGACAAGGACGAGACAGCGGAATCTCTCGAACAGGGAGTGCCCGTAGTATCTTGGTCCATTGGTGATGACGCCGTATTTTTGTATAGCAAGCAGAAGCGTGTGGACCTCGCACAGAAACTGGTATTGAGATCAGGAGATGTCCTAATCATGGGTGGAAACTCTAGGATGCTGTATCACGGGATCAACAAGATCAAGCTGAATACGGCACCGCCGGCAATAATCAATGCCACACACATGAAACCAGGACGCCTGAACCTTACCTTTAGAAAGTATTAAATTCCTAGTATCATGTAATCTATTAGTAACGTGTATTAGAGACACGGTATGTATGATGGTTGGTTTATCAATAAAGAGCAGTGTTGATTTAATTCCACTTGTGTCCACCATCAATACTTATCCAATTGTGAATCCAATAGGTTGTGGACTCGGTACCGAAGGTAACCTGAGCATCCTCACCGAAGCACAAGCCGGCAAAAGCGGCACCATCCTAACGGGAACCTTCCCAGTAAATGGCATTGATGCCAATGTGTTATTCGACTCCGGCGCCTCTCACACTTTCGTATCACCATCCTTTGTGAAGAGGTTTAAGCTAGATGCGGATGAGCTACCGAACTTCATGGTTACTCTCCCATCGAAGGAGCGAGTAAAGTGCACCAAGTACTATCAATCAGCCACATTCCAAATCAAAGGCGAATCATTTCCCATTTCCTTCATCGAATTCAATGGATTGGGATTTGACGTAATCATTGGAATGAATTGGTTGGAGCGGCACAAGGGTAGAATCCTCTGCGCCGGGCACCGTTTGCTGCTCAAGAGTCCTTCTGGGGTTACAGTATCTTACCGCCAGAGACCGAGAGAGCCTTCGACCACACTCATATCTGCCATGGCTATGTACCGGGAGCTCAGAAAGGGCCAAGAGGTGTACCTGTGCTATGTACAAGACCTGGAGAGAGATCCAGAGTTCAGTGATGAAGTACCCATTGTATCTGAATATCCCGATGTATTCCCTAAGGAGCTACCCAGCATGCCACCACCGAGAGCAGTGGAATTTGAAATTGATCTATTGCCAGGTACCGGTCCCATTGCCAGGGCACCGTACCGCATGGCACCTGCAAAAATGACCGAATTGAAAGAACAGTTAAGAGACCTTCTAGACAAAGGGTTTATACGCCCGAGCGTATCACCCTAGGGAGCACCGGTCCTCTTCGTGAAGAAGAAGGACGGTAGTCTCCGACTATGCATTGACTACCGCGAGCTGAATGCGGTCACAGTCAAGAATAAATACCCACTGCCACGTATCGACGACCTATTCGACCAGTTGAAAGGAGCCTCAGTCTTCTCCAAGATCGACCTCCGTTCAGGGTATCATCAGATTGCAATCAAAGAACAGGACATCGAGAAAACGGCATTCCGTACCAGATATGGCCACTATGAATTCACAGTGATGCCATTCGGTTTGTCAAACGCACCAGTTAAATTCATGGACCTCATGAACCACCTATTCAGTGAGCAGTTGGACACTTCAGTGGTTGTCTTCATCGACGACATACTTGTATATTCCAAATCAGCAGAGGAACATGAAATCCATTTGAGGAAAGTGCTTGAGACACTGCGCGAGAACCAGCTGTATGCGAAGTTCTCCAAATGCGAGTTTTGGCTTAATCAGGTATCATTCCTTGGACATGTCATCTCGAGCGCAGGTATCTCGGTTGACCCTTCTAAGATAGAAGCTGTACGATCATGGCCTAGACCCAAGACTGTTACCGACATTAGGAGCTTTCTTGGTCTAGCCGGTTACTACCGGAGATTTGTAAGGGACTTCTCGAAAGTCGCTAAGCCCATGATGACACTGATGAAGAAAGATGCACCGTTTGTATGGACACACGAGTGCGAACTATCATTTCAGAAACTGAAAGACTCATTGACCTCAGCGCCCGTCCTTACTCTTCCAGAGGGCACAGAGGGATTTGAGGTGTACTGTGATGCATCAGGCAAAGGAATGGGATGCGTACTCATGCAGCATGGCAAGGTTGTTGCTTATGCCTCTCGCCAGCTGAAAAAGCATGAGGAGAATTACCCGACTCACGACTTAGAGTTAGGAGCCATTGTCTTCGCCTTGAAGATATGGCGACACTATCTCTATGGGGTAAGCATCACCATCTACTCCGACCATAAGAGCTTACAGTATGTATTCACGCAGAAAGAACTGAATTTGAGACAGAGAAGATGGATGGAATTTCTTTCAGACTATGACATCAACTTGCAGTATAAGGAAGGGAAGGCAAACATCGTAGCCGACGCCCTGAGCCATCGAGCACACTCGCTCCATTCGCTACTCGCTTCTTCTAGCTTGGTTGACGAGGTGCGAGACGCTCAGTTGAGCGACCCTTACCTAACCGAAATCAGACAAAAGATTGAGAATGGTACATTTGAGAAGAAAAAGTATGATTATAAGCTACATGAAGACGGTTTGATTCGGTTGAATGGCAGGCTATGCGTTTCCCGAAGCAATGCGGAGCTAAGGGACCGCATCCTGCGAGAGTCACACTATTCCACATTGTCAGTCCATCCGGGAGCCTCCAAGATGTACAAAGACATGAAGAGGTACTTCTGGTGGTCTGGAATGAAGTCAGATGTGACGGAATTTGTATTGAGATGCTTGACATGCCAGAAGGTAAAATTTGAACACCGTAGACCGGGCGGAATGGTACAATCTATGCCAGTTCCGGAGTGGAAATTTCATGATATCTCCATGGATTTTGTTGTAGGACTCCCACGTGCCAGGGGAGGACTCAACATGATCTGGGTTGTAGTAGATCGCCTTACCAAGGTTGCCAGATTCATACCGATGAAGGACACCTGGAAGGTAGTAAAGCTAGCTGAGCTTTTCGATAAGGAGATTATCAGACACCACGGAGTCCCTAAGACTATAGTATCTGACCGCGACACCAGGTTTCTTTCGAGATACTGGAGAGCTACAAGGGAAGCGTTGGGTACAGAATTGAAGTTGAGTACCGCCTTCCATCCTCAAACCGACGGTCAGACAGAAAGGACCATCCAGACACTGGAGGACATGCTTTGGGCATGTGCCTTGGACTTTCAGGGGAGTTGGTTAGATAAGCTTCATCTTATCGAGTTCTCGTATAATAATAGTTATCACGCCTCGATTAAGATGTCGCCTTTCCAAGCTCTATACGGTAGACCTTGCCGTACACCCTTGTGTTGGGATGAGTCAAGTGAAGCGGTCATAATAGGACCGGAGTATCTTGAGCAAGTGCAAGCTGAGGTGCAGCAGATTAGAGCTAACATGAAGGCAGCCCAAGATAGACAGAAATCCTATGCGGATGTGAGACGACACGACCTTGAGTTCGCCGTGGGCGACCAAGTGTTTTTGCGAGTTTCACCTATGAAGGGTGTCTTCCGTTTTGGCCAGAAGGGCAAGCTAAGCCCAAAGTTTGTAGGGCCGTACACTATCACCGAAAGAGTTGGATCCGTAGCCTACAGGCTAGCACTACCTGAGGACTTGGGGCGTGTCCATGATGTATTTCATGTGTCGCAACTCAAGAAGTATATTGCTGATCCTTCTCATGTGTTGGAGCCCGAGCACTTATCCATTGAGCCAAACATGAGATATGTAGAAACCCCGGTAAGAATCCTGGATAGGAAGACCAGAGACACTCGCCATAAGTCTATACGAATGGTGAAGGTCCTATGGTCAAACCACGATGTCGAAGAAGCGACATGGGAATTGGAAGATGCCATGAAGGCTAAGTACCCGCAGCTGTTCATAGACTAGAGAGTCTAGTATTTAGAAATACGGGTACGGGTCGTACCCCTTTTAAGGGGGGTAGAGCCCTTTTGCTTTTGCATTGCTTCGGGGTAAGCATTGCTTAGTGTGTAGGCATTGTAATAAACTTTGTATGACACATGTAGTGTAAGTGAATTTGGTATGTGTATGTATGTGTAATGTGTAGTGTATGAATGTACTTGTATGATGGATGATGTATGTGTAATGTGTATTGTGAATGGTAATGATGTATGACGTAATGTGGAATGGTATGTATGAAGAATGTTGGATTGTGTATGATGCGTGAAGTGTGTATGTTTGCAATGTGGAATGAAGTGAACACCTCATAGGTGGTAGTAAGACACATTAGTGCAATTGGTTTGCCTAATGAGTAGAATTACCTAAACCATTAACCTTGAGCAACTTTGAGGGCAAAGTTTCTTAAGGGGGTAGATTGAAATACCCCATAATTAAAAATAGTGATTAATTAGGCTAATAAATAATTTAGAAGCTTAATTAAGTATAAATAATCACAAGGGAACAAATCCCGAAGAAAACGGATCCTTAAAATGGATTAAAATCACTAACGAACCTTAAAGCACGTTTTTCGAGGTAACCGGGAAAACGTGTCTTTAAGCGGGTCAAATAGACTCGTAACAGTTTTGGTCAACTAAATAATCATTAATAAATGTTAGTGAAGCTTTAGGACCAATAAAATCAATAAAACGAGAGATTAGTAAAAACTGTCAAAAAAACGGGAAGTTGTGGGGAAGAAGTATAAATAACTCAAACTAGTGTGTCCAATACTGTAATAAAATTTTAAAATCCTCATGAGTGCTGTGTGCTGTCCGATTTTACGTATATACACGCACACACACTCTACTCCCTTTATTTATAAAAGGACAAAAGAAATAAAAAGACATAAAGTAACCCCCACCCTCACTTTCTACTCTCTCTCCTACTCTCTATTCTCTCACTCACGTACCCATCTTCTTCCTCCTCTCTATTTCTCCTTCTCCAAATCGACACCCATGGAGAAATAAGAAAACACCCACAAACTCTATCTTCTCTCCTTTGTAACTCCCTCAAACATTCTCCAAAAATTATAGAAATACCACCATTGGAATCCTCTCCTCAAGAGCAACATTCCTATCTTTCCAAAATCCAAAAACAACAACTTTCGTTTTTATGGGTATACCCCATTTGGAGTTTCAAGACCACCATTAGAGCCACCTTGTTCTCCTTGTTCTTTTGAGGTAAAAATCTCTTTAAAACCCCATTGTTTTTCTAGCCTCAAAGGCAAAACGAAATTCATGAACTAAACCCTTGTTCTTCCTCTTGTTCTAGCCGATTTTGGCTTGATGGTGGAGTTGGAAATATTGTCCTTGAACCACTCCAAGCTTCATTTGCACCCTTGGAAGGTAAAATAAATTCTAAACCCTAGAACGTGTATTAGAACTTTCATAATGGTTAGGGTTAGATTGTGTATTAAAATGGTGTATTGAAATGTATATGTGAATGGGTTGTAGTGTTAGAATTCGGTTTACAACCGGTGGGAAGAAGAAGGAAAGAGGAAGGAGGAGGAAAGGAGAAGCTTGTGAGATAACAAGGTAATTACACTAACCTTTGTATAGCTTTGCAAATGGGTATGTAACAGATTTTAGAAATGAAAAAATGGGTGTTGTAAAAGAGTGATGCATTGGTAGTATAATGTGTAAGAGAATATAAGTATTTGAAACCCTTATAAGACATTGTAAAAACTGTGACAAACAGATTGGGAATTGAATGTGGTGTGCAGGAATTCTTAGTAGTGTTTAGTGTTTGGGAAATGTGTAAGAAAGTTTGTATATTGATGTCTATTGAAACAGTGGTGAAATAAGTGTTGAAATGTGAACTAGAATATGTGGTGAGAGTGTAAAAATATAGGGGAGGTTATGGCAAAATTTATCTAGAATTAGAACACTTAGTGAGTTTAGAAACTAGGTGAATGAGGAGTGTGTAACAGATTTTGGGTTGAGAAAGATAGAGGGTAAGTGAAAGAGATAGATAATGTATTCTAATACATTAGGAGTGTTAGAAATGACATTAGAAGACGGAACTAATGTTGGAGAGAGTTAGAACAAAAATCTGTAGCATATTGTAGTGAGGGAAGAAACTAGTGTAAGTGTTGATTGAAACTTGGAAAAATTAGGTGAGTGAATGAGTATAGAATTGTGTAAGGAGTTAATGAATGAACTAAGGTGTATTAAGAGGTTTAATTAGTGTTAAAACATGTGGGATTAAGTGTAGGAACAATGGGGAAATAATGGGTAAAAGAGGGGACTGAAAACAGAAATAAAAATGCAAATACTGGGCCGGACCGACCTTGGGACCGAACTTGCAAGGTCGGTCGAGCTCAGATTTACAAAGACGGGAAAGCTTCTGGAATCGACCGGACTTGCGACCGGACTTGCAAGTTTGGTCGGACTAGAAAATTCTCCCGTCTGTAACCTACTGGAATGGACCGACCTTGCGACCGGACTTGCAAGTTCGGTCGACTCAAAAATTTTCCGTCGGGTAAGCTACTGGAATGGACCGACCTTGCGACCGGACTTGCAAGGTCGGTCGGGCTAAAATTTGCCTGTAGCGAAACTTACTAGAATGGACCGACCTTGGGACCGGACATGCAAGGTCGGTCGACTCCAGAATTTGAAACCAAAACTTACTGGAATGGACCGACCTTGGGACCGGACTTGCAAGGTCGGTCGGCCAGAAGAATTTCCGTAACCTGAGTTACTGGAATGGACCGGACTTGCAAGGTCGGTCGCAAGTCCGGTCCGGTCAAAAAAAAATAAATTAAATAAAATAAAATTTAAATTAAATAATATATATATATATATATATATGTATACCTATATATATATGTACATGTATGTAGGCATGCAAATGTTAAGTAAGAAAGTGAAACTTAAGTAATGAAAAATAAGTAAGTAAAGTGTAAGTGTAAGAATTATAAGGACATAGTAAGTAGGAGTTATGTTGATGATAGGTATATTAATTACTCAATTGTATGTATATAATAGGACTTGATTTGTGACACCGAAGGACGTTTGGAATCACGTGCAACGGTGAACGGTATGGATTCCTCATGCCCCGTATGCTATCTTGGTTACTCTGATTTGTGTGTTGCGTGCTAATTGATCACCAAATAAGATAAATGCACGAATCGGAGTTAATATGCATACTTGTGGATATGTAGAGTTGTATGTTGTGAATATTCTCTTAAATTTTAGTTTGTATAATTCATAAAATGTATGGATGATGATGAATGTGTGTATGTATGTTGTATTGCATCGTGACCGATTATTTGTGTGAATGGACTTCTAACTTATTCCTAACAAGCTTACCATCCTAACTTAAATTGGTAACTAAATTGGAATGAGTAGAAGTCCGATATAGTTTCGGCCACGCGTGAGGATGCGGAGTCACGAGAGGTTGGCTCCAATTCCTGACTCTTAACTGGTCCGCGGCCCAAATCCCTTAAGTGGGTAGCATCCCGGATTGGTGAGTCAAGTAAAGCCTGGTGGTGGGACGGTGTAGTCCCTGCCTAGAAGCCATACCGGCTTAACATGAGTATGAGTAAGTAAGTATGAGTAAGCAAGAGCAAGTAAATGAGTATGGAAAGGTAAGCAAGTAAAGTATGAAAGAGAATGTGTAAGTATTGTGTAATGAGTAAAAGAGTAATAAGCACTCTGATTAACCCGGATGCATAATTTGGCTAACCTTGCGAAGGTAAGTATTGGGAGCATCATTGTATTGTTGCCTTGGAATGAATAATGTGTTGTGAATGAATGTATGTTGTATGCAAGCATGTATGTATGTAAATAATGAACAGCATGTTTAGTGGACGTCAAGTAGTCGACGTGCCCTAGCTAGCACGCGGTATATGCGGAGTTTATACGCAGCGTTTGTTGAGCCCCTTGGGGCACCATTTTTACTACACGCAGGTACCCGCGAGGGATGAAGATGTGAAGACTTAACTCTACTTCCTTACCTTCTTTTTTGGACTGTAAATGATGAATTGTGATGGGTGTACTAAGTAGTACATGGCTGTAACTTTAGAATAGCCGGTGTACCATGGGGTACACCCTTTTGGATTTTGATAGAATGGGAATTGGTATAGATGAGTAGCCCCAGAAACTCATTCTTTTGGAACTTAGAAATGATGTAATCGAATATACGTTAATACTCGGTGATCCAATGATGTAAGTATTTGGTATATGGTATTTTGGCAAGTAATTTTAGTAGCTCGGTATATTATGTTCATCAGACCGTGACTGTAAGTAAGGTAAGCCTAGCTAGCCGTATGGGCGGTTAGCGGCGTTGTACCACCCGCCGTAGTAAGTAGTAATATTTCCTCTGCGAACTCGTAGGATTATCAGGACGATTAGACGGTAAGTATAGGATTAGCGGTTAGGGTGTTACAGTGGCTTAGAGCTTACATTATGTAATGGGTTATATAACCTAGGAAAAAGGGTTCAAACAAGCTTGTGAAGTTGTGACTAAGGTGCCAAAGGGAATGAGTTAGTAATATAAGTTTAAGATGGATTTTAAGAGCATTATAACTACTATGAGATTGATGGGTGTATTTGCAGGTTGAAAGCTTTTATATGTGGGAAATTCAGTGTTTAAGTTTAAGTCATTTAAGGGCCTAAGAGCCATGTCATTTAAGAGCCTTAGTGCTATGCAATTTAAGATTATTGCACTATATTGAGTTGTTGTGAATGAGTTGATTTGGGTGAGAAAACAAGATGAGAAAGGACTTGATGTGTGTGAGTTGGTTGAATGAGGAAAACAATGCATTTGGGCATGATAAATAATAGGGAAATTTGAGTAGAAAACAAAGGGTTTAAGTGATGGTTATGATTTAATATGACCTAGGGTTTACTTGGGACCAATATAAGGAGTTTGAGTGGAAATGAGTTAACTAAGGAGTTCTCGAGGTTTAGGATGACCTAGAGATGTCTAGGAGGAATTAGAGGGTAGATGGGTGTATTAGGCACACCAAAGTCAAGGTAGGAGGAATGGTAAGACTTGTGCAAAAATCTGGAGGAAATAATGTATAATGTTTTGAGATGAATTAGTTATGAACTAGAGAGTAAAACAATAAGAGTTTTGGGAAGTTTGTGTAAGTGGTGGTGATGCTAGTAGTGGACTAATAAGGTTTTAGTTAGATGACAATGAGTGGACTTGGAGATGGAAGAGAAAAGTGTAAGAGAATGTTGTAAATTGCCAAGGAAAAGACTAGGAATGTATAAGAGTGTATGATTATGAGAATGGTGTGTAAGTTGAGTAAAAGAGGTGTAGATGTCTAAGAGGGACTAGGGGATCCAATGGTTAATTTAAAGCACCAAAACCATAGTGAAGGAAGCTAGGAAACTTGTACAAACTTTGAAGGAAAATAAGGTATAATGACTTGTAGGCATGTGCTAGATTACATATAGCTTTGAGAAGTGTGAGTAAAGCAAATGGGTTGTGCATGATGATGCTTGAGGAGTAGTTAAGATGGTTGTGAAGAAACACTTTGGTTAGTTGAAGTTTTAGACAAAGTTTACATGTTGGAAATGTAAGGAATTAAGTTATAAGTGTTAAGAATTTAGTAAGAAATTGAATAATGATCAAGGAATTTAGAGGTGAGTTGATCCATGAGTTAGGAGGATTTTAAGTGCTAAAGTGGAGTTGGAACATGTGTTAATACATGGGCAAAGATTAGAAGAAGGTTGGACAAAAGAACAGGTGTGGAAAGAAGTTCAAAACTGTAAAATTTGACAGTTTAAGATGTGGTCCGGGACTTAGTCCTTGGATAAAGTCCTGGACCAGCACTAAAATCAGGCCGAGAACGTACCCAGGGATTGGTCCGGGACCTTGGGTAAGGACCATGTCCCGGACCATAGCTAAAATAAGGCCGAGACTAAGGACAGACATTGGTCCGAGACCTTAGGTCCGGACCATGTCCCGGACCATAGCTAAAATAAGGCCGAGACTAAGGACATACATTGGTCCGGGACCTTAGGTCCGGACCATGTCCCGGACCAGGCAAAAATATAAAGAAAGTGTGCTTTTCAAGATGTAAATGAAGGGGGCTTGTTGGGGAATGTTATTATAAGGTTGTTAAGAGTTATTTGGTGGAGTTTTAAGGCTATTGGAGGTGTGATTAAGTGTGAGTTAAAATGAGAAGTAAGTAACATAAGTGGTTAAGCTTAAACTACCATGACTTAGTGGTATTTAGTTGGAAATCATTAGTGATTAAGTAAGCTAGGTTAATTACAAGTAATTAACCACCCAATTCGGTGAAAGTTTTAGGGTTTGAGAATTTGGACTCCGGAGGAGAGTAAGCGACCGAACGACCAACGGTGAACGGTACAGTTCTTCTTGTGACCTGCTTGCTAACGAGGTGTCCCGCGGCTTGTATGCTATTTGTTTTTGTGTGCTCACTAAACAAGATAAAGCATGCAACCGGAACATTTTGTTTATTGTATTGTTGTGTGATGTTTGAAAACTAACACAACTTACCGTGAGAACTTACTAACCAACGTTTAGTAAGGAATTGAGTGAGACTAAGGAACGCTCCCTAATTTTAGTTTGTTATAAACCGAAAGAGGTTAACCAACAAACATTGTCTTGAGACTTCTACTAACTGGAACTTAAGGGGGGAGTGAGGAACCTGGGACTGACTCCGGTCATGCATGCTAAGGAAAAGGGGGTCGGTATCAAAGCAGATCCGACTTCCGCTTAAGGACTTGTCTTCGGACTTGTTGCCTAGGGTCGGTTGCCGGCTCAGCTACATTGGACATACAGTCCAAGGTAGGAGGCATTAAGATGGTGCGGTAGGATCACCTAAATCCTAAATTATAAGATAAGTTGTTTATTCAACCAATGGAGTTAATAGCTCATTGGCTAGGGTCGCTTTGACCCGACAAAAATAAACATTGAGGTAAGACACAATCATTTCTATTTAAAGGATGGTTGGTATTATAAGATTAAGATAAGGTTTGAGATAAGTTGCAATCATTCCTATTTAAAGGATGGTTTGTATTATAAGACTGAGGTAAGCTACATCCATTCCTTTTTAAAGGATGGTTGTTTTCTAAGACTAAGATAAGACTAAGATTGAGGTAAGATAAGGATGGACTAAGATTAAGAGGAAACATAACTTAAGGAGTGAAGTAATTGACTCACTAATTAAGGGAACGCATTTAAGTCGTTCATTGTGTTTGAACTTTGATTGTTCATTATTGGTTTGTTGTTTATTGCACCTTCCATTATGTTGTGCATTTAATCAACCTCCATGCTATCGACAATTAGTCGTCGTAGCCACGTTAGCTTGGGGGCCATGAGAG
Organism: Limonium bicolor; assembly: GCA_023374045.1. Classification (NCBI taxonomy): domain Eukaryota; kingdom Viridiplantae; phylum Streptophyta; class Magnoliopsida; order Caryophyllales; family Plumbaginaceae; genus Limonium; species Limonium bicolor. The sequence continues at coordinate 206,142,408 of CM041781.1, forward strand.
GATCATACCAGCATTCGTGCTGACCCCCTCTGGGGGCTGTTTTTACTACACAGGTGCACGTCAGGAGGCGGCCGTCGCGAGAGTAAGATGGGGTACAAGCGTTACGGGTTAAGTGTGGCCTACGAGATGTGCATGTACACTCGTATGGCAATTTGAGTTAGTAAGATGTATAGGATGTGAGGGGATTGTAAGAAGGATATGTACTTGGATAAGATTGGTTTGTACTAATGTTCGGTATATTCTGTCAATCCGACCATGGCAAGGTCCTGGAGTGTATTGAATTCCGCTGTGACATTTATATATATATGTTGTTAAGTTGCGAAACCACATTTGGATTGAGATGGGGTGTTACAGCAAGTTCAGCACTCATTGGATCCCAGTGATATCATGTCCACATCCCTTGTTACCCTCACTCGAGTTATAAGCTGGCGTTACTCAGTTCGGTTAGGTTTAGTTTAAAGTCTTGGTTCGTATTGCTCACTTCTAGCTCTCTGGCAATGTTCAATAGTAGTGGTTTAACCACAAGTGTCGCGCACTCCCAAAATATGGTTATGCTGGTCCTGAAGACTCGACACTTCCCACCGGTAATGATTGACGTTTAATGTCCATACCGGCACTGGGGTTAGGCTTATAGGCACTAATTACCGTTGTTCTCATTTACTCATCTTCTCTATACTCTACTAAATGGTATATTCTTTTCAGGTTTAATGGTCAGACCGGCTAGGTCTTCCCGAGGTTTATCGACCTCAAACCCAAGGGTTTCGTACCCCTGCCTTTAAGAAGGCCATGTCCTGCTTCGTTGCATTACAGACTCATACAAAAGTTTAGTGTTTATTGGTAACCACCTGGACCACTCGGTCCTTTAGGGTCAGTTTACCGTCGCTGCACTTGCTGTAGCAATTGCGCAAGGCAGGTTGAAATTTAGTACTTTGGTTAGTGTCGCACTTGCAGTGGCAAGTGCACCATGCAGGCTGAGCCACCGGTACGGTGTGTCAGTGCAGTGCTATTCCCTAATCGGGTTCCTGCTCTTGTTGAAGAAGTTCTTACTCAAATTAATACAGTCTCGTCCCCGCACTCGTTCCTACCAGTTTACCATGGTAGTAAGGTCTTACTTTCCTCTCGAGGTGTTGCATGATAGCAACTTAGCGAGTTCTTGTTTCTACAGCTCTCATGATCTCTCCTCATGCACGTCAGGCCATCTTGAACCTCCAGTGTTGCATGGTTTTAGAGTTACTCGCTTCGGGTGAGACTTCTAAAGGTCATTCCTTCCATCTGTTACATAAATCATAAACTAATCATTACTCGTCGTTTCCACTTCCTTTCCCCCCAAGCGCACTTACCAGTGCTTTCGTGGATGTAGGACAGGGTTGGTTTGCTTATAGCAAGCTAGCCCCATTAGTTCTACGGGAATTATCTCCTCAACCTTGGTTTAATATTCACCTGCTACTCGTATGGTAGACATTACGCCATTACCAGGACCCCCGTTCCTAAACATTACATCAAAACACAGTCTTATTTTCTACATTTAACATAATTCTCATAGTATCCACATCGGGTCTTCCCGATCAGGAGAGTTATCTCCGTGGTGTTTCTCATATCATGGTCTCCCTAGATAGCACTCGAGGTACGGGCTGCGGCGGGTGGGATACCATTGCAAATTTCTCGGGATGTTCTCCCATCAAGTGCGAGCGGTTCATACCGCCCTCGCGTTACTTGGGGTTGCTGGACCTTCACCACCTTCCGCTGCTCCGCGTTCTTCCTTAGTACTATTACCCAGACCTCTCCCTGACATACGTCAAGAGGACGGGTTAGACCTCTACTCGGTCTAATACCGTAGTCTCGGTCGTTTAATATTGAAGTGCCTCTACAGCTATGGTGTGCAATCCTTAAGCATTGAATCAACCCTGCAAGGTCACCTATCCTCACAACTTTTCCCGTATTCCCAAAACTTATGCTCACTGTATAAATCCTACTATCTCTTGTCATCAGAGCGGTACTCCGCTCTGATACCACTTTTGTAACACCCCTACTCTAATCGGCTCCTAATTCTTACTTAACAATGTAATCGCAGCGGTAATCTCAACAATTGAACTACTGGTGTCACCGTTCTCACTCGCCCATACGAGTAATAACGTGCTTACTGATATATTCATAACTACGAAACAATTTCCCACAGTGACAACATGAGATAAATCTAACCTTCCCAAACCGATATAAAATACATTCACAGTGAGCGTTCTAAGTATCCCAATCCTATACACGTTTCTATGTTCGTATCAAAATGCAACAGTGCATATTAAAACAACTGTAACTGAACTACCCAGCACGTCCCTATTTTCAACACGGAAGCTGCATACCTGCAAAATGGTTGTTTGTGGTATGGAATCAACCCCCTGCTGAGTATGTTACACTGACCGTCATGCCCCCTCGGACCCTCAGTTAATTGGTCGAGAGCATGCAATTTATTTTCATGCAAGTAGTTTAATATAAAAAAAACTGTAACAATATATATTGCAGTAAACTCAATTAGCAAACAAGCCCCTAGCTTCACACATCGCATCGTAATAAACCACTGAAAGCGTTACAACGCTTATATGAGTACAGAGACTCCATTCCAACAAACACTTGATAGTTCATAATTGAGTACGGCGACTCACTCGACCAAACAATCCACCATAATCCACACATGAGTACAACGACCCGACTCATCCAGTTCACGACATAGATATAAGTACAACGACTCAATTAAACCAATTCACAACACACATATGAGTACAACGACTCATTTCAACAAAACCACCAACATACCACACATAACCACAAAGCATAACCACTGAGCAACAAGGCAAAACAACGAGAATTATAAACAAGTGTAATTTCCCGTTTTTGGCATACAAGCCCAAATAATGTTCGCCTAATGTACAAACTAATATAGTCGTTTGTAATTGTTCAGTCATGCCTAATGACAACGTCTCGTTAGAACGACGTGTCTCTAAGTTACCCATCTCCTATGGCGGGTCACCCACGGCAGTAGCCACTCCAGCGGTATTGTCTCCGACCGACGAACCATCTGTAGTCCGTTGGAAATTTATCCAGATACTTACGGTTACCACATGGTATCCTAGTATCGTTAATGGATCACAGTTCACAGCAAGAGCCACATCCTCTTGATAAACTTATCTATACCATCGCATCGTTTTACTATTTTTCCTAACACAGCTGACTAAGGTCGTTAGTCTAATCCTGAGTATGTCCACTCGGGATCCAGTGTTAGATACGAGAGCGGCGTTAAAGAGGCCAATGCTCCGTATATAAGTCTTAGATAATATATATATCTTATTATCCTAATGCTACAACGTTTTACTTACGTTCCCTATATTACACATATAAGATAGCATCATTGCCGCTAGTTCGTTTTATAATATGTTCATATATACGAACGGTACTGTTATCGTACAACAGTAATAATAATAAAGCAGCATTAATACACAACTCAAGCATATTAATTCACACAAGCAGACATTCAATCTTAACACAGATTTTCACACAATGTCTGAACTGAGGAAATCCTCAGAGACAATCAAGCCACATAAATAACATACCGTGCACCGGGATTATAAGACCGTGGAGTATGAATCCGCTAAATTCTCTGGCGATCCTCGAGACGCCTCTAACAATCTATCAATATGCATCACACTATGCATCAGCATTGTAACACCCCAACCCGAAATCCAATAACCTGAACAGCGATCACTCCCAAATAAAATACAACTGCAGCGGAAATAAATACAACAACCGGGCGGTATTACAATGCCATTGGCCACCCTTGTGACCAACAAGGCTAACTCCAAATACAATCTCCAAAAGTCACGGTCTGAATACAAATACAATCCGAGATACTAGGAATCAAACTCAAATGTAAAATACTTAAGTAAAAACAAATATCTAGAAGAAGACTCCCATAGCTTGAATCTACCCCACCTACACTCGGTGTGGTAATCTTCTCAACTTCAGGTACCTGAAAAATGGGGGTGCCCCCAAAGGGGCTCAGCAAACAATGCTGGTATGGAAAACGTGCAGCCCATCGTCTACCGGGCCACACCAACTACTTTGTCGAATACATGCAGTTCATTTTTATAAAGCTGTAAACACGCATAGTATGATAATAACAAGTATCCATACAAGGACAATAATGTCACATAGAACAAGACTGCAGAAGGTCAAGTTAGATGAACTGTAATCCTTTAATGATAGTCGGGTCCACACAATGGGACTGACAGGTATAAATGAATATCTCAGATAGTGAAGGTATAGTGACCTCGTTAAGATTGAAAGGTTGGGTAATTAGTCCCTCAGAAGATAACGTAGTTAACTCCTGTACTTAGAAATGTGGGAATCGAACCCTCGAGAGGAATGAAGTCTTCCTCTCCACTGAACTGATGGGAATTGAACCCTCGAGAGGAATAAAGTCTTCCTCTCCACTAGAATGTTCCGTCGTGACGTAAATAGGAGACGACCTGAGACAGGTACAACTCCTGTAGCATGCATGGCCAGATCCGACTGGGCTCCTCGTTCTCGTAGTATAGAATTGTTAGGTGTCATATAAAGACGTTAAACAAGAACACAATGTATATTGTCAGTTATCACGTTTAGGATAATGACGTTTGTTATAAAGTGAAGTCAGTGAGAGACTTGAGTACAAGTTCTCGGTATAATAAAGCGTAGGTATTTAGTCCACTGGTGTAGTAGTGTTTGTATGCGTGGGACATACACGTTGTAGATAGCATCATTCACACACATGAAATAATACAACAGTGTACAAGAGTAAAACAACATTTTACATTAATTATCTTGGTCGTTATTTCAAACAACAGATAGCACACAAGCCGGTGTAATCCGGTAGAAAACAGGTTGCAAGAATCCCATACTGTTCACCGTAGGTTGCAGTTGGTTATACCCTGGTCAACGTCTGGTCAAACAAGTCCTAGAATAGGATTAACTGAGAGAGTTAATTTATGCTACACTTATATAATAATTTTATTGGATCAATCAACAAATTCTGTATTTGTTATTTCATGTGAGGTTTATTTCTTTTAGTTACCTCATGATTTAATGTATAACTTATTTGTTATCCCTTTGATTTATTTATAAATCCTTTAATGTACATATATGTATTTATTTTCATGTACTTTATTTGTTTTATTTTAAATGTCTAGGTGACATAACAACTAATAATTTCTTAACTATATTTATATGCCATACATGGACATAATATTCTTATAGTTTTTATTATTCTCCTTTTAACCATAAATAATATTTATTGATTACTTTTAAATTCCTTAAAACTATATAAGTCAGAGTTTTATCTTCATAATTCCTTTAATCAAAATTCTTTCTTCTAAATCCTCCCAATATCCATATAGGACCTATATTTGTTTAAATCTAACTTCTTACCCTTATATTTCGGTTATTTACAAAACAACCACATTAATTCATAAACTTTATATTCAAATTCTAATCTCATTATGTTATATAGTTTTTAATTCCTTATTTAATTAAATTCCAAAACTACCATTAATGTTTTGGTATATAGCTTTTTAAATATTATAATTTTCGAAAATTACACTTTGGCCCATCAAACTTTCGGCCTTAGTAATTTATTTCCTATAATTACAACTTAACCACAAAATCTTATAATCTTTACATAATGCCTTATAAACTTTAGTTTTAATTTAAATTCTCCATAAATGTCGAATATATATATATATAAATTCTTAAATTACCAAACTAACCCAAAGTAATTCGGCTTTGGTCATGCACTTTCCATTAATTACATTTTCACCCCAAAACTTTATATTAGTTTCTTAATAACTTATAAACTATAGTCTAAATATTTAATTCCTCAAAATTTCGAAGGTGAACCTAATAAATCTCTTAATTATGAATTCGCCCCATTCTAAGTTCCAAACTTTCATAACAACTTTTATAAATTACATAATAGCCTAAAACTTTATAAAATGTTATTTTAAAGCTTGTTTAAATTATCTAAAATTCATAAACTTAATTCCTAACCTTATATTATATCACAATTACACCAAACATACCTTTAACTCTCGGCTTTCACAATAAACTCACCAAACTTTGTAAAAATTACATTTAAGCCACATAACTTAATTAATTAGCCATTTAAGCACTAATAAAATATTTTTAACTCACCAAACTTTATAGTATTATTTTATACACATAAGTAGCTCATTAAAATCTAATTAACACTTAGACCATTCGGCCATAAATAATTAGTGACCATATAGTATATAAAAGTGGATTTATATGTCAAAATAATTATACATAAATTCATATGAGTCATATAACTCATGTAAAAATTATTGTAATGTCTTATATTGATTCTTAGCTCAAAATAAAGTATTTTTGCCCTTGACATTTCGGCTTGAATTGATATGTAACATAAATAAATTTTGTGACACAAAAATGTGTCTTAAGGTAAATATTTTCCATATATGTTATAGATTATATTTTTGGCATATAATACCATATAGTTTCGGTTTTAATTAACCTAGGAGATGTACATAATTTTTGTAATTTTTTAGAAGCTTAACCAAGCTTAAAACATAAATATTAGCTTAGTAAACTTACTTCTTAACAAAGGTGGTTAAGTGCTTGAACTCTCCTTGAATCTCCAAGCTTTCTCCAAGGAATTTTTGATGCTCCACTTCGGTTATATGCAAGTGGTGAAGGAGTTTAGGAGTTAGATCTTCAATAAAGATCTTAAGTAGATTTGTAAGTAGTTTTACAAGGATTTACCTTAAGCTTTTTCTCATTATAAATTCGGCTCACTTAAGGGGATGAGAAAAAAGTTTTCCTTCATGAAAATGAAGAAGAAAAGAGCCTTAGAAGAAGTAGAATTTGGTTACAGATAAAAATGTGCTTTAAGGATTTACAAGCATTAAAACTACCTTAAGATAACCTTGAGATGCTCCTTGGTTTAATGTTGGTTTGGACAACCTCCTTGGAACATTAGTTGATGCCGAAATGCTATGGTGTGCTAGGAAGAGTTTTGCTTCAAGGCTTGACAAGAAATGCTAGGAAATTACCTTAAAGATGAAGATAGAAGTTAAAACTCCATTAATGGACTTAAGAGCTTCAAAGGAAGAAGATGAAGCAAGAAGAGAGAGGAGGGAGCCTTACCAATTCGGAAATGATGAGTGCAAAGGAGAAAATGAGACTAAGCTCATGTAAGAAGAGAATGCAATTTGGAATTTAATTTTTGTTTTGTTAATTTTTAATGTCAATTGACCATTCTTTTTCCTTAGTTTATTACATAGGTTATTGGCTCAATAAATGCCCATGTTAGGTGCATGTTTTCGGCCATGTGGTGTGACAAGGCAAGGTGGAGGAAAATAATGTGAGCTAAATGACAAGGTAAGAAAAGTAATGCTTTATTCCTTTGATTTTTCAATGTTTGTAACTTGTCCTCTTCTTCCTTGTAGGTGCACGATTTCAAGATCAAATGGGGGGTCTCAATCGGTAATGAAGAGCCAAGGACAAGCATGTTAGGTCACTTGAATTATAAGGAATCAAAAAAGGTGGAATAAGAATCCACTTTTTACTTTTTGCATTTTGTTTTTGTCTAGCTCACATGGCCTTGTTCCATGGCATTATTTCGACAGCTTGATGGTCAAATGAGACCTACATACTTTGACATTAAGTATTCTAACACATGGGAAGGTGAGTCATCATGTCTTATGCCTTTTATAAATTTTTAATGTAAGTTTTATACTAGTTTTTGGACATAAAATCGGCCCCTATAGAGCACCTTCTTTGACAAAGACATTAATTGATTTAGAGGGTAATTTTAACCCTATTTAATATTCTTAATTCGTGGCATGTCAAAAACTACAAGGTAATTGCGTAAAACGCGTTTTTGTGACACCCGAAGGTGTGTTTTTGTGCTCTAAGGATATTTTGTAAAATAAATTGTCTTTATGAGTTCCAAGTGTTTATAAACACTTATTATAGTAAATAAACATATATTAAGATGTTACATTGAGTTATGTGGGGTTACATTAACCCGTGACATAATTTACGGGCCATCGGGACACTCCCGGGCAAAAAGGAGCGTTAAGAAATCCTCCTGTAGTTTTTGTTGAATTTTGAGAAACCACTTCGTGGTTCTCTTTAGAATGGTTAATATGATGTTAGGAACTCTAGGAATTAATTTTATAGGAGTTCGTGCCACCTCGGCACTCCTCCGGGCTTTTCGTGCTTTAAGGGGCGTGCGTGAGCACTCCCGAGCGTTTTGCGTTTTTGACTGGATATAGCCTAGGTAATATGTTTATATATTCATATAATGAGTGTATGACCATTTGGTTTAAGTTTTAGAAGGTCATACAAGGTCATGCTTGATCGTATGTTTCTAAGGCGTTTTAGCGTTTATGGAAAACGACTATTTTTACGTATCGTTCTCATGCATGGGTTTGCATGCGTACGTGAAATGATTTATTTTTGAAATATTTTCCATTAAATAATGGTTTTATAATGTTAATTATATTTGGGGTATTTCAATCTACCCCCCTTAAAAGGACTTCGCCCCGAAGTCTCATATCTAAATTTATAAGGTTTGGGGAATCAAGTTCCACTAAGTATCCACAACTCAATCTAGTTTTTAGGGATCAAGTCCCAAGTCTCTATATTCCTAAGTTCATAGTGTATATCAAACATAACAGGAATACTTTGGAAGGTCATATCATATACCTTCCATGTGGTGCAAAGTAGTAAACACAATCATGTTTCATTTCAAATAGTGCAACGTAGTGCACATAATCTTTCCATTGTAGTGTAACGAAGTACACATCAGCAAGTAGAAGTACAAAGTACATTCAAATACAGTGTTACGCAAGAACACACACAAGATAATTGTCATGGAAATGCACAAAAGTGCAACAAAATGCATAATAAACTCACAAACGAAAAAGGCTCTCCCCCCCCAAAAGAAAGGGGTACGCCCCCGTACCCTAGACTAAAGTGTCTAGTCGGTGAATAATGAGGGAAACTTCGCTCGCATATCAGCTTCTAGTTCCCATGTGGCCTCTTCCACATCGTGGTTCGACCAAAGAACCTTTACGAGGCTCACAGACTTGTTTCGAGTATCTCGTGTCTTTCTATCTAAGATTTGTTGCGGTGTTTCCACATACCGCATTGTTGGTTCTAATGAGAGTGTCTCTGGATGTAGAACATGAGAAGGGTGAGGCATGTATTTCTTAAGCTGAGACACGTGAAAAACATTGTGTACTTTGCCCAACTCTGCTGGCAAATCAAGTCGATAAGCCACGAGGCCCACCCGCTCTGTGATAGCGTAGGGTCCTACAAATTTCGGGCTTAGCTTGCCCTTCTGTCCAAATCTGAATACACCCTTCATGGGTGATACTCGTAGAAATACCTGGTCGCCAACCGCGAACTCAAGGTCTCGTCGCCTCTCATCAGCATATGATTTCTGTCTGTCTTGTGCTGCTTTCATGTTATTTCTGATTTGTTGTACTTCTGCCTGGACTTGCTCCAAGTACTCAGGCCCAATGATGACGGTCTCACTAGACTCGTCCCAGCACAAAGGTGTGCGACATGGTCTGCCATATAAGGCTTGAAAAGGTGACATCTGTATAGAGGCGTGATAGCTGTTATTGTATGCAAACTCGATGAGATGTAATCTATCTATCCAACTGCCCTGGAAATCCAAGGCACATGCTCGTAGCATGTCCTCTAAGGTCTGAATAGTCCTCTCTGACTGACCATCCGTCTGAGGATGAAATGCTGTGCTAAGTTTCAATTCAGTTCCAAGTGCTTCGCGAGTAGCTCGCCAATATCGTGATAGAAATCTAGTATCTCGATCTGAAACAATAGTCTTTGGTACTCCATGATGTCTGATAATCTCCTTCTCAAATAGTTCTGCCAACTTCGGCACTTTCCAAGTGTCTTTCATCGGAATAAACCTAGCAACCTTAGTCAGTCGATCAACAACAACCCAAATCATATTTAGTCCTCCTCTCGTAGGTGGTAGTCCCACCACGAAGTCCATAGAGATATCATAAAACTTCCACTCTGGAACTGGTATAGACTGTACCATACCTCCTGGTCGTCTATGTTCGAATTTCACTTTCTGACAAGTGAGACATCGAATCACATATTCTGTCACGTCTCCCTTCATACCACTCCACCAGAAATACCTCTTTAGATCTTTGTACATCTTAGAAGCTCCTGGATGGACAGATGTGGCAGAAGTGTGGGACTCTCGAAGAATATGCTCTTTTATATCAGTGCTGTCTCTGGGAATACATAATCTGCCCCTTAACCTGATCAGTCCATCATCATGTAACTGAAGCTCATACTTCCCACCTTCAAATGTACCGTTAGACAGCTTCTGTCTGATCTCCATCATTCGCTGATCATTCTGCTGTGCGCTACGTATGTCGTCTATAAGACTCGAGCTAGCCACAATGGCATTTAAGGAATGTGCTCGTCGACTCAATGCGTCTGCTACTACATTAGCTTTTCCCTCCTTGTACTGCAAATCGATGTCGTAATCCTTGAGGAATTCAACCCATCTTCTCTGTCTCATGTTTAACTCCTTCTGGGTGAATACATATTTCAAACTTTTATGATTCGAGTATACGGTCATCTGGACACCATACAGGTAGTGGCGCCAGATCTTCAATGCAAAAACAATTGCTCCATGCTCCAAGTCATGTGTGGGATAGTTTTCCTCATGTTTCTTCAACTGTCGGGAAGCGTAGGCGACTACCTTCCCATTCTGCATGAGTACACACCCTAATCCCCTGCCTGATGCATCACAGTAAACTTCATAACCCTCTGTGCCTTCAGGTATAGTCAAAACTGGTGCTGATGTCAAAGCATTCTTCAAATACTGGAATGAGGTCTCACATTCTGTAGTCCATGTGAATGGTGCGTCCTTCTTCATTAAACTGGTCATAGGTTTTGCTATTTTGGAGAAGTCTCTGACAAACCTCCTGTAGTAACCTGTTAATCCAAGGAAACTCCTGATATCAGTCACTGTCTTTGGCCTAGGCCAGGTGCGAACTGCTTCTATTTTTGCTGGATCCACTGCGATCCCAGCATCTGAGATAACATGTCCTAGAAAGGAAACTCTATCCAACCAAAACTCACATTTGGAGAACTTAGCATAAAGCTGGTTCTCCCTTAAGATCTCAAGTACATGTCGGAGGTGACTCTCATGCTCTTCCTTATACTTTGAATAAATTAGGATGTCATCGATGAATACAACCACGGTCTTATCCAGCTGCTCTCTGAATAATCGGTTCATTAAATCCATGAAGACTGCTGGTGCATTTGACAAGCCAAAAGGCATAACTGTAAACTCATAGTGGCCGTATCGTGTTCTGAACGCTGTCTTTTCTATGTCTTGCTCCCTGATAGGTATCTGATGGTATCCTGATCTCAAATCGATCTTCGAAAACACCTTTGCTCCTCTTAATTGATCAAACAAGTCGTCAATTCGTGGTAGTGGATATTTGTTCTTCACTGACACTGCATTAAGCTCTCTGTAATCGATACATAACCGAAGGCTTCCATCCTTCTTCTTCACAAAAAGCACTGGTGCTCCCCAAGGAGATACGCTAGGTCGTATGTATCCCTTGTCTAATAAATCTTTCAGGTGCTCCTTCAACTCAGCCATCTCTGCTGGTGCCATACGGTACGGTGCCTTAGCTATGGGACCGGTACCTGGTAGTAATTCAATGGAGAACTCTACCTCTCTAGGTGGCGGTAAGCCTGGAAGTTCCTTTGGAAAAATATCTGGGAATTCTGACACCACTGGCATATCTGGATCAAAGTCAGGGTCGTGCTCTACATCCTGAACATAGCATAAGTATACTTCCTTCTGCTTCCTAACGTGCTTGTACATGGACATAGCTGATATCACTTTTATTGATGGTGCTCTAGGGCTCTGGCGGTATGATACTGTCACTCCTGATGGGCTCTTAAGTAACAGTCTGCGCTCTGCACAAAGAATGCGGCCTCTGTGCCGCCCCAACCAGTCCATCCCGGCTATAACATCGAATCCTAGACCTCTGAACTCAATAAGGTCAATAGGAAATTCCTCCTCCTTAATGCGGATAGTGGCTCCTCTATAAAGACGAGTGCAACTGATCTTCTCCTTAGACGGGAGTGCCACCTTAGAATCAGGTAACTCTACAGCGTCTAGCCCCAACTTCCCCGCAAGCGAAGGCGAAATGAAAGTATGTGAGGCTCCGGAGTCAAACAGTACTAATGCATCCACTCCATTAACAGGAAAGGTACCAGTGAGAATCGCGCCGCCCTTGCTGGCCTCCTCCTCAGTTAGAATACTTAAGGCACCTTTCGTCTCCTTAGCACAACCTAACAACAGAATCTGGGTAAGTACTTTGATATACGATGGGGTCTAAAGACATTCACTTTCATAACAATAATGCTTCATTGATGAGATGATCTTGTGAGCCTCGATTTTAAACCCTATCCTATGTTGATTAAAGTTGATTAGGATCTAATCGGGTTTTAGGTCCACTTATAACCTAAGATTAATAACTATGTCATATAACAATAATTATTAAAACCTAGGCTAGCTCACTGGAACCTATTATGAGTCGCCACCTAATTTTGACCTAGATTAAATTAGGAAAGGAGAGTTCGGGTTCGGGGGCTTGATATTCGACTTAATTAGGTTTCAATTACTTTCATTACCCTTCCTAGGTCGTTTTTCCTCTAGTTGGTTTATTTACGGCTTATTACGAGTCGTTTTAACCTAGGTGCGCGAGCTTCTGTTTTTTTTGTGTTTTTTAGCATTTTTTGACAGAAAATTAAAGTGGAAATTAAAATTACCTAAACTAGGGTTTCGGAGGCAGAATTAGGTCAAATTTTGTTTCCGTCCGTAGCCACGGACCTAATGTCAGAGACCACGGACCCCAGTTAGCCTATATGAAAATAAAAGTCGAATTAAACAGAAAACGGAAAATTGTGAAGTCCGGGGCCACGGACAGGCTGTCCGTGGGCCCGGACATTATTAGAAAACCTAAATTTTTAATATTTAAAAATCCCGCCGCCGTCCGTGGGCGTCCGGGCTTACGGACAAGGAGTCCGGGACCCCGGACATGACGTCCGTGGGTGCGGACCGCCCTCGGACGGCGGCGTTAAGGCTGTTCCCGAAGGTGTTTTTGGCTCAAATTTTATGGGTGTGTAGCCTGAAAGATGTACAAAACGTTAGTGATTGAAAGTTTTCAATTTGAGTTCGAATTAAGCACGAAACTTAGTAAACAAGTTATTGGACAGAAGCTTAAACAAACAGCAATACAGAAGCGTACAAAGGTTAGTTTGAGCCCAAGATTTGACCGAGAGTTAATAAGGTCGTGGGGAATTAGAAAAGTATAGTTATAACCTGTTTTACCTTCGAATTCAAGGTGATTCTTCACACCGGGATTCGTCGAGTGCTTCGTTGATGGCAGACCCGAAAGGATTTCGAACCAAGCTTCTAGTTGTTGGTTGTTCTTGCTGTTCTTCACGTTTTGGTGGTGTTTTTGTGGGGTTTTGATGACTATTGATGCTTTGGGGATTGGAAAACGTGTTTAGATGGTGATTTCGGGGGATTTTCGGTATGATTTGGGTGGTCGGGTGTTGGAAAACGTGAGAGAGAGAGAGAAGGCTGTGTTTTCTGACTCTCTAGGGTTCTTGAGCATATGAAGTTCTGATTTTATCCAAAAACCTATCCCCTTATATAGACTTTCTTAAAGATAAAGAAAATCTAGTAAAAGTAAGATTTTTTGATATTTTAGTTAAGTGACTTCCCAAAGGAATTTTGCTGTGAAATTTTAACCACGTGTCAAGGATGGAAATTATGAATTTTCTGAAGTGGAATCGGATTATTTAAATGTTGGAATATTTTTAAATTGAATTTCTCGTCAGATTCAGTCAGAAATTGTTAGAAAATTATTGGAAACTCGAAAAATCAAAATTCCAACGCCATTATGCTTAGAATGTCATCCTCTATCATGGGTTAAAATATCAAAGCATTTCAAGCTGATTTGGGCATCCTTTGGAGGAGAGAGAAAGCTTATAGGAGGTCTCAGGAGCCTTTAAAGATTACCAAAACGCCCCTGAAAATGACGAAGCAGCTCCTCATGCCATGGGATGTGCCGCTCGAGCCGGAATCCCTCACTACTTGATTAAAATGCCCCTCACATCACCAGGGCCTCGTAAACCCTAACCAGGGGGGGTCAAAATTTTGGGTATAACAGATTGCCCCCGTCAACTAGACTTTGTAATGAAAGTGAGAAGGCTAGTTGATGCTTGAGTGATACCCCAAAATTTCAAATGTTACCAAGACCCTGCATGTTATCGAAAACCGATAAATTGTGTCGAGCTATTCTAAGGCGCTGACTACCTATAAGTAAAATGAAGTAATGTCAAGCAATTCTAAGGCGTTGACTACCTATAATGATGATATGATGTCAAACTATTCTAAGGTGTTGACTGCCTGCAGGTAAAGTGAAATGAAGCAATGTCAAGCGATTCTAAGGCGTTGACAACCTAAAATGTGGAAATGAGATAATATCAAGCGATTCTAAGGCGTCGACAACCTAAAATGTGGAAATGAGATAATGTCAAGCGATTCTAAGGCGTCGACAACCTAAAATGTGGAAATGATATAATGTCAAGCGATTCTAAGGCGTCGACAACCTAAAATGTGGAAATGAGATAATGTCAAGCGATTCTAAGGCGTTGACAACCTAAAATGTGATAACTGGGCGGTATGCAAATGCAAGAATGCTGAAATGTTGATGATACTAATGATGCTGATGATGTTGATGGTAATGCTGATGATGCTGATGATAATGCTGATGATGCTGATGATGCTCGGATGCTTCTGGGGACCGAAACCCGTGCCAATGCTCCTGGCTGGACCCAATGTGGACTTATTGCCATCGCCCCCCAAGCCGGTGTGCAGGGATAACTCCTGGTAAAAACCTTGGGGACTTATTGCCTACGCCCACCATTCGTTGATCCCGAAAAATAAGTTGACATCGCAAAAGGAGGATTTATTGTCATCACCTCGCCAACTTTTCTGTCGCCAGGTCTTGTGACGCGCCTGGATAATGCAACTAGGTCTTATGACAAGCCTATATGAATGTGATGAATGCAATGTGTTTGATAAGAGCGGGTAAGCTAAAGGGTAACGCTAGGTCTTACTACGAGCCTAAGGGAATGCAACTAGGTCTTACTACGAGCCTAAAGGATGGATCTAGGTCTTATGACGAGCCTAAGGGTTGGATCTAGGTCTTATGACGAGCCTAAGGGAATGCGACTAGGTCTTACTACGAGCCTAAAGGATGCGACTAGGTCTTACTACGAGCCTAAAGGATGCGACTAGGTCTTACTACGAGCCTAAAGGATGGATCTAGGTCTTATGACGAGCCTAAGGGTTGGATCTAGGTCTTATGACGAGCCTAAGGGAATGCGACTAGGTCTTACTACGAGCCTAAAGGATGTGACTAGGTCTTACTACGAGCCTAAAGGATGGATCTAGGTCTTATGACGAGCCTAAGGGTTGGATCTAGGTCTTATGACGAGCCTAAGGATGGTTCTAAACGAAAGTGGGCCAAGTGTATGATGGGTCCAAAAGGATGTAGAAGGATTAGGGCTCAAGACGGGCCTGTGAATGTTTGAATGTGGAGGAAGGGCTTAGGACGGGCCCATGGGAATTTGATGTGAAGGAAGGGCTTAGGACGGGCCTGTGGGAATTTGATGTGGAGGAAGGGCTTAGGACGGGCCTGTGAATGTTTGGATGGTTTGAACCTTCGGGTTTTGGACTTTTGGGCCTCAATCGGTGTCGTTGTTGCAATTGTTGGAACCAATAATTGCCCCCAGTATCCTTTCTTAAGGCAATCTGAGTTAGAGTTCATGGCGATCGATCGGAACGATCGATTGCCCCCAGTATTTTCTTTGGCTAAACGTGCGAACAAGTCTCGTCCCTACAGGGTCAAGGCTTATGTTTTGATGTGGTGCTTCCTAACCTACACTCGACGTGTTTGGTGTTTGCACTCGCTTCTCACTTACGGTCCCAACTTCTCAGCCATTGAATTTGACATTTGTTAGATTTACGTGTTCAACCTGTTACTTTCACTCGATTGGATACACAACTACTAAGTCGGAAGTCTTTTAAGCTTATAACGTGGCTATGGGGTGTGATGAATGATAACAGGACAATGGAGGAATGTTTAAGATATGTGGAGCTTTAAGGGTGACCAAAGCTGCAACTTGCACCGTCTCTCGGACTTGTCTTCTTTGCCTTGAAGTCATTTGGCTACTTCGTGATGACTTCGCTTGGGACTTGGAACTTTTGGGTTGTTCCTTGCATCTTCTTTCTTTTTTCCGATCTTGGATTTCTTTGAGGTTTGCCTTCTTTGAATCTCCTTTCCCTCGGGGTTCTTGTGTTTCCCGGTTTTGAACTTCGAGAGCTGTTTTTGATGTCAGCTCATTTGGATCCTGTGTCACTTTGGGACCATTTGCGGATCGCTTCGTCATGCTGGTAGCGGTTTCGCTTCTTTGGACTTGTGAAGTTGTTGCTCAAAAGTCGGGCTCCTTGCTTCCTTTGGTCACGGGTCGGTTATTCATCATTGGTTGGCTTGTTTGTGGAGCTCGTAGTGTTGTAAAAGAGGTCATACATGAAAAGCTCAGCGGGGGTGCCTAGGACGTAATGTCAGGGTTCATAAGCTTTTGGTTGTGTGGTGTGTTGCACCTAGGTGCTTCGTCATTCCTAATAGTTGTGTATCCATTCTTTGTTACTTTTTACAGGTTTAAACGTAAATTTACAAATTATCTCCTTCGGTCGGAGTCATGCCGTTTACCTCACCTTTGAATGTGGCCTCTCTGGAGTCGTGTAAAAATGACACGCCCTTTCGCTCTTGGTTTTACCGCTCAAGGCACTCTTGCGAAGTGCACACTCAGAGACTTGTTTGCACATTTAAACAAAAGAAATAAACATTATCATTCCTTAACTCAGATTGCCCCCAGTATTGTTGTGGGGTTTTTTTTACAAGCCTTTTGAATACCCAAGTTATTTGTGGAGGGTGGTGGCTATATGTGTAATGGTGAGTGGTGATGGGGTACTCTTGTGAAGAGGTGACAGATGATTCTTTCCTTTTTGTGGCCACAATTTTGTTTTTATGTGTCTGATGAAATGGCAAAAATGGTGCATGGATGGGAAGGTGGCTTTGTACAAGGGGCTTTGTGAAAGACAAAGGTTTTGCCTTTTGATGCCTACAAACATGCTTCATGAGTGAGAGATCTTTCTTACTTTTCCGATTTTCAGCTTTTTTTTCAATTTTTTTGGCGCAAGAACGAATGTACAAACATTAATCCAAGCATATAGAATAACATGTGCAAAGAAGGAATTTTATTAATAACCGAAAGGGGAAACATTGACATTAAGTACTAACCAAATGGAAAAGACAAATGAACTAACTAAAGAAAGAAAGGTAACTGAAAAGGAAGAAAAAGAAAGAGGCTACGCAGAACAATTGAAGAGAAAAGAGAAAATAACTAAGATTCCTAGTGGTGTTCTGGCATAGGATTCCCGAAGATATTCCCGCGCTCTGAGAACTGAAGTCCCTGATCAATCAGGTCTTGGATCTTATGTTGTAGGGCCCTGCAATGGTCGGTGTCGTGACCTGGCAACTGATGATAGAGACAGAACTGATTTGGGCTCCTGCCCAAACGGGTGACTCCTGGTCAGGGCGGAAGAGGCTGTAAGATGTTCTGCTCCTGGAGCTTTTTCAAAGCATGACTCAAAGGCCGACCGATATCTGTGAATTCTCGCTGATTGAAATCCGGTCTTGGAGGTGGTACCGCTCGATAGTTCCTCCCCTGTTCCCTTGGCTGCTGGACTGCATTCACCTCGTACTGTCCCGTGTACCTTTGCGGTGCGCTCTGTGTGTAAGCTGCGGTCGGGTAAGAGGCTTTTGCTGGCTTTGAATTACTTCCGGATCCTCGGGGATATCCAAGCTTTAAGTCCCCCTTGTGGATCTTCTCCTCCAAAACCCCTACCTGGCCCATGAGCATGTCAAAGCTTGGAAAGTACATGTATTTTAATTCATCATTATACTGTTTTTGCATGTTCTCAACAATCATGCGAATTTGCTCCTACTCTTCCATCCTTGTGGGCATGCCCGCTGCCTTCCTTCTCCACCGCTTTATAAAGTCGGACATGGACTCACTTCCCGTTTGGCGCGTGCTGGCAAGGTCAGACCGGGTGATTTCCAAGTTCTTAGCATACTCAAAGTGAGTCAGGAAGGCTTCACATATTTCCTCGTATGTCTTGGTGTTCATTCTTTGAGTTAGGTACCATCGTTGAGGAATCTCATCTAGGTACCGGGCAAAAACCTTGGCCTTTTGCATATCATTGAGCCTCAAGATAGACATCTCTCGATCAAACATCGCCAAATGGATCTGGGGATCGGTCGAGCCCTTGTAGAGAGCCAAAGTGGGGAGCTTCAGCTTCGGGGTAGCTCAACGTCTGGATAGGATCCCATGGAGAGGTAGTCAAAGCCAGCAGGTTTACCAGCCTTTTCCATGCGCTCAATGCGCCTCAGAGCCCTCTGAACTTCAGCAGCTAACTGGTTCCCGGGAGCACCACCTCCGTAGCCAACATGGGTGTCATGTCCCTCCAAGGAGATATTGTCCATGCCGTATAAAGGGTTGACAAATCCTTGCAGTGGTCCTTCTCGTCTTGCCGCCTCCAAGGATCCTATTTTCTCATGGAGCTCAACTGTTGCCGCCGTATGCCGTGCCTCCAGGGCTTCAATGGCAGCTTGATGTTTCTGTACCAGGCTGGCTATTTGATCCTGCTCCCCCGTTGGACCCCCAGTGGTCCTGCTTTGGGCTGCCGTTTCCAATGCGGCCAACTTATCTTCTAGCTTGGCGATTGTGTCCACATACTTATTCTCGAGTGCCTGGATTGCTTCCTGGTGTTTCAAATCAAAGTTTTTCATGAGCTCTTCAACAGAAGTGTTCTGGTTTTCTCCCCCTGCTGGCTGATCCTCCTGAGGGACATCGTCATGCGCCTGGACCGACATGTCAGATGAGCTGGAGTCTACTTCGGGCCGGAATGGCGGACGCGGAGGAGTAGGCAGTCGGGTCAAACGTCCAGAACTTCTGTCCCAGCGCCTTTCTGAAATCTTGCCTTCTTTCTGTTTCAGAACATAGGGTGAAAACAAAAACCATCAGGCACAGGCTTTCAATGACATGGAAAGATTTTCCTCTGAGGACCCTTATGTTCTAATTACAAGACTCTTTTTTTTTGGACCTCTCAAGCCCAGCGGGCTGGAGATTTTTTTGGCACGCGAAATGAACCAGCAATCCTAATGGGAGCCTTTGGGCTTATTCTAAGAGGGTGATTTCGTGGAGGTAAAGGCATCTAGGCAACTGAAATCCTCAAGTGTTTCATTTGGACTGGGGGAGATTGATGGACCGATATATACATTGGGCCTGAGGCCCAGGAGAAAGAACGCATGCACAAATGTCCTCACAAAATGACTCAGTCCAACGGGTACGGGTCAATCCGGAGAGGTGCTTGGGGCGCTAGCCCAGGTCACCACAAAGGAATAGGGCTTGCACGCTATTCTCTTTGGGCTTCCCCACTTTCTTCACATCACCTAAAGGTGTGCGTCTACGGTCGGGTCTTTGACTGACCAAACAATGGGCTAGGTAAGGGCACTGCCAGGAAAATGCTTGGGGCTAAAGCCCAGGTATTAAGGGGGTGTGGTTAGACGACACCCTCCTCTTTTCCCCCACTTATTCACATCACCTAAAAGGTGTGAGTCCCTGGCAGGGGACCCCCAAACGGGTCCCGGGTGAAATTGGTTTGCGTGGACCCTCGCTCTCATATGATGCAAGGGTGCAAAAATTAAAGTGCGCACGAAAGTAAACAAACAGAGTAAATAAAGCCATAAATAAACATTTTCGAGTTAAGCCCTCTTTCCTAAAATTAAACAAGTTAAAATTAAGAAGTTGTCCCCAGCAGAGTCGCCAGTCTGTGAGCCTCGATTTTAAACCCTATCCTATGTTGATTAAAGTTGATTAGGATCTAATCGGGTTTTAGGTCCACTTATAACCTAAGATTAATAACTATGTCATATAACAATAATTATTAAAACCTAGGCTAGCTCACTGGAACCTATTATGAGTCGCCACCTAATTTTGACCTAGATAAATTAGGAAAGGAGAGTTCGGGTTCGGGGGCTTGATATTCGACTTAATTAGGGTTCAATTACTTTCATTACCCTTCCTAGGTCGTTTTTCCTCTACTTGGTTTATTTACGGCTTATTACGAGTCGTTTTAACCTAGGTGCGCAGCTTTTTTTTTTGTGTTTTTTAGCATTTTTTGACAGAAAATTAAAGTGGAAATTAAAATTACCTAAACTAGGGTTTCGGAGGCAGAATTAGGTCAAATTTTGTTTCCGTCCGTAGCCACGGACCTAATGTCCGAGACCACGGACCCCAGTTACCTATATGAAAATAAAAGTCGAATTAAACAGAAAACAGAAAATTGTGAAGTCCGGGGCCACGGACAGGCTGTCCGTGGGCCCGGACATTATTAGAAAACCTAAATTTTTAAAATTTAAAAATCCCGCCGCCGTCCGTGGGCGTCCGGCTTACGGACAAGGAGTCCGGGACCCCGGACATGACGTCCGTGGGTGCGGACGCCCTCGGACGGCGGCGTTAAGGCTGTTCCCGAAGGTGTTTTTGGCTCAAATTTTATGGGTGTGTAGCCTGAAAGGTGTACAAAACGTTAGTGATTGAAAGTTTTCAATTTGAGTTCGAATTAAGCACGAAACTTAGTAAACAAGTTATTGGACAGAAGCTTAAACAAACAGCAATACAGAAGCGTACAAAGGTTAGTTTGAGCCCAAGATTTGACAGAGAGTTAATAAGGTCGTGGGGAATTAGAAAAGTAGAGTTATAACCTGTTTTACCTTCGAATTCAAGGTGATTCTTCACACCGGGATTCGTCGAGTGCTTCGTTGATTGCAGACCCGAAAGGATTTCGAACCAAGCTTCTGGTTGTTGGTTGTTCTTGCTGTTCTTCACGTTTTGGTGGTGTTTTGTGGGGTTTTGATGACTATTGATGCTTTGGGGATTGGAAAACGTGTTTAGATGGTGATTTCGGGGGATTTTCGGTATGATTTGGGTGGCCGGGTGTTGGAAAACATGAGAGAGAGAGAGGAGGCTGTGTTTTCGGACTCTCTAGGGTTCTTGAGCATATGAAGTTCTGATCTTATCCAAAAACCTATCCCCTTATATAGATTAAAGATAAAGAAAATCTAGTAAAAGTAAGATTTTTCGATATTTTAGTTAAGTGACTTCCCAAAGGAATTTTGCTGTGAAATTTTAACCACGTGTCAAGGATGGAAATTATGAATTTTCTGAAGTGGAATCGGATTTTTTAAATGTTGGAATATTTTTAAATTGAATTTCTCGTCAGATTCAGTCAGAAATTGCTAGAAAATTATTGGAAACTCAAAAATCAAAATTCCAACGCCATTATGCTTAGAATGTCCTCTATCATGGGTTAAAATATCAAAGCATTTCAAGCTGATTTGGGCATCCTTTGGAAGAGAGAGAAAGCTTATAGGAGGTCTCAGGAGCCTTTAAAGATTACCAAAACGCCCCTGAAAATGACGAAGCTGCTCCTCATGCCATGGGATGCGCCGCTCGAGCCGGAATCCCTCACTACTTGATTAAAATGCCCCTCACATCACCAGGGCCTCGTAAACCCTAACCAGGGGGGGTCAAAATTTTGGGTATAACAGATCTCCTTTCAGATGTCCAAAAACAATTACAACTCTAGTACTTTCTAAAAGTCAAACTTAATCTTCCCGGTTTCATGTGAGTAGTGTTTATCACTGTCGAAGGTGCTGTGTTTAATTTAATCCTTTTAATTCCATGGTATAGCAACCTTGACTTTCCACCCATTATTAAAACATCTCCTGAATTCAATATGATTTTCTTTGCAAGGTCCACACGCTTCTGCTCGCCATAAAGGAACTCTGCGTCATCTCCAATTGACGAAGACAATACTGGTATCCCCTGATCGAGGGACCCTTGTGTTTCATCCTTGTCTTGATGTAGCCCTAAGCGGCCTCCTTCTTCATAGAAGTTGATGATACATAGATCAGCCCTTAGATTGGGAACTGGATCTTCTTCTAGCTGTTGAGTTGTATTAACTGCTTGTTCCACAATTTGTAAAAATTCTTCTGGGATTTTTGGTACTTGTGCTCCATCTCCATTTCTTGTATCCTGGTAGGTCTTTGAGTAAGGATTCCAATCCTTTCCTAAGCACATCATTTTCAGCTTCATCTTTGATCCTCCTGGAAATTCTAGAGTGTAGAACCCTCCTGGTCCTGCTCCCAATTCTTGACATCTTCTGATGATTGTAATTTGTGTCTCCGGTGTTAGGTATCCTTTGAGTAATATCAAACCTGGTTGGATAACCTTACATTGTTCGTTCCCTGGTTCTTGTACTTTGATAATGTTTTCTTCCAGGGAGGGCGGTGAGGGGATAGGAAAGCATATCTTATAGCTTCCTACGTGGTTTAAAATTCTACTAGTGAGTCTTATTAGTTCTTTCCTATGCAACTGGGCAATCAAGGCATGCAAGCACTCATTCACATCATCCATTGCTCAATATTAGGTTCATATGGGTTTAGAAGTACCTGGGTTGGTAGAAGGACCAGCCTCATCTGAGCGGTCCATGACATGCAGGGCGGGTCCCGATGCTGGGCCTTTGCCCTTATTTCCCTGAGCCTGGTTTGTTGGTGGAGGGCGAGTATCGCTAGCTCCATTCTTAGGGCCGGTGTTTGCCTTTGCTCCCGGGCGGTAGTTCCTGCTCTCCGGGTTCTTAATGCACTCGAAGGCTCGGTGTCCCCATATCTGACAGTGGCGGCACTGGACTTTCTCCCCTTGGCAGTCTACACCGGGGTGATCCTTTCCACACTGTCTACAGTTGAAGCGGCGGACATACCTCTGGCCCGTGTTTGAGCCATGTCCAGAACCTAATACAATCAAGGTCAATTATACATTCCAGCGGTACTGAAGTAATCACAAAAGTTTCAAATTTAACTGCTTGGTTAGAGTGCCTACCCTTAGATGGGTAGGTTTTCTGTGAGTTTGCTGCTCCATGGGTCCCTGACTGGGGGTCCCCAGTATTCTGGTTCCCCTTCCCTTGATAGGAGCCCTGGCCCTTTTGAAAGGGTTTGTTCCTTCTGTTGGAGTTTCCCTGCTTGGCATCCTCACTGCCAGGTCCGTCCTTTCTCTTTTGGGAGCTTAAAGCATCCCTTCTCTTGCATGTAATCTCCACAATGGAGGCAGCATGGTAACATTCCTGAAATCTTAAGGTATCAGTCTCTAAATTTCCCATGACGGGGTATAGTGGGTAAAAGAAAATTCCAACTGGTGTATGTCTCTCCTGTTTTTACCTGTAAGCTGGTGGGGATGATTGGTCCCATCCCAAACTGGAGTCGAGGGCTCAGTCCCCTGTAGAACCGGTCGACCAACACCTGGTCCGAGTATCCTATCCCGGGTAGTAGCCGGAGTAGCGAAGTAAACTTTGCATAATACTCATCCACGGTCATTTTTCCCGTTTGCTCCAGGGCGTCAAACTCCCTAGTCTTCACCATCCTGGTGTGGGCCGGGTAGTATTTGCCCCTCAGTAGTGCAGTGTAGTGTCCCCAAGTAAAAGCTGGGTCATCCAGGTGGTCGGCCTTCACCATATTTCACCAATCTCTCGCTGCATCCTTCAGGTAAAAGGCAGTAAGCCTTACTTTTTCCCTAGCTGGGACTGCAAGTGTCTCGAACGCTGTCTCCATCTCCATGATGTATGTCTCTAAGTGAGCAGGGTCAGTCTGTCCCTTGAATGCAGTTGGCCTCAGATCAGCCAAACTCTTCACCCAATCCCTCTCTCTGGGCGGTGGTGGTGGATGTAGCTGCTGCTGCTGTGCAACCCCCACCTGTGCAAATGCCTGAGCTATCAGTGTAGCAATATCCGCCAGCCTGACAGGCGAATCCTCAGCAGTCTGTCCGCGGCGTCCTCCTCTTCCTGACATCTGCAGGATGTTGAGGTATATTAGATACTGTGGTTACAATCTTGGTCTTGGATAGTAGTCTAAGTAAAACTAACTTAAACTCCTTTCAATACTATCTCTCAACCCGTAACATAAGGCTTTAGAAATCCTAATCTCGGTGTATCCTTGTATCCAGAGCGTAACTACGCTCTGATACCACTCCCAAACCCGAAATCCAATAACCTGAACGGCGATCACTCCCAAATAAAATACAACTGCAGCGGAAATAAATACAACAACCGGGCGGTATTACAATGCCGTTGGCCACCCTTGTGACCAACAAGGCTAACTCCAAATACAATCTCCAAAAGTCACGGTCTGAATACGAATACAATCCGAGATACTAGGAATCAAACTCAAATGTAAAATACTTAAGTAAAAACAAATATCTAGAAGAAGACTCCCATAGCTTGAATCTACCCCACCTACACTCGGTGTGGTAATCTTCTCAACTTCAGGTACCTGAAAAATGGGGGTGCCCCCAAAGGGGCTCAGCAAACAATGCTGGTATGGAAAACGTGCAGCCCATCGTCTACCGGGCCACACCAACCACTTTTTCGAATACATGCAGATCATTTTTATAAAGCTGTAAACAAGCATAGTATGATAATAACAAGTATCCATACAAGGACAATAATGTCACATAGAACAAGACTGCAGAAGGTCAAGTTAGATGAACTGTAATCCTTTAATGATAGTCGGGTCCACACAATGGGACTGACAGGTATAAATGAATATCTCAGATAGTGAAGGTATAGTGACCTCGTTAAGATTGAAAGGTTGGGTAATTAGTCCCTCAGAAGATAACGTAGTTAACTCCTGTACTTAGAAATGTGGGAATCGAACCCTCGAGAGGAATGAAGTCTTCCTCTCCACTGAACTGATGGGAATTGAACCCTCGAGAGGAATAAAGTCTTCCTCTCCACTGAAATGTTCCGTCGCGACGTAAATAGGAGACGACCTGAGACAGGTACAACTCCTGTAGCATGCATGGCCAGATCCGACTGGGCTCCTCGTTCTCGTAGTATAGAATTGTTAGGTGTCATATAAAGACGTTAAACAAGAACACAATGTGTATTGTCAGTTATCATGTTTAGGATATTGACGTTTGTTATAAAGTGAAGTCAGTGAGAGACTTGAGTACAAGTTCTCGGTATAATAAAGCGTAGGTATTTAGTCCACTGGTGTAGTAGTGTTTGTATGCGTGGGACATACACGTTGTAGTTAGCATCATTCACACACATGAAATAATACAACAGTGTACAAGAGTAAAACAACATTTTACATTAATTATCTTGGTCGTTATTTCAAACAACAGATAGCACACAAGCCGGTGTAATCCGGTAGTAAACAGGTTGCAAGAATCCCATACCGTTCACCGTAGGTTGCAGTTGGTTATACCCTGGTCAACGTCTGGTCAAACAAGTCCTAGAATAGGATTAACTGAGAGAGTTAATTTATGCTACCCTTATATAATAATTTTATTGGATCATTCAACAAATTCTGTATTTGTTATTTTATGTGAGGTTTATTTCTTTTAGTTACCTCATGATTTAATGTATAACTTATTTGTTATCCCTTTGATTTATTTATAAATCCTTTAATGTACATATATGTATTTATTTATTCATGTACTTTATTTGTTGTTTATTTTTAAATGTCTAGGTGACATAACAACTAATAATTTCTTAACTATATTTATATGCCATACATGGACATAATATTCTTATAGTTTTTATTATTCTCCTTTTAACCATAAATAATATTTATTGATTACTTTTAAATTCCTTATAACTATATAAGTCATAGTTTTATCTTCATAATTCCTTTAATCAAAATTCTTTCTTCTAATTCCTCCCAATATCCATATAGGACCTATATTTGTTTAAATCTAACTTCTTACCCTTATATTTTGGTTATTTACAAAACAACCACATTAATTCATAAACTTTATATTCAAATTCTAATCTCATTATGTTATATAGTTTTTAATTCCTTATTTAATTAAATTCCAAAACTACCATTAATGTTTTGGTATATAGCTTTTTAAATATTATAATTTTCGAAAATTACACTTTGGCCCCTCAAACTTTCGGCCTTAGTAATATATTTCCTATAATTACAATTTAACCACAAAATCTTATAATCTTTACATAATGCCTTATAAAATTTAGTTTTAATTTAAATTCTCCATAAATTCCGAATATATATATATAAATTCTTAAATTACCAAACTAACCCAAAGTAATTCGGCTTTGGTCATGTACTTTCCATTAATTACATTTTCACCCCAAAACTTTATATTAGTTTCTTAATAACTTATAAACTATAGTCTAAATATTTAATTCCTCAAAATTTCGAAGGTGAACCTAATAAATCTCTTAATTATGAATTCGCCCCATTCTAAGTTCCAAACTTTCATAACAACTTTTATAAATTACATAATAGCCCAAAACTTTATAAAATGTTATTTTAAAGCTTGTTTAAATTATCTAAAATTCATAAACTTAATTCCTAACCTTATATTATATCATAATTACACCAAACATACCTTTAACTCTCGGCTTTCACAATAAACTCACTAAACTTTGTAAAAATTACATTTAACCCACATAACTTAATTAATTAGCCATTTAAGCACTAATAAAATATTTTTAACTCACCAAACTTTATAGTATAAGTTTATATACATAAGTAGCTCATTAAAATCTATTTAACACTTAGACCATTCGGCCATAAATAATTAGTGACCATATAGTATATAAAAGTGGATTTATATGTCAAAATAATTATACATAAATTCATATGAGTCATATAACTCATGTAAAAATTATTGTAATGTCTTATATTGATTCTTAGCTCAAAATAAAGTATTTTTGCCCTTGACATTTCGGCTTGAATTGATATGTAACATAAATAAATTTTGTGACACAAAAATGTGTCTTAAGGTAAATATTTTCCATATATGTTATAGATTATATTTTTGGCATATAATACCATATAGTTTCGGTTTTAATTAACCTAGGAGATGTACATAATTTTTGTATAATTTTTTTAGAAGCTTAACCAAGCTTAAAACATAAATATTAGCTTAGTAAACTTACTTCTTAACAAAGGTGGTTAAGTGCTTGAACTCTCCTTGAATCTCCAAGCTTTCTCCAAGGAATTTTTGATGCTCCACTTCGGTTATATGCAAGTGGTGAAGGAGTTTAGGAGTTAGATCTTCAATAAAGATCTTAAGTAGATTTGTAAGTAGTTTTACAAGGATTTACCTTAAGCTTTTTCTCCTTATAAATTCGGCTCACTTAAGGTGGATGAAGAACAAGTTTTCCTTCATGAAAATGAAGAAGAAAAGAGCCTTAGAAGAAGTAGAATTTGGTTACACATAAAAATGTGCTTTAAGGATTTACAAGCATTAAAACTACCTAAAGATAACCTTGAGATGCTCCTTGGTTTAATGTTGGTTTGGAAAACCTCCTTGGAACATTAGTTCATGCCGAAATGCTATGGTGTGCTAGGAAGAGTTTTGCTTCAAGGCTTGACAAGAAATGCTAGGAAATTACCTTAAAGATGAAGATAGAAGTTAAAACTCCATTAATGGACTTAAGAGCTTCAAAGGTAAAAGATGAAGCAAGAAGAGAGAGGAGGGAGCCTTACCAATTCGGAAATGATGAGTGCAAAGGAGAGAATGAGACTAAGCTCACGTAAGAAGAGAATGCAATTTGGAATTTGATTTTTGTTTTGTTAATTTTTAATGTCAATTGACCATTCTTTTTCCTTAGTTTATTACATAGGTTATTGGCTCAATAAATGCCCATGTTAGGTGCATGTTTTCGGCCATGTGGTGTGACAAGGCAAGTTGGAGGAAATATGTGAGCTAAATGACAAGGTAAGAAAAGTAATGCTTTATTCCTTTGATTTTTCAATGTTTGTAACTTGTCCTCTTCTTCCTTGTAGGTGCACGATTTCAAGGTCAAATGGGGGGTCTCAATCGGTAATGAAGAGCCAAGGACAAGCATGTTAGGTCACTTGAATTATAAGGAATCAAAAAAGGTGGAATAAGAATCCACTTTTTACTTTTTGCATTTTGTTTTTGTCTAGCTCACATGGCCTTGTTCCATGGCATTATTTCGACAGCTTGATGGTCAAATGAGACCTACATACTTTGACATTAAGTATTCTAATACATGGGAAGGTGAGTCATCATGTCTTATGCCTTTTATAAATTTTTAATGTAAGTTTTATACTAGTTTTTGGACATGAAATCGGCCCCTATAGAGCACCTTGTTTGACAAAGCCATTAATTGATTTAGAGGGTCCTTTTAACCCTATTTAATATTCTTAATTCGTGGCATGTCAAAAACTACAAGGTAATTGCGTAAAACGCGTTTTTGTGACACCCGAAGGTGTGTTTTTGTGCTCTAAGGATATTTTGTAAAATAAATTGTCTTTATGAGTTCCAAGTGTTTATAAACAATTATTATGGTAAATAAACATATATTAAGATGTTAAATTGAGTTATGTGGGGTTACATTAACCCGTGACATAATTTACGGGCCATCGGGACACTCCCGGGCAAAAAGGAGCGTTAAGAAATCCTCCTGTGGTTTTTGTTGAATTTTGAGAAACCACTTCGTGGGTTCTCTTTAGAATGGTTAATAATGTTAGGAACTCTAGGAATTAATTTTATAGGAGTTCGTGCCACCTCGGCACTCCTCCGGGCTTTTCGTGCTTTAAGGGGCGTGCGTGAGCACTCCCGAGCGTTTTGCGTTTTTGACTGGATATAGCCTAGGGAATATGTTTATATATTCATATAATGAGTGTATGACCATTTGGTTTAAGTTTTAGAAGGTCATACAAGGTTATGCTTGATCGTATGTTTCTAAGGCGTTTTAGCGTTTATGGAGAAACGACTATTTTTACGTATCGTTCTCATGCATGGGTTTGCATGCGTACGTGAAATGATTTATTTTTGAACTATTTTCCATTAAATAATGGTTTTATAATGTTAATTAGATTTGGGGTATTTCAAGCATCTAGTACTAACAAAACTACTACACCCCGTACCGTTACTAATCCATCCCGGTTTATTCCCCGTTGTTAGCTATTAACGTTTGTCGGGTTTTCGGTTTAACTCGGGATTTGGAAAAACGTCATATTTCATGCGTGGTTACGTCGAGTATATTAATATACTTAACTTTAAACGTTTATCATCGCATGTAATTTAATACACATTTGTATATTATATAGTTTATCATATATTGCATGTATATCTTATCATATTATACATTTCACCTTAGTATTTATTTTCCTAAGGTTTGTTTTTCCAAGTTTAATGTGGTATAATTCATATGTAAAAATACTTTGAATTATATAAATCCTTATTTTTCCATGTATACTCCTAACATTAGAATTTCCATATCTAATGTTTGTAATTCTTTTCTCTTTATCTTATATCATTTTATTTATGATAATATATGGTTATTGAACCATATTATATTTTTCCACACCATAACATATATTTATTCATATACATGTATTATGGGACCATTTATTATATGGTAAATCTTTATAATATATTCATTCTCTTTTAATGAATATTTCTTATATTATGAACGTTATAACCTTTATAACATTGAAAACCATATTATAAATTTTTGTTCTAAAATTCCCATTATTTCCGAACAGCATTTATTTTCTTAAATATTTACAAAACCCACCACATAATTTATATAGTGTTATATCATAGTTATATAACATATATTTGACATTTATGTCATTAAAACAATTATAACTTATAGTTATAAATTGTTATAAAATACCAAATGTACCATAATATTCTCGGTTTTATTTAATTCCACCATACTTTCAGATTTTATAAATCAATCCCCAAATTATATTCCATTGTCACACTTATAATATTTACCTTATATTATAATCCTTAAACCTTAATATAATTATAACCTATGGTTATAAAATCCCAAAATAACCGAACAGACCCTAGGCCTATTCTAAATTAATTTCCAACCCATCAACTTTCCATATTCACTAAATAACCCCATTTTTTAACATATAGTTTCTAATGTCATTAGAACTATATATTATACATATATCTTAATAAAACCTTATATATAACTCCAAAAATTACCAAACTATACCAAAAGGTTATAAACACCATTCCTCACCTTATATTTTCAATATTTACGGTTTCCACCATATATGTTACCTATATGTAACAATGATATAAAATATCATATATTATACTTATATAATCCATATTAACTCCAAATTTTACCAAATAAATTCCTAAAAATTCCAAATAACCCATAGGTGTATAAAATACCATTCTATACCCAAAACTTTTGGTAATCACACATATACCCTTATGTTATGTAATTTTTACATTTTAATACATATTTTAGTATAATTTGATAATTAAATTAATAAATGATCAAATCTGGTCAAAGTCTTTTGCTTGGTCAATGTTTGACTTCCAAACATCATTTTGACCCCACTCTCTCGGTAATTACATAGATTACCCCAAACTTTCCAATATTTACAATTTCACCCAAAAACTTTATAAAATCTTATAATTTTTACTTAAATACATTTTAAATCCCAATTTTCGGCTATATTCTTCTACTGCCCTCTAATGTTTGATTAATTATGGCTTTGACCCCTTTCTTAATAGTAAGTGCATAAAATAAATTAATTAAGCTCTTAAACTTAAATAAAAATGGCCTAATGACATGGCCTTATTACAAATTTGCTTTATAACATAAAATTACACATAAATAGCTCAAATTATACAATAAACTCTCGGCCTTGCTGTAGTTTATTTATTTTTCCACATAATGACATAATTTGACCATTATGTTAATTAAATCACTTAAATGACAAGCTTAATTTATCTTAGTCATTTTTTTCATACTTAGGTTAAAAATATCTATAAGTAACTCCACTCTCGGCACATAATATATATATGCTAAGAAATCATAATAACATAAGTTTAAGGTGTTTATACCTTGATTTATGTACTTAAAGCCCTTATATCACTTCGGCAGCTTGGAGGAAAAATCACCACAGCACTCACACCTGTTTAATACACCAAAATAAGATATGGTTACACTCCAAGCATGAGCTAACCATAAAGAACAATTAAATGTAAGATTTAAGGCAAAAATCACCTTAAAAATGCAAGAAATTTTCCAAAGGATTTCTGCCTGAATTAAACACACCACATGGTGTTAAATTCACCATATAAACATAGGAAATAGTTAGACAACAACAAGCTGCTATGGTAATAGGTTTTACCTTAGCAAAATGCCTTAAAGAATGGTATTTCCTTTGATTTTCGGCCACCCTTGCTCCAAATGGTTAACCAACTGAATAAACATGTAAATATGAAGATTATGAGTGAATAAACTCATAAAAATCAGAAGAAGAAAACCAGATGGAGAAAGAAGATGCTTAAGGTATGTTTTTACCTTATAATGCAAATTTTGGAAACCTTGGTCCCTAGACTTGCTTCAGCTGAGATTAGTTGTTGCACAAGCTTTAGAACACTAAGAATGAGCCATGGAAGGTGATAGATCATGAGCTCCAAGTGTAGGTAATGGAAACATGAAGAAAAAGAGCTAAAATATGCCTTAAACCATTACCTTAGGTGCTTAAGAGATTGATTTGTCTTCCATACTCAAGAACACAGCTTGAGAGGGTTTGGAAGAGCTGATGGCTCGGCTGGAATGGGACAAGAACAAAGAGAAAGAAGGGAAATGTGATTAAATGAAAGAAAAGTATAAAATGGAATAGTAAAATGGTGATTCACCAAATTAAGAAGATATTTAGCACTAAAGTAGAATGAGCTGTCTTCTAAGCTCTATGCCTGCCGACAGCCAAAGGGTTAGGGTGGTCATTAATTGACCATTGACCATACTTGGTCAATTTTGCTTAAAAATGCACTATTTGGGTTACTATTCACAAATGATGCCATATTTTCGATTTTTTTAAATTTTGGATTTAGAACTTTCAATGTGGTACATTATAGTACATTAGTATATCAAGGTCTAATCCAATGCTTAACTCCACTCAAAACCCACTCAGAAAGTCAATTTTCTCAAAAACGTGCTTTATGGAATTTTAAAGCACATTTTGTGTTAGAACATGTTTTAGAGCTTGGTTTCTTTTGAGAATGGTTTTATAATGTTCATTACTTCATTATAATACTTAGGAATCCACTTTGGATCCTATTTGAGGTCACACAATCTCTATGGTGTCTTAAAGCACATTTTTTTGCTTTACCGATCTTAAGCCATGTTTTGCCTTGTTGAGATCTTTAGATTGTTCCTCAATGATATTTAGATGTTTATAAACCATATTATATCATTTATATATCATTTAATTATGTTTTTAAGGTTAGGGGTATTTCACTGGGACCTAGCCCTTGTATAAGGTCCCGGACCGACCTTAAAAATGCCCCGAAACTTGACACAGCAGGTGGTCCGGGACCTAGGTCCAGGACCAAGTCCCAGACCAGTAGTAAAAATAGGCCAAGACTGATGTAGAACATTGGTCCGGGGCTTTAGACCCGGACCATGTCCCGGACCATGCCCAAAATACCACCGCATGTACTTTAAAGGTTGTAAATGATGAGGGATTGATTGGTAATGGTTTTAGAAGTTGTTAAGGCCTTGTTTGGTGGTATTTAAAGGTCCTAAGAAGTGTAAACAAGTGTGGGAAATGAGTGAGAAGTAAGAACATAGTTTGACATAAGTAAAACTAAGCATAACGGGACAACGGGGTAAGTACGGGAGTAGTAAATATTAACGTACCGTACGAACATAGTATTAATAATAACGTTTGAAACATTATCAGTGAACAAGTGTGAACCAAGGAACAAGGGAACACACGGTAAATTTAACCCAGGTGAAAGGTATGATTTCTTCATGCTCTGTATCCTAACCTGGTTACCCCGATTTGTGTGCTTATTTGATCACCTAAATAAGATAAACACATGAATCGGATTTTAATGCACTTACTTGTTGTTATACCCAAAATTTCAACCCCCCGGAAGAGAGTCTCTACTAATAGGCTAGTAGCGAGGGTTCCCAATTCGATCGGCACATTTCAGAGTACTAGGGACACGTTAGTCATCTCCAGGGGCATTTTCGTAATTTTTCAAGGCTCCTAAGCCCCCTATAGGCTTTCTCTCTCCTCCAAATAAGGGTCAAATCAATTCAAAATGCTTTGAAATTTTAACCCAATGAGAGGATGACATCTGAAGCATAATGGCGTTGGAATTTTGATTTTTCGAATTTCCAATAATTTTCTAGCAATTTCTGATTGAATCTGATGAAATT
Source organism: Limonium bicolor (assembly GCA_023374045.1). Classification (NCBI taxonomy): domain Eukaryota; kingdom Viridiplantae; phylum Streptophyta; class Magnoliopsida; order Caryophyllales; family Plumbaginaceae; genus Limonium; species Limonium bicolor. The sequence goes on from CM041781.1 coordinate 206,175,964, forward strand.
GAATTTAAAAATATTCCAATGTCCAAAAAATTCGATTCCACTTTAGAAAATTCGGAAATATCATCCTTTACCCATGTGTAAAATTTCATAATCAAATTCCTTTTGGAAGTCCTTAAGCTAAAACGTCGGTAAATCTCGGTTTTTACCGGATTTTTCTATCTTTAAGGAAGCCTATATAAGGAACCTTATCCCATGATCAAAGGAGAACCTCAAGAACCCTAGACTCTCAAAGAAGGCAGCCGTCTCTTGCTCTCCACGTTTTGAACCCAGAGCCACAATCAAACACCGAAATCTCACCAAAATCAACACCAAACACATTTTTCAACTCCCACAACATCATCATCATCAAAACCTCACCAAAACAGCACCAAAACGTGAAGAACATCAACAACAACAGGAGTCAGAAGCTGGGTTCGAAGTTCTTCCGGATCCGCCGTCAACGAGCCTCCGAAGATCCCGACGTGAAGAAACACCATGAATCTGAAGGTAAAACAGGTTACAATTCTACTTTTCTAATTCCCCACGACCTTATTAACTCTCTGTCAAATTTTGGGTTCAAACTAACCTTTTACGCTTCTGTATTGCTGTTTGTTTAAGCTTCTGTCCAATAACTTGTTTACCAAGTTTCGTGCTTAATTCGAATTCAAATTGAGAACTTTCAATCGCTAACGTCTTGTACATCTTTCAGGCTACACACCCATAAAATTTGAGCCGAAAACACCTTCGGGAACAGCCTCAAAGCCGCCGTCCAGGGTGGTCCGCACCCACGGACGTCATGTCCGGGGTCCCGGACTCCTGTCCGTAAGCCCGGACGCCCACGGACGACGGCGGGATTTTAAAAAATTCAAAATTTAGGTTTTCTAATAATGTCTGGGCCCACGGACAGCCTATCCGTGGCCCCGGACTTTGCAATTTTTTTTCCTTTAATTTCGACTCTTCTGTATAATTAGGTTAACTGGGGTCCGTGGTTCGGACATTAGGTCCGTGGCTACGGACGTAAGCAAAATTCGACCTAATTCTGCCTCCGAAACCCTAGTTTAGGTAATTTCAACTTTCACTTTTATTTTCAGTCAAAAAATGCTAAAAAACAAAAAAAAAAAACAGAAGCTCGCGCACTTAGGTTAAAACGACTCGTAATAAGCCGTAATTAAACTAAGTAGAGGAAAAACGACTTCTAGGGTAATGAAAGTAATTGAACCCTAATTAAGTCGAATATCAAGCCCCCGAACCCGAACTCTCCTTTCCTAATTTGATCTAGGTTAAAATTAGGTGGCGACTCATAATAGGTTCCAGTGAGCTAGCTTAGGTTTTAATAATTATTGTTATATGACATAGTTATTAATCTTAGGTTATAAGTGGACCTAAAACCCGGTTAGATCCTAATCAACTTAATCAACATAGGATAGGGTTTAAAATCGAGGCTCACAGACTGGCGACTCTGCTGGGGACAAACTCTTAATTTTAACTTGTTTAATTTTAAGAAAGAGGGCTTAACTCGAAAATGTTTATTTATGGCTTTATTACTTTGTTTGTTTACTTTTGTGCGCACTTTAATTTTGTACCTTTGCATCATATGAGAGCGAGGGTCCACAAACCTATTCACCCGGGACCCGTTTGAGGGTCCCCTGTCAGGGACTCACACCTTTTGGTGATGTGAATAAGCGGGGGAAAAGAGAGGATGTCGTCTAACCACATCCCCTTAATACCTGGGCTTTAGCCCCAAGCGTTTTCCTGGCAGTGCCCTTACCTAGCCCATTGTTTGGTCAGTCAAAGACCCGACCGTAGACGCACACCTTCAGGTGATGTGAAAAAGTGGGGAAGCCCAAAGAGAATAGCGTGCAAGCCCTATTCCTTTGTGGTGACCTGGGCCCACGCCCCAAGCACCTCTCCGGATCGATCCATACCCGAATTGGATAAGTGTCAGTAGGACATGTGGAATTTGTATGGGCCTTGCTGCTTGTTGATCGGCCCACTACCCAGCCTAGGAATTGATAGGAACTTTTCCTACATCAACTCAGCCCAACCTGAATTTACGGCTTTATTGTTTCGGCCCAGAGGCTGTTTGGTTTGATATGTGAATTTGGGCTTCGGCCCAAAAGTTTAGACTTAGGTGATTTCTCTCTTCTCGCCCAATTTGAATTATCAATTTAGTTCCAGGCCCATGAAAAACAAATCCACCTAAAGCATCCATAAAAATCCATCAGGCCTTTCCTTTTGGCCCATTCTAGTCCAGGAAGACTTTTTCACTCAGGTTTTGACCCAATCCTAGACATGGGTATCATCTTCAGGCCCAATCATAATCACTCGGCCCAAATTCCAATTCACATCCAGAACATGGTTTAGAAATCACTTCGGCCCATGCGCTTTACTTCTAGCCCAAACACATTCTGGCCCAAGCGCCCAATTCTCAGAACATTCCGGCTCAAGAATCACGCTCTTCAAACATTTCAGCCTAGGCCAGTTCACAGCTCATGAATCATTCCGGCCCATGTGCCTCTCTTCCTTCGGGCTCAGTGCCTACCCACAATCTTCGAAACATTCCAGCTCATGTGCAGCCCAAACAAGTTTTTACCTAAAACTTCTTCACGGTCCAGAATTTTAGCTCAATCCACTTTTGTTTTCCAACAGATAAGCCCGAATCCCAAGTATGGTAGAGGGAGGAAATCCAGTCAGCATGGAGGCCCAGTTTGCAGCCTTAGAGCAAAGGTACATGGCTGCCTTTGATGCCATGGAACAGAAACATAGGTCCACCACTAATGACATGGAGGCTAAGTATGTCACCATCATCGAAGAGCTGAAAAGCAAAATCAATTCCCTTGAGGTTGGTCATCAGGAAAACATTTCAGGAAAGATTGCTGACTCTGGGAACGAGCGTGACTACATCGAAGTTAACTCTGTTGAGGCCCAGGATGCACAAAGATTTGTAGGGCAAGTCGTCCCGGACCGCCAACTAACTGCAGAATTAAGGAAGGCCCTGAAAAGGATTGAGCGCATGGAAAAAGCTAGCAAGCCAGCTGGTTTCGATTACTCTTCTATGGAATCGTACCCCGAGGTTAATCTCCCTCTAAAGTTGAAGCTACCCACACTTGCTCTATACAAGGGTTCCTCAGACCCACAGGTCCATCTGGCGATGTTCGATAGGGAAATGTCCATCCTCAGGTTGAATGACATGCAGAAGGCCAAGGTTTTCGCCCGTTATCTCGATGAAATACCTCAACGTTGGTACTTGACTCAGAGGATGAACACCAAAACCTATGAAGAGGTTTATGAGGCTTTCCTGCACCATTTCGAGTATGCTAAGAATCTTGAAGTCACCAGGTCCGACCTTGCCAGTACCCGGCAGGGAAACAGTGAATCAATGTCCGACTTCATCAAACGGTGGAGGATGAAAGCCGCTGCTATGCCTACAAAAATGGATGAGCAAGAACAAATTTGAATGATTGTGGACAATATGCAGAGACAATACAACAACGAGCTGAGTTGCACATACTTCCCTAATTTCGACATGTTGATGGGACAAGTAAGGGTCATGGAAGAAAAGATTCACAAAGGCGAGCTGAAGCTGGGACAACCCAAAGCCCAGGGTGTGAGTATCGAGACCTTTAAGTCAGGACCGGCCAGAGTAGCTCAAGTTTCGTACCGAGTGAGCACCATACAAAAACCCAGTGCTGCAAAACAGAGCGTCAAGGCCTCACCCCGATCCAAGAGGTTCTCTGCACCGAGACAGTTTACCGACATTGGCCGGCCTCTCAGTCAAGCACTCGTGAAGCTACAAGAGCTAGACTTACTACAGCCTCTCACACCTAGTCCTGGGATCACCCAAGCCGGGGAACATCTCCATCAGTTCTGCCAGTTTCATCAACTACCAGGACACAGTACTGACGACTGCAGAGCATTGAAGCACAAGATCGAAGACCTTATCGAGCAAGGACTCCAGTTTGTTGAGTAGGCAAAAGTCTAGCAGTGTTTTGTTTACTCATTTCAATTGTGTGGGAAGTTTATCACATTTCTCTTTAATGAAGTTTAGATTTGAAAATTTCAGTTTTTTCGACTTTTTCAGTTTGTAATCACAAAAATGATAATAAAAGAAATGTGTTCGTTCACCTTGCATCTTGCTCATTAGCAAACATTTCTTAAAACTAATGTTCATGAAACGGTTATTTCTTGGCAACTGAACAAAACGACTTGTCTTTTGTTCTAAGAAGATGAACATGTCCAACCAAACACCACTACTCACCCCAAAACATCCAAGCAACCCACGAAGCGGTTCAAGTCTACATTTGTCAAATTGTTGTTATAAACCCTGGATTAATACTGGGGGCAATCTGAGTTTAAGTTCGTCATCTTTCACCTTTCGTTTAAATATGCGAACAAGTCTCAGAGTGAGAATTCACGAGAGTGACTTGAGCGGAAAAACCAAGAGTGAACGAGCATGTCATTTTTACACGACTCCGGTGAGACCACATTCAAAGGTGAGGTAAACGGCATAACTCCGACCGAAGGAGATAATTTGTAAATTTACTCTTAGACCTGCGAAAAGTAACAACGAACGGATACACAACTATCAGGAATGACGAAGCACCTAGGTACAACACCACATAGCTAAAAGCTTGTAAACCCTGACATTAAACTCTAGGCACCCCCGCTGAGCCTTTCATATATCCCTTTTCGATGTTGCAAAGCTCCACAGAGCAAGCCAGCCCGTGATGAATAACCAACCCGGTGACCAAAGGAAGCGAGGAGCCTGACTCTCAGATAACGTTTTCATCAGTCCAGAGAAGCAAAGCCGCTATCAGCATGACGAAGTGATCCGCAAATGGTCCCAAAGTGACACAGGATCAAAAGAGCTCACATCAAAATAGCTCTCAAAACCGGGAAACACAAGAACCCCGAAGGCAAAGTCAAGAAAGGATCAAACAAAGAGGCAAAACCGAAGTGCCTCGAAGAAATCCAAAAGACAAAAAGAGAAATGGTGTAAAGGACAACTTCAAAAGTCCAAGTCCAGAAGCTCAAAAAAACGTCAACATGAAGCAGTTAGACGACTTCAAGACAAGGAAGATGAATCTGAGAGAAGACGCAAGTTGCAGCTTTGGTCACCCACTTAAGCTCCACATACCTCAAATATCCCTCCATGGTCACGTTGTCCTTCATCACACCCCGTGGCCACGTTATAAGCTTTAAAGACTTCCGACTTGATAGTTGTGCGTCCAATCACGTGAAAGTAACAGATCAAATGCGTAAATCCATCAAATATCGAATTCAATGGTCTAGAAGTTGTGACTGTAGGTGAGGAACGAGTGCAAGCACCAAACACGCCGAGTGTAGGTTAGGAAGCACCACATAAAAACATAAGCCTGACCCTGTGAGGACGAGACTCGTTCGCACGTTTAATAAAAGAAAATACTGGGGGCAATCGATCGGAACGATCGATTGCCACGAACTCTAGCTCAGATTGTCTTAAGGAAAAACTACTGGGGGCAATTGTTGGTTCCAACAATTGCTATGACAACACCAATTGGAACCCAGAGCTCAAACATCACCACCACCATCACACACCACCGGCCCGCATAAGCCCTTACCTCCACATCAAACACCACAGGCCCACATAAGACCTTATCTTTACACCATACACCATACCCCACCGATGGCATGTTCATCTCCTAGGAGATAAATTACAAGTCCGAAGGCTATGGTTAGGAAATGATAATTTCGCTTTCCTTTTCATTAAACAGATCATTCTTCAAACACTACCACGTTTGGCACCTCTTTCAGTAATTTCTTGTTTTGGACAAATTTCTTACATACACATCCCCATTGCCACGTTTGGCACTTTCATAATTAACTTTTATCAAGACCATGCATCTATTCGTATGAGACTCCTCGTCATAATTCAGGGATACAGATTCCAGCCGAAGATACAGATTCTTCAGGGATACAGATTCTCAGCCGAAGATACAGATTCTTCAGGGATACAGATTCTCAGCCGAAGGTACAGATTTCTTCAGGGATACAGATTCTCAGCCGAAGGTACAGATTCTTCAGGGATACAATTCTCAGCCGAAGGTACACTCTTCAGAGATACAGATTCTCAGCCAAAGATTCAGATTCACCAGAGCAGCAGAACTCACTAGAGCAGCAGAACTCACCCGAATAGAAGAACTCGACCCAACACCAATTTTCAATCACTTATAGGTAGTCAACGCCTTAGAATAGCTTGACATCATCTCATTCATTATGTAGTCAACGCCTTAGAATAGCTTGACGTCATATCATCCTTATAGGTAGTCGCGCCTTAGAATAGTCGGACATTACTTCATTATTACCTTTAGGTGGTCGACGCCTTAGAACCACTCGCACCCTTCCACTTTACTCATAGTCACGCCTTAGAATAGCTCGACGCAACTTGTCGGATTGCACGTGTGGTCTTTTAAGATCCAAATTTGTGGGGTATCACTCAAGCAGCAACTAGCCTTTTCATTTCCATTACAAAGTCTAGTTGACGGGTGGCAATCTGTTATACCCAAAATTTCAACCCCCCGGAAGAGAGTCTCTACTAATAGGCTAGTAGCGAGGGTTCCCAATTCGATCGCGCACATTTCAGAGTACTAGGACAGCTTAGTCATCTCCAAGGGCATTTTCGTAATTTTTCAAGGCTCCTAAGCCCCCTATAGGCTTTCTCTCTCCTCCAAATAAGGATCAATCAATTCAAAATGCTTTGAAATTTTAACCCATGATAGAGGATGACATCTGAAGCATAATGGCGTTGGAATTTATTTTTTTCGAATTTCCAATAATTTTCTAGCAATTTCTGATTGAATCTGATGAGAAATTGAATTAAAATTTCCAATGTCCAAAAAATTCGATTCCACTTTAGAAAATTCGGAAATATCATCCTTTACCCATGTGTAAAATTCATAATCAAATTCCTTGGAAGTCCTTAAGCAAAAACGTTGGTAAATCTCGTTTTTACCGGATTTTTCTATCTTTAAAGGAAGCCTATATAAGGAACCTTATCCCATGATCAAAGAGAACCTCAAGACCCTAGACTCTCAAAGAAGCAGCTGTCTCTTGCTCTCCACGTTTTGAACCCCAGAACCACAATCAAACACCGAAATCTCACCAAAATCAACACCAAAACACATTTTTCAACTCCCACAACATCATCCATCATCAAAACCTCACCAAAACAGCACCAAAACGTGAAGAACATCAAGAACAACAAGGAGTCAGAAGCTGGGTTCGAAGTTCTTCTCTTCCGGATCCGCCGTCAACGAGGCCTCCGAAGATTCCCGACGTGAAGAATCACCACGAATCTGAAGGTAAAACAGGTTACAATTCTACTTTTCTAATTCCCCACGACCTTATTAACACTCTGTCAAATTTTGGGTTCAAACTAACCTTCTTACGCTTCTGTATTGCTGTTTGTTTAAGCTTCTGTCCAATAACTTGTTTACCAAGTTTCGTGCTTAATTCGAATTCAAATTGAGAACTTTCAATCGCTAACGTCTTGTACATCTTTCAGGCTACACACCCATAAAATTTTAGCTGAAAACACCTTCGGGAACAGCCTCAACGCCGCCGTCCAAGGGCGGTCCGCACCCACAGACGTCATGTCCGGGGTCCCGGACTCCCTGTCCGTAAGCCCGGACGCCACGGACGACGGCGGTATTTTAAAAATTCAAAATTTAGGTTTTCTAATAATGTCCGGGCCCACCGACAGCCTGTCTGTGGCCCCGGACTTTGCAATTTTTTGTTTTCCTTTAATTTCGACTCTTCTGTATAATTAGGTTAACTGGGGTCCGTAGGTTCGGACATTAGGTCCGTGGCTACGGACGTAAGCGAAATTCGACCTGATTCTGCCTCCGAAACCCTAGTTTAGGTAATTTCAACTTTCACTTTTATTTTCAGTCAAAAAATGCTAAAAACCACAAAAAAAACAGAAGCTCATGCACTTAGGTTAAAACGACTCGTAATAAGCCGTAATTAAACTAAGTAGAGGAAAAACGACTTCTGGGGGTAATGAAAGTAATTGAACCCTAATTAAGTCGAATATCAAGCCCCCGAACCCGAACTCTCCTTTCCTAATTTGATCTAGGTTAAAATTAGGTGGCGACTCATAATAGGTTCCAGTGAGCTATCTTAGGTTTTAATAATTATTGTTATATGACATAGTTATTAATCTTAGGTTATAAGTGGACCTAAAACCCGGTTAGATCCTAATCAGCCTTAATCAACATAGGATAGGGTTTAAAATCGAGGCTCACACTTGTGCTTGTACTATATTGTTCTTGTTATATTGCCTTGACCATTTAGTTTGTATAATTCATGAAATGAATGGATGAGAATGAGGTGTATGCGTATCCTGTTGTGTACTTGTGTAATGTATTTTTCCTTGGTATGGATGTGATGACTTCTACTAATTCCTAACCACCTAACTCCTAACATGAGAATTGAGTAAAATGGAATGAGTAGAAGTCCAAAATAGCTTCGGCCACGCGTGAGGATAAGGAGACCCAAGAGGTTAGATCCGATGCCTGGCCTGAATCCTTTCTATGGACCAAACCCCTTAAATGGGTAGCATCCTAGATTGGTGAGCCACCCTAAAGCCCGGTGGTGGGACGGTGTAGTCCCTGCCCGGAGGTCACACTGACTTGACTTGAGTAAGTAATTAAGTAAGTAAGTAAGTAAGTAAAGTATTGTATGAGTAACGGTCTTGGCTAGTGTAAGTCATTGACCTTGAGTAAAAGAGTAATGTACACCCGATTAACCCGGGTGTGTAAAGAAGCTAACAGTATTATGTATGTATTGGAGAAGTGTATTTCCGTATTCCGGTAAGTATTGATTGGATGACTTGTAATGTCTTCCTTGTGTGTATTAAATGTATGTATACTTGTGAAATGAATGTATTGTATTGTGTATGAAAGCATGTATGTATGTATGAATAACACGAACAGCATGTATTCGACCTAAGTAGTTGGCGTACCCTCGCTAGTACGCGGGGAATGCAGATTTCATATGCAGCGTAAGCTGAGCCCCTTGGGGCACTGTTTTTATTTTACAGGTACCCGAAGTTGTTATGGTCATAGTAAGAGACCGGTGGCCATGCTTAGATAGCTAGAGATGAATTGTAGATAGTAGAGAACTGTGTAAGGCTTGTAGCCTTTGGAGTGTCGGTGTACCAAGGGGTACACCATTATGTATTTGGAAAGTATGTAGTTTGTGAGAAACGGGTAGATGCTAGACTCTAAATGAGTATGTATATACTTGAGAGAATTATTGTATTTGGATTTGGATCTTAGTAAACTCGGTATATTGTATTGTAAGTATGGAGTATTGTATTTAATGGAGAATTGTAGTACCCGGGTTGTAAATGGAATTTGGATTGTAATTGTGTAGTACTCAGGTATTCCGGTCCATCAGACCGATGCTATAAGTAGTAGTAGGCCTTGTTAGTCACGTGGGTGGCTAACGGCATTGTATTACCCACCTTTGTGTAAGGAAGTATCCGCTGCGTAAGTATGAAAGTATGAGGAGATTAGACGGTAATGACGGTATTAGCAGTAGGGGTGTTACAAAAAGTGTTGGTCTCGTTGATGCTTCAGTCGTTCGAGTATGGTTTGAATGGTTTGTCTTGCAAAGTGTAGTATTGAAGTTATTTCGGTCCGTTATGGTGTGATAAGTTTTCAAAGGTAGTTCTAATTATGTGTTCTCTGAATTGGACTCTTTTCTGAGTTTTGTTTTAAAAACTTCCTCATGGTAGGAGGAGGTTTTGATGCATACTCTCATGTAGTCAATTTATTAAGTTAAAGGTGTGAGGTTACCTAGATCGCACTGCGTACTAGTACCAGCGCCTAAGGTTCCCATAAATTTCGAGGTATTATGCCCCTGGTGACTCCTTTCCCCTTCTAAGTGCTCTTATCAACTGGGGTCTGCTCCGCGTAGCTACCTTGTGGTGCTTCGGGTCCAGCAGATGAAGTACTCTAGTTGTCCTTGGTACGACGTTGCTCTTCTCGAGTGTTGTACTGTAGTAATTTTAGGAGTTTAGCTCGTAAGCTCGTACGGTTATTGCAATTGTAGGTCAGGTTTGTCTGAACCTGCTAGGTTGTATCGGGTTTAAGCTTTCCCTTTCTGTGAGATACTTCTAGGTGGTCATTGGTTTCGTATGTTATGCATTCTTGATAGTCGTCTGAGACTCGTTTTTCTATCTTTCGGTCTTCAAGTGCATCGTGCGTGCTTTCCTCAGTTAACTAGACAGGGTTTTGGTGTCTATTTACAAGCCGACCCGATTGTCCTATGGTTTCCTATCCTTCTTCAAGGTAAGGTTTGATGTATATTCTCTGATGCGTATTAGTACGCTTCTAGATAGTAAGTAATTATCAGGACCCCCGGTCCTTAATGATTTATTGTATCCCTGCTTTCTGTATGTCTTGATGTTATAGTAACTGTAGCAACCGCATCGGTCTTCCGAATAGGAGGAATTCAGCTGTCTCCTTGGCGTCATTCATTGCATTGCTTCTATAGGCGATTTTCGAGGTGTGGGCAGTGGCAGGTGGGGTACCACTGGTGTTTTCCCGGGATGTTCTTTCATGAGGATGGTGCGGCGACTGTCGTCTCAACGCTGTTCAGAGTTGCAGGACCTCCATCACCCCCGACATGCCTCTTCTCGACTCCCGTAACACGCTAAGTCGTATCATTACTCGGTAGTTTCCTGTATAGTAATCAATCACACAGATATGCCATTAAGGCTAATATTGTCACGCATTCAGTGTTACTAAAACACTGGTTCGTTTAAGACCAGATGTCTCGTACCTCACAAACGTTTCCCGTATTCCATAATCGCTAAGCTCACTGTCTTATACCTAATATCTCGTCATCAGAGCGGTACTCCGCTAGATACCACTTTTTGTAACACCCTTCACATTAAACGCGTAATAATCACTCTCGTAGCATAGCTAAAGACGTCTTACAGCGGAAGTTAAACACTAATAATTCTCACTCGGGTGTCACATGCCATTACTCACCCATGCGAGTAAAGAAGCAGAAAAGAAATAATAATTAAATAACGACAATAATTAACCGCAGTGATGAACGAGATATATACTACATCATCCTAAGTTTAAGCTAATACATAAGGTAAGTGAGCATCTAAGGTAATCCCAAGGTTTACATCGTACTGGATATAAACTAATTCCGAAGTGCAGTAAATGAATAAATAACGTCGTTGACAACCGCGAAGTCCCGCACTCCGGCTTCATAGCTCGATCAAGTCCTGTAATGTGGTGCCATAAAGGCTCAGCCAACTGCTGGTATGCTAAATGTGATCCTAGACGCTTTAGGCCACTTAGGTCGTTTTAGCCATCTTGATTAACATGGGGTTCGTTTCATACGGTACCATTTACATGCTTATAACATAACTGTAAATACGGAATTAAAACACACAACAGGTATTCAAACATTCAGACATCAAGACATGCTATTACGACATTTATAATTGAACAATTAAATTCGAATCAATGGTACGGTAAGAGTTAGCTGAAGTCCAGTTAGTCTCACTTGTTTATTTCCATCACTTGAAGCCCCGCTTCCAACAATCTCACATAAACATACGGGTGTCATGTTAAAGACAAATTCCCGTGTAACCTCACACATTAATATTTTGGACAGTAGTCCGGTGCCATCTATAGTGGGTAGATGGACTCCCTTATCTGCAGTGGTAGATGTCCATTAGGCCGAAGCCTTGGTTTGGTGCCAACGGTAGCACACTCCGACTAACGATCGTATCTGGCTCGTTAGATAAACAAGAGTAGACCCTAAACGGGTGTTAAACTCTAGTGATCACTATGCGCAACCTGCTGGAACGTATTCAGACCAGGGTTTATTAAACACTGTTTCATTAATTAATTATCACACGCTCATAAGTTAGCGTATTTTAATTAGTCTCTTGGAGATTCAATCTCGTTATTGGAGAAAACATATTTTTATTGGATGCCCTATCGGGTCTTACACACAACCTAGAAGTTTGCTAGGTGATGTTCAAAGTCGAGTCATCGCTCTAGAGACAATTAATACCGGGTCTCAAAACTAAGTTCCTCACTTAGTGCTGTTAGGAGTATTTCACTCTCACAAGGTGATAATTGGAGTCTCTCTCCTAATAGTTCATAACAGTTAGTTGATAATTGATATCACAAGTCCGAACGACGTACGCGCACAATTAATAATGCTTTGGTGATTGGAAAACGTAAACACATACAATCACATCCGTAACATTATTTATCTGACATGCAAGCACACAGTTATGGCCGGAACCCAAGGAAACCCTTGGAGTTTTCAGACCACACATTCACATACCGTTCACCGTCGAACAATGCTAGCGTGATGATTCACTCCTATCCTCTAGCAATCTCGTAACTCATATTTAACAGTCCTACCTCTGGAATACATCACTCTAATATCAGTGTCTATATTACGGGTCTACTTAACCGTCATAGATAGGTTTTAATCTTTACCTCGTAGTTATACCCTTAACCGGTTAATGTTTGGCTCGGGTTTGTATTAAGTCTCGGGATTTAATTTAACCCCACTCTATAGTTGTAAGAGTACAATATTTCGTAGTTTTTTACTTAAGGATTAAATTCCTAGTAACCCATGCTATTTATCAAGGTTATTTGACCGTTGTATATTTGCATACACACACATACATATTGGTCTCTACATATATATACATAGTTCTTTGTTATACTTGCTTGACCAAATTATATTCCACTTATATACTAATATACCCATATTCGTATGTATTGATACATATATATATATTTATATCCATACAATATAGTCCATTGTTATACTTAACTTGACTAAGTTATATTCTAACTTTTAATTACATATTATTTTATGTGTCGGTCAACTTAACCACTTGATCAATTTGTGATGATTTGGTCAATCTAGTTTGACTTGGTCAATGTTACAAGTTAATGTTACATTATATCCAATATTTATTTATCAACTCATACTATATCATATTATAACATCTATAATCATATTTCTAAATCTATGATTCTCTCCACATTAACCCCATATGATTTATCAATCATATTATATTTTCACCTTATATTATAAATTCATATCATGTGAATTATAAGGTTTTCCCATAATGCTTTTATTCATAATTTCATGTGGAGTACACATTTATTGTTGTGTCTTTAATCATAAATCTCTTATTACTAATTCATCTTAATGTTATACAAGGTATTTTACACATTGTCACCTTCCTTGTATTATAAGGTTTCTAATCATATATTATACTCCCCAATTTCTAACTTAACCCATTATTCTATGTGGCTATTTATAAGGTATATTTATACCCCATTAATCTCTTTATGATATACCCTCTTATACTTTAACATAAGGTCACATTATATCATCCTAAACTTTATAATATATCATTCATTGTTTCTGAAAATTCCAAACCAGCCACATTATATTCGGCATTTAAATTCCTTCCCTTTAGTTTAGGTTATTTACAAAATCACCCCAAACATTATTCTTGTTACATTTCTAACCTTATTTAATTATAACCTATGATCCCAACACATTATAATATACAAGCATATATATATACATATATTATTTCGAACAACACCCTATTATTTTCTTCCAGATTTATTCTTTTCACCCACAATTTCATTTAATTACATATTACCCCTCTTTATTTTATAAACTTACAATTTAATACTAAAACTATATAATATACACATTAACTTATTTAATTCCAAAAACTCCCAAAATAATTTCCTAAATTCTTGAACAGCCCCTAGGCTTTACTAAAATTATTCTCCACCCTTAAGTTTCGGTTATTTACATAATTACCCATAAGTTTTAAAAATGTTACATTTTTAATAATTAAACTATATCTTAAAATCCTTAGTTTATTAAATTACCAAAACTAGCCCAAAAATTCACAAATAATTCAAGTAGCCCCCTAAGGTCTTAATAATCATATTCCAACCCCTATAATTCACGGTAATTACAAGATCACCCCATGTAACACCCCTACTACGCACATAACTATACTTGGAATCGCAGCGGAAAATAAACAACTAAACGGTAACTAAACGATTGGTGCTACAATGCCGTCAACCACCCACGTGGCTAACAAGGCTGAATAAATACAAATGTACCGGTCTGATGATCAGACTCCCGAGCATAGAACTAACAACCATATATATACATCAACATAATACCGAGTGTTTACAAAATCCTTCACTGTATACCATCACTGTAAACCATTATAATCAAGTATATAACACGCCACGGGAGCACAGGCGCAACCCGGGCAACATCCAAAAGTACTCCAAAAGTAAACTACTCTCCAGGATCTAGAGCCACTCTGCTTCTTCGATCCTCATCCTGCAGTATAAGAAATATGGATCCCCGAGGGGGTCAGCAACCCTTGGCTGGCATGGTTAACGCGCAGTCCATCGACTACCGGAATGCGCGCAACTATTTGTCATGGTGACATGGTATTTATTTTAAAACACACAGCACATACATATATAACATAACACAGGTATTGTACACATCATAACACACATCACAAACATACAATTCCTTTTAGGAAGAGAACCAACATAGTTAGTCCCCATTGAGAGCTTAGAGAATGTTGCCATGCTCATACCTTGCTCGTTACACAACTCGTTACCGTCCGGTTAGATTGAACGGTTAACTTAACACAAGGTGCCTCGGATATAGTGATCCAAGCGCACCGAAACAAAACACATAGTATGCCCCTGTGGCCCGACGTGAGTCAGTAAAATAGCCTTGGTTAAGCTAAAGGGAAGGTTAGAAACCAAATTGGAAACTTGACCATAACATACAGAGAGAATCGAACCGGTTATGACATCGACTCCCATACTCACACGCGTGGCCGGAACAGACCGGACTCCTCACTTCCCCTGTTAGCCCTTGTTAATAGTTCATCATTGAACTCAACAAACAATCCACAATAATAGGTCAAGTCTTGTTAGACACACACATGGGAAGAAAGAGTCATACTCAACAACATAATGATATTAACAACGGTAAACTCTTTACATGGTTTAATCTTACAAAGTCATAACCACACAGAAAAAAACACACACAAGCCGGTGTAAACCGGTAGGCAACAGACTGCAAGAAAACCATACCTTGGTCCTTGCCTCGACTGATTTCCACCTTGAGAGAATCCTAAACACATTAGTAATGTCGGTTAATTTTTATTTAACTTCAAACTTACTAAGTATTTAACATGATTGTATGACATGTTTTAATGCCTAATCTTACCCTAGGTTACCATCATTATACACCCTAGGGTTAACTACATAAGTCACTTTTTTCTGTTTTTTTTTTTTTTTTTTACAATTTTAGGTCCGACCGGACTTGCCGACCGGACTTGTCCATGTCCGGTCGATTCCAGAGAGTTTCTCCTCTTCGGAAATTCAGCCCGACCGGACTTGCCAAGTCCGGTCCTATGTCCGGTCGATTCCAGTAACTCAATCCGTACACAATTTTCAAGCCCGACCGACCTTGTAAGTCCGGTCCCAAGGTCGGTCCATTCCAGAAGCCAATTCTCGCAGGGTAAACAGGTCCCGACCGAGCTTGCAAGTCCCGTCGCAAGTCCGGTCGGCCCCAAATCTTTGTTTTCCTTTTTACATTCAACTCCAAACTTCACCCCATATAACCTAGTACTCCCTAACCTCATTTGGGCACTTTAAACACAACTTAAGACATCCTTAAACACACATAAACTCATTTTCTAATTCCTTAAGCCTTCACTTATTCCTTCACAAAATTCCTAACACTTACAATATTTTCTCCTAGTTTTTCAAGTGGTGTTTCATACCTAAGATAACTACTATCCCAAAATGCTTTCTCCTCATTTTAACATCATCTCCCAAGCATCATCTTTCACAATTAACTCCTTATATCCATCTTAACAATTCTTTTCCAAGTTTACACTTTCTCCTTATTACCAAAGTTTGCCTAAGTATTTACCTAAGTCCCTAAGTGGCTTTGGTACTTACTAGAACCTCAAGATCATGTCTAAGCCCTTATTACACTCTAGAGTACTTCCTAGTTCGTCAAAATTCCTTTACAACATCTTGAACTCCTTATGCATTTTCTGAATCTCGACATAGTTTCTCCTAGCATTTTGTTACACCTTAGCACATTATTTTCATCATTAAACATCCTAGAACACTAAAAACACCAAGAACACTTTCTTACACAACTTCACCAAATTCACACTACATCACAATATAGTGCATAATTGAATTGCATGGCACTTGGGCCCTTAAAATGCATGGCTCTTAGGCCCTTAAAGTGCTTAAATCATAAACACTGAATTTCCACAATATAAATGCCTTTAACCTGCGAATACACTCAACAACACATATGTTATTTTACTAGTCTCCTTGAGGACATTTACTAGGTCATTTACCATTTGCTCTTTAGGTAGTTTTAATAAGCGATTATAGCTCATTTCTCCTAAGGCATTAAACAACATTAAGTTAGTAGATTTACCTCTTTTTCCAACACACTTCCTTCTTGTTTCCTTACAAAACCGTATGATATTTTGATTCCTTGTCAAATTCTAAACAATATACAAACATTATAATGAGTATTCAAGCTATAGGCTTCATCTCATTGTAAACCCTAATTTGACATTGTTTCAAAAACATTAATGTAGTTGTTTTACCTTGATCTTTGAAGAGAGTTTGAATATATAACAAGAGGGACTCCACCTAGTCCATGAAGAGTTGAAATGAAGCTAGAACAAGGTCACAAAGAGCTATATCAATGTGTATTTTCGGTTAAGGTAAGAACATGGAGGAAACATGATTTTTCTTTGAGATTCCTTACCTAGAAGCAAGGAGATCAACAATATGTCAAAATACAAGCTCAAGCTCCTTCAATGGTGGAACACCTTGGCACCGAAATGGAGCTCTAGGAGTTTTGAGAAGATAGGAATGAAGAGCTTGATGAGAGGAAGAGATTGGTGGTGTTTGTTTTTGATTTGGACAAGTGAGCTAGATTTAACAAGTGGTCAAAGATGGAGTTTCCATGGTGGTAGTAGTATTACCGAGAGAGAACAAAGAAGGAAGGAAGAAGATGGTGTTTGGACCGTGGGAAATGAAGGAAAGAAATGAGAATGAAGATAGGATTTGCTTTAAAGAAGATATTTATGCTTATAAAGTAAAAAGTAAGTTTACTTAGTTTGCTTTACTTACTTATTATATCAACTAGAGAGTGGTGAGTCACCACACTTATAAAAACCGGCCCCCTTTATTAGTATGAGGGTATTTTAGTCTTTGTTTGTCAATTTAATTACTTAATACAACATATGTTATAAACTAGCTTATAAAAATCACTATTCACCTAAACAAGGCACTTAGAAGTGAAATTTTTGATTTCCCATTAATATAGCCACCCAAATGTGATACTATATAGTACACATATATATTTAAGAGTAATGATGGACATTTAGCCATTCAAAACTCATTTACAAGACAATTTTTCAAAAACGTGCTTTAAGACTTCTTAAAGCACATTTTATGTTTTAACTTGTTTTCAAGCTTGGTTTTCTTTGGTAATTGGTTTAATATGTTCATTAGTGTATAAATGAGGTCTTGGTAAGCTCATTAGGTCTTACCCAAGTTTATCCCAAGCTTAGAGCACATTTTGGCTCTTATTGACTTTAAAGCACATTTGTGTTTCCTTTTGTTTAAATTGTTTACTAAGGTTTCTAAGACTCTTTTTAGTCTTATTACACCCTATTTAGGTGTTTAAAACAACATAACTAGGTTTGGGGTATTTCAATCTACCCCCCTTAAAAGAACTTTGTCCCCAAAGTTCATACTTCCACATAACTTAAACATTAGAACATGAGAACACATATCAACAACACTTCTATATCACATTAACAACATCTTACATCATATCGGACACATGGTCCAAACAACAAAACATCACAACATCATTCAGACTCAGCGGTCTGTAACATTAACAACATGACAATGACAATACAACACAGATAATGTATTCACATACATGTCATACACATAACCGAAACGGCTCTACCCCCCTTAAATAGGGGTACGCCCCGTACCCTATACATACGAACACTAAGAAGTAAACAACGACGGGTACTTCGCCTTCATCTTATCTTCCAGCTCCCAAGTGGCCTCCTCAACGTCCTGGTTAGACCAGAGAACCTTCACCAGTCTCACAGACTTATGGCGAGTGTCTCGAGTCTTAGTGTCCAGAATCCGTACCGGAGTCTCCACTGATCGCATGGTCGGCTCTAAAGTTAGCCTTTCAGGCTGAAGCTGAAATACCCCAAACCTTGGTATGTTGGTTAAACATTAAAACATGATTTATTAAGACTAAAAAGAGTCTTAAAAACACTAGTAAACAAATTTAAACAAAAGCAAACACAAAATGTGCTTTAAAGTCAATAAGAGCTAAAATGTGCTCTAAGCTTGAAATAGGCTTGGGTAAGACCTAATGAACTTACCAAGACTATATATACTAATGAACATATTAAACCAATTACCAAAGAAAACCAAGCTTGAAAACAAGTTAAAACACAAAACGTGCTTTAAGAAGTCTTAAAGCACATTTTTGAAAAATTGTCTTGTAAATGAGTTTTGAGTGGCTAAATGTCCATCATTACTCTTAAAAATATATGTGTACTATATAGTATCACATTTGGGTGGCTATATTAATGGGAAATCAAAAATTTCACTTCTAAGTGCCTTGTTTAGGTGAATAGTGTTTTATAAGCTATTTGTAACATATGTTGTATAAGTAATTAAATTGACAAAAAGACTAATACCCTCATAAATAAGGGGGCCGGTTTTTTAAGTGTGGTGACTCACCACTCTCTTAATAATAAGTAAGTAAAGAAAACTAAGTAAAACTACTTTTTACTTTATACAAATATCTCTTAAAAGTAAGTTCTATCTTCATTCTCTCATTTCTTTCCTTCATTCCCACGGTTTCCACACATCTTTTCCTTCTTCTTTGTTCTCTCACGGTAATACATACACCATTAGAACTCCACTTTGACCTCTTGTAAATCTTGCTCACTTGTCAAATCAAAAACAAACACCACCAATCTCTTCCTCTCATCAAGCTCTTCATTCCTATCTTCTCAAAACTCCAAGAGCCCATTTCGGTGCCAAGGTGTTCCACCATTGAAGGAGCTTGAGCTTGTCTTTTGACATATTGTTGATCTCCTTTGCTTCTAGGTAAGGAATCTCAAAGAAAAATCATGTTTCCTCCATGTTTTACCTTGACCGAAAATACACATTGATATAGCTCTTTGTGTGACTTTGTTCTAGCTTCATTTCAACTCTTCATGGACTAGGTGGAGTCCTCTCTTGTTATATATTCAAACTCCCTTCAAAGATCAAGGTAAAACAACTACATTAATGTTTTTGAAACAATGTAAAATTAGGGTTTACAATGAGATGAAGCTCAAAGCTTGAATACTCATTATGGTGTTTGTATATTGTCTAGAACTTGACAAGGAATCAAAATACCATACGGTTTTGTAAGGAATCAAGAAGGAAGTGTTTTGGAAAAAGAGGTAAATCTACTAACTTAATGTTGTTTAATGCCTTAGGAGAAATGAGCTTATAAATGCTTATTAAAACTACCTAAAGAGCAAATGGTGAATGACTTAGTAAAGTGTTCTCAAGAGACTAGTAAAGGGCATGTGTGTGTTGAGTGTATTTGCAGGTTAAAGGCATATATTTGTGGAAATTCAGTGTTTATGATTTAAGCACCTTAAGGGCCTAAGAGCCATGCATTTTAAGGGCCTAAGTGCCATGCAATTTAAATTATGCACTATATTGTGATGTAGTGTAAATTTGGTGAAGTTGTGTATGAGAGTGTTCTTGGTGATTCTAGATGTTCTTGTGTGTTTAATGGAGAAAGCAAAGTGTTTAGGCTTAGTAATGTTCTAGGGGAATCCATGTCAAAATTTAGGTAAGAAGTAAGAAGTTCTAAGTGTTTACATAAGGTTTGGTGAGTTAGAAAATGTAGGAAATGAATAAGGAGTTCATGATGTTTTAAAGGAATTTTGATGAACTAGGAAGTACTCTAGAGTGTAATAAGGACTTAGCATGATCTTGAGATTTAGTAGTACCAAAGTCACTTTGGGACTTAGGTAAATACCTAGGCAAACTTTGGTAAAATAAGGAGAAGTGTACACTAGGAAAAGAGTTTCAAGAAGGATATAAGGAATTAGTTGTGAGAGATGATGCTTGGGAGATGATGTTAAAATAAGGAGAAGCTTTTGGGATAGTAGTCTTAGGTATGAAACACCACTTGAAAAACTAGGAGAAAATATTGTAAGTGTTAGGAATTTTGTGAAGATAAGTAAAGGCTTAAGGAATTAGAAAATGAGTTTTATGAGTGTTTAAGGGTGTCTTAAGTTGTGTTTAAAGTGCCCAAATGAGGTTAGGGAGTACTAGGTTATATGGGGTGAAGTTTGGAGTTGAATGTAAAAAGGAAAACAAGATTTGGGGCGACCGGACTTGCGACCGGACTTGCAAGCTCGGTCGGGACCTGTTTACCCTGCGAGAATTGGCTTCTGGAATGGACCGAGGACCGGACTTGCAAGGTCGGTCGGGCTTGTAAATTTTGTACGGATTGAGTTACTGGAATCGACCGGACATAGGACCGGACTTGGCAAGTCCGGTCGGGCTGAATTTCCGAAGGGGAGAAACTCTCTGGAATCGACCGGACATGGACAAGTCCGGTCGGCAAGTCCGGTCGGACCTAAACTTGAAAAAAAAAAAACAGAAAAGAATGTGACTTATGTAGTTAACCCTAGGGTGTATAATGAAGGTAACCTAGGGTAAGATAGACATTAAAACATGTCATACAATCATGTTGAATACTTAGTAAGTGTGAAGTTAAATAAATAATTAACCGACATTACTAATGTGTATAGGATTCTCTCAAGGTGGAAACGAAACGAGGCAAGGACCAAGGTATGGTTTTCTTGCAGTCTGTTGCCTACCGGTTTACACCGGCTTGGGTGTTGTTTGCTTTTTCTGCGTTTACGACCTTATAAGATTAAGGCATGAAAAGTTTACAGTTGTTATACATTATGATGTTGTAAGGTATGACTCCTTTCCCTTGGTTGTCTAACAAGACCTAAATGTTTGCTTGTATGTGACTTAACAAATGTTGTGTGATCACTAACAAGTGCTAACCGGGGGAGTGAGGAGTCCGGTTGTTCCGGCCACGCGTGTGATGGATGGGGGTCGATATCATATCCGGTTCGGCTCTCTTGGTGTATGTATAGGTGGTATTCCAATTTGGTTTCTACCTTCCCTTAGCTTATCCAAAGCTAGTTACTGACTCACGTCGGGCCATAGGGGCATACGTATGTTATTTCGGTGTGCTTGGGATTACTATATCCGACACACCTTTGGTATAAGTTAACCGTTCTACATAACCGGACGGTAACGAGGATGGTAACGAGCTTAACATGGGATTGGTAAAAATCCCTAGGCTCTCATGGTATACTAACTATGGTGGAAGGTTCCTTGTGAGACCGAGTTTATGGTGTTATGTATTGATGTTGTGATGCTATGCAATTTCCCTTGCTATGCTATGGTATATATATATGTTTGGATGTTCTAAAATGAATGCCATGTTATTATGACAATTGGTTGCGCGTATCCCGGTAGTCGATGGGCTGCGCGTTAGCCATACCAGCAAAGGTGCTGACCCCCTCGGGGGCTCCATATTTTTATTGCAGGATGAGGATCGAAGAGGCAGAGTGGCTCTAGGTCCTAGGTTGTTGATGTACTTTTGGATATGTTGGTTGTTGCCCGGGATGCGCCTGTGCTCCCGAGGCTTACATTTTGATACCGTTGTTATACAGTGGTGGATGATTATGGTTTGTAGGTGTGTTGTAAATTAAATACTCGGTATGGTTGGTTATGTTTTATATGGATGTTAGATACTATGCTCGGGAGTCTGATCATCAGACCGATACACTTGTATTTATTCTGCCTAGTTAACCACGTGGGTGGTTAACGGCGTTGTAACACCAAAGCGTTAGTTATTGTTTGGTTGGTTATTTCCGCTGCGATTTCGGTAGTGATAGGGCGTTGTAGGGGTGTTACAAAAAGTGGTATCAGAGCGAAGTATCGCTCTGATGACTAGAATACCGAGCTTAGGGATATACCGAGTTAGGAAACCTAGCTACAGTACCTAAGTGAACAGATTTGGAAAGGTTAACCACTAACTAAGTGTGGAATTACCTGGTTGTCGGGAAGATGCTATAACCATTGGACCGATAAGTGTGCAAGCATAATGCTAATGAAATGTTCATGAATTCAGATGGCAGGTAGACCACGAGGGAGAGGCCGCGGGCGCGGTACTGGAGATTTGGGTAACCAGGGCGATGATACTACGGCACAGACTATGGCTGAGGCAGTTGCAGCCGCCGTAGCCCAGTTGGTACCCGATCTGGTTGCTGCTATAGCAAGGGCAACAGCCCGGAGTTCAGCCACCACCCACCGCCACGAGAGACCAATTGGGTCAAGGCGTTGGCTGATCTTAGACCGCCATCATTCAATGGGGAGACTGATCCTCGAAAGCTGGAGGCGTACATCTCCGAACTGGAGACCGCCTACGAGACCTTGGCAGTACCTGCTGAAGCTAAGGTCCGTCTTGCCGCCTACTTGAAGGGTACGGCGCAGAGTTGGTGGAAGTTGGTGAAGGAGGACAGGATGGCTGATCCTGAATTTGGTTGGAGGGAGTACACGGCTCTGCTGCGAGCCAAGTACTACCCGGTACACGTGCAGGAGGCCAAGCGCCTCGAGCTGGATAGTCTGAGGCAGGGAGATAAGATGTCGGTTGATGACTACTACACAGCATTCACCGGCCTTATCCACCTGTTACCAGACCTTGGGTATTCGAACCGGGTGTTGGTGAACCGGTTCTACAATGGACTAAGCCACCGTCTCCGCTATGGGATGGGGCCAGCTGAGTATACCACCTTGCAGGTAATTAGAGTACCTTATTGTGAATCAATTTATACCATGAGTGAATGTTAATGTGAGTTGGTAAGTTGTTTTTGCGGGGCATGACTGACATCCTAAAATACAGGAGTGCTATCATGCCGCTGCTAAGGTTGAAATTACCGTCCGTCTGAGGGACGAGGAGAATGCGCACAAGCGCAAGGCCACCAACGAGGGCCAGAGTCAGCAAGGGTATGGGGGAGGGAAGAAAAAGAAACCCTACCCTCAGCCCCAGAAGGGCCAGTACCAGGGTGACAAGGGCCAAGCCCAGACCACCACAGCTGATGCCACTGAAGCTCACGTATGCGTATGCGGCGAAGCCTCTACGCTCCTACCCGCCTAAGGGTAATTACTTAACCATGTGTATCTAGTTGAGGTGTGTTGTTAAGATGGAATGAGTATTGATTGTGTGTTGTTATAGCAGCTAGCGCGGGTTCTGGACCGGAGCGCCACTTTTACTGTAAGTGGTGCAATGGAGACCACCCCGGCAAAGACTGCAAGGGGAATGATGTGAGGTGCCGTCACTGCCAGAAGATGGGGCACCGTGAGTTTGAGTGTTGGACGAACCCCAACGCAGAACTATAAGCCAAAGGGGCAGTGGAAGGGTAATACTACCACGACCACTGAAGGCCCGAAGGCGATTACTCAGCAGACTTCTGACAAGAAGTACACTGAATCCCAGAAGGGGAAGGCTACGGGGTCCGGCAAGGCCACCCTGAATGTGGTGGACCGGTCTGAGGCACCAGGATCCTCTTCGAGACCAGGTACCGCCTAAACTGATAAATGAAAAAGTGATTGCTTACCGCATTTCATGCATGAGTGTTAGCAAGTCTAAGGGTATAAACATATAAGTAAAGAGTTAGAATATAATGTGGAAAACACCTAAAGTTAGGCAATTTGAAACTTAGGAACCTTCAATATCTGCTATCCAATCCCGCCCACACCAAACCCTGAAGAAACCGCCATCAACATCACCGACTTTCCATTGGAGCAATGTCAGGTTATCCAGCCAGGTATGATACTCTTAAATGGATACCTGACACCGGAAGCACAAATCCACATCATCAGACGATGCGACGAACTTGGAGCAAAACCAGGAGGGTTCTACACACCGAAACCCGAACGGAGCAGGATGCCTTGAAGATGATGTGCATGGGTAAGGACGGAACCCTTACACCAAGTCATATCAAGAAGTACGAGCTGAAGATTGAGCAACAGTAGCAAGTATACCAGATGAGTTCCAGCGGTCGTTAACCACGCCGTGGGAATTGCTCAGCAAGTTGAAAAACGGAATCAATTCCAAGTGTAAAAGCAATCTATGCATCGTACCTTCTACCATAAAGGTGCGGTTAGGTATGCACCAAGACAAGACGATCACGCCGAGTCTCTAATAAGGGAGTACCTGTGTGTCTTGGTCCATTGGTGATACCGCAGTGTTCATATATGGCGAGCAGAAGCGTGCTGACCCTCGCAAAGAAGCTACTGCTGAAATCGGGAGATGTTATTAATCATGGGTGGGCAATCAGGATGCTATACCATGGCATCAGGAAGATCAAACTGAATACCGCACCGTCGGCAGTGATCAATACCACACCATGAAACCGGACGTTTGAATTTGACCTTCAGGCAGTTTTAACCTTGTATAATTATGTGGTAAACCAGTATGTATTAAGGATATTGTAAGTGTGGATCATGGCGACAGTATAAGCCAATGAATGTTGTAAAAAGAGTGTGTTAATGAATAAAGTGGAGTTGTTTTGAAGCATATAAACCGGTTGTTACCCAATCTTATTAGTTTGCCAATGAATTAGGCTGTGCACTCGAACGGGAGGTATACTGAGTGTCTGCAATAAGGCAGAAGCCGGCAAGAGCGGCACAATCCTCACCGGTACCTTTCGTGAATGGCGTGGATGCATCGATCTTGTTCGACTCTGGAGCCTCACACAATTCCTTTCGCTATCATTTGCGAAGGAGGCTGGGTTAGACGTGAGATATGCCAGACTTCGTGGTCACTCTCCCGTCGAAAGAGCGATCAGATGTACCCGCTCTACCGAGATGCTATTGTTCGAATCAGGATGAGATTTCCGATCGCTTGATAGAGTTCGACGGAGTGGTTTTTGATGTGATTGTCGTATGAACTGGTTGGAGCGGTACAAGGGTAGAATCCTATGTGCCGAGCATCGACTGCTTCTTAGGAGTCCATCTGGGGTTACTATATCATACCGCCAGAGGCCCAGGGAGCCTTCGACACAGATCATCACCGCCATGGCCATGTATCGTGAGTTGCGCGAGGAATGATGTATACCTCTGCTAGTCCAGGACATATAGAGAGACCCTGAGTTTAGCCCAGATGCCGGTAGTGTCGGAGTTTCCTGATGTATTCCCTAAGGAACTGCCGGGCATGCCGCCAGCACGAAGGTTGAGTTTGAGATTGATTTAGTTCCGGGCACCGGATCCATTGCAAAAGCACCTTACCGTATGGCTCCAGCAGAAATGACAGAGCTCAAGGAGCAGCTGAGAGACCTACTCGACAAGGGCTTTATCCGCCCTAGTGTGTCACCATGGGAGCGCCGGTCTATTCGTGAAGAAAAGGACGGTAGCCTCCCTATGTATTGATTATCGGGAGCTGAATGCTGTTACGGTGAAGAACCGTTACCCCTTACCACGCCGACGATCAATTTGATCAGCTGAGGGGAGCATCAGTGTTCTCCAAGATAGACCTACGTTCCGGATACCACCAGATTGCCATCCGTGACAGGGATATAGAAAATACAAGCCTTCAGAACTAGGTATGGGCATTATGAGTTCACAGTTATGCCGTTTGGCTTGTCAAATGCACCAGCAAAGTTCATGGACTTAATGAACCGTTTGTTCCAAGATCAGTTGGACAAATCAGTGGTAGTCTTCATCGATGACATACTTGTGTATTCGAAATCGAGAGGTGAGCATGAAAGCCACCTGAGAGATGTATGCAAACATTGAGGAAGAATCAGCTGTATGCAAATTTTCTAAGTGTGAATTTTGGTTGAACCAAGTATCATTCCTTGACATGTGATTTCTGAGGCCGGGATCGCTGTTGATCCGGCAAAGATAGATGCAGTGCGCACCTGGCCTAGGCCGAAGACAGTTAACCGACATCAGGAGCTTCCTCGGTCTGGCAGGTTACTATAGAGATTTGTGAAGGACTTCTCCAGTGTCTCGAAGCCGATGACTTCCTTGATGAAAAAGGATGCACCCATTCGAGTGGACAGTCGACTGCGAGAGAGCTTTCACGAGTCTCAAGGATGCCTTGACATCTGCACCGGTTCTGACATTACCAGACGGTCCTGATGGTTTTGAGGTCTATTGCGACGCATCAGGCAGGGTATGGGTTTGTGTTGATGCAACACGGGAAGGTCGTGGCTTACGCCTCCCGACAGCTGAAGAAGCATGAGGAGAACTACCCTACCCACGACTTAGAATTGGGGGCCATTGTCTTCGCACTGAAGATATGGCGACATCACTTGTATGGGGTAAGTGTGACGATCTATTCTGACCACAAGAGTTTAAAGTACTTGTTCACTCAGAAGGAGTTGAACATGAGGCAAAGAAGGTGGGTTGAATTTCTGAATGATTATGACATCGATTTACAGTACAAGGAGGGTAAGGCAAAGTGGTAGCTGAGACGCATTGAGTCGCCGAGCACACTCTCTCCATTCGCTAGTCTCTCATACTGGCTTGGTTGAAGAGGTGCGGAGTGCTCAGATGACGGATCAGTACATGATGGAAATTAGACAGAAGCTTATTGATGGCACATTCGAGGGTCAGAAGTACGACTTCAGACTCTACGATGATGACCTGATTAGGC
Source organism: Limonium bicolor (assembly GCA_023374045.1). Lineage (NCBI taxonomy): Eukaryota > Viridiplantae > Streptophyta > Magnoliopsida > Caryophyllales > Plumbaginaceae > Limonium > Limonium bicolor. Next base: position 206,202,895 of record CM041781.1, read on the forward strand.
TTAATGGCAGATTGTGTATACCCAGGAGTAGCGCTGAGCTGAAGGAGCGCATATTGAGTGAATCCCATGTTCTACTACTTTCGATTCACCCCGGAGCTTCAAAGATGTATAAAGGTATGAAAAGATATTTCTGGTGGGCTGGAATGAAAAAGGATGTGAATGACTATGTGTTGAGGTGTCTCACTTGTCAGAAGTCAAGTTTGAGCACCGACGGCCTGGTGGTATGGTGCAGCCAATGCCAGTGCCGGAGTGGAAGTTCCATGACATATCTATGGACTTTGTGGTAGGGCTTCCGCCTACAAGGGGAGGTCTGAATATGATTTGGGTGGTGGTAGACCGACTGACCAAGGTGTCTCGATTCATACCGATGAAGGACACCTGGAAAGTGGCTAAGCTGGCAGAACTCTTCGACAAAGATTGTAAACATCATGGAGTTCCGAAAACGATAGTATCTGACAGAGACACCAGATTCCTATCCAGATATTGGAAGTCTACACGAGAGGCACTTGGTACTGAACTGAAATTGAGCACAGCTTTTCATCCACAGACAGATGGTCAGAGTGAGCGCACCATCCAGACACTTGAGGATATGCTACGTGCATGTGCACTTGACTTTCAGACCAGCTGGATTGATAAGTTACATCTGATCGAGTTTAGTTACAACAACAGTTATCATGCATCGATCAAGATGTCTCCCTTCCAGGCATTGTACGGTAGACCATGCCGCACGCCATTATGCTGGGATGAGTCGAGTGAGATGGTCATTATAGGACCAGAGTATCTTGAGCAAGTTCAGGCAGAAGTTCGCCAGATCAGGGCTAATATGAAAGCAGCTCAGGATAGACAGAAGTCGTACGCAGATGTGCGCCGACGTGACCTGGAGTTCGCCGTGGGCGATCAGGTATTTTTGAGAGTATCCCCCATGAAGGGAGTATTTCGTTTTGGCCAGAAGGGCAAGTTGAGCCCGAAATATGTGGGTCCTTATGTTGTGACGGAGCGGATAGGCCCGGTAGCTTATAGACTTGATTTACCCGCCGAGCTGGGCAAGGTACATGATGTATTTCATGTGTCCCAGTTGAAGAAGTATATGTCTCATCCGTCTCATGTGCTTCAGCCGGAAAGGCTAACTTAGAGCCGACCATGCGATCAGTGGAGACTCCGGTACGGATTCTGGATACTAAGACTCGAGACACTCGCCATAAGTCCATGAGACTGGTGAAGGTCCTCTGGTCTAACCAGGACGTTGAGGAGGCCACTTGGGAGCTGGAAGAAAAGATGAAGGCGAAGCACCCGTCATTGTTTGCTTCTTAGTGTTCATATGTATAGGGTACGGGGCGTACCCCTTTTAAGGGGGGTAGAGCCGTTTCGGTTATGGTTGTGTACGACATGTATATTTATACATTGTCTATGTTATGTTACAGACCGTGGTGTCTGAATGGTATTATGTGGTTTGGACCTCGAGTCCGTTGTGGTGTAAGTATGATGGTTATGTGGTTTGGACCTCGAGTCCGTTGTGGTGTAAGTATGATGGTTGTGTTGGTAATGATGTTTTGGAAGTGTGGTGTTATAAGATGTTTCCCGTGTTCTAATATTAAGATATGTGGGAAGTATGAACTTTGGGGACAAAGTTCTTTTAAGGGGGTAGATTGAAATACCCCAAACCTTGGTATGTTGGTTAAACATTAAAACATGATTTATTAAGACTAAAAAGAGTCTTAAAAACACTAGTAAACAAATTTAAACAAAAGCAAACAAAATGTGCTTTAAAGTCAATAAGAGCTAAAATGTGCTCTAAGCTTGGAATAGGCTTGGGTAAGACCTAATGAACTTACCAAGACTATATATATGTATTAATGAACATATAAAAATCAATTACCAAAGAAAACCAAGCTTGAAAACAAGTTAAAACACAAAATGTGCTTTAAGAAGTCTTAAAGCACATTTTTGAAAAATTGTCTTGTAAATGAGTTTTGAGTGGCTAAATGTCCATCATTACTCTTAATATATATGTGTACTATATAGTATCACATTTGGGTGGCTATATTAATGGGAAATCAAAAATTTCACTTCTAAGTGCCTTGTTTAGGTGAATAGTGATTTTTATAAGCTATTTTGTAACATATGTGGTATAAGTAATTAAATTGACAAATGAAGACTATACTACCCTCATATTAATAAGGGGGGCGGTTTTTCTCAAGTGTGGTGACTCACCACTCTCTAATTAATACAATAAGTAAGTAAAGAAAACTAAGTAAAACTACTTTTTACTTTATACTACAAATATCTCCCTTAAAGTAAGTTCTATCTTCATTCTCTCATTTCTTTCCTTCATTCACACGGTTTCCCACCTCTCTTCTTCCTTCTTCTTTGTTCTCTCACGGTAATACCATCACCACCATTAGAGCTCCACCTTTGACCTCTTGCTAAATCAAGCTCACTTGTGCAAATCAAAAACAAACACCACCAATCTATTCCTCTCATCAAGCTCTTCATTCCTATCTTCTCAAAACTCCAAGAGCCCCATTTCGGTGCCAAGGTGTTCCACCATTGAAGGAGCTTGAGCTTGTCTTTTGACATATTGTTGATCTCCTTTGCTTCTAGGTAAGGAATCTCAAAGAAAAATCATGTTTCCTCCATGTTCTTACCTTGACCGAAAATACACATTAATATAGCTCTTTGTGTGACTTTGTTCTAGCTTCATTTCAACTCTTCATGGACTAGGTGGAGTCCACTCTTGTTATATATTCAAACTCCCTTCAAAGATCAAGGTAAAACAACTACATTAATGTTTTTGAAACAATGTAAAATTAGGGTTTACAATGAGATGAAGCTCAAAGCTTGAATACTCATTATGGTGTTTGTATATTGTCTAGAACTTGACAAGGAATCAAAATACCATACGGTTTAGTAAGGAATCAAGAAGGAAGTGTTTTGGAAAAAGAGGTAAATCTACTAACTTAATGTTGTTTAATGCCTTAGGAGAAATGAGCTTATAAATGCTTATTAAAACTACCTAAAGAGCAAATGGTGAATGACTTAGCAAAGTGTTCTCAAGAGACTAGTAAAGGGCATATGTGTGTGTTGAGTGTATTTGCAGGTGAAAGGCATATATTGTGGAAATTCAGTGTTTATGATTTAAGCACCTTAAGGGCCTAAGAGCCATGCATTTTAAGGGCCTAAGTGCCATGCAATTTAAATTATGCACTATATTGTGATATAGTGTAAATTTGGTGAAGTTGTGTATGAGAGTGTTCTTGGTGATTTTAGATGTTCTTGTGTGTTTAATGGAGAAAGCAAAGTGTTTAGGATTAGTAATGTTCTAGGGGAATCCATGTCAAAATTTAGGTAAGAAGTAAGAAGTTCTAAGTGTTTACATAAGGTTTGGTGAGTTAGAAAATGTAGGAAATGAATAAGGAGTTCATGATGTTTTTAAAGGAATTTTGATGTACTAGGAAGTACTCTAGGGTGTAATAAGGACTTAGACATGATCTTAAGATTTAGTGAGTACCAAAGTCACTTTGGGACTTAGGTAAATACCTAGGCAAACTTTGGTAAAACAAGGAGAAGTGTACACTAGGAAAAGAGTTTCAAGAAGGATATAAGGAATTAGTTGTGAGAGATGATGCTTGGGAGATGATGTTAAAATAAGGAGGAAGCTTTTGGTATAGTAGTCATCATAGGTATGAAACACCATTTGAAAAACTAGGAGAAAATATTGTAAGTGTTAGGAATTTTGTGAAGGAATAAGTAAAGGCTTAAGGAATTAGAAAATGAGTTTTATGAGTGTTTAAGGGTGTCTTAAGTTGTGTTTAAAGTGCCCAAATGAGGTTAGGAAGTACTAGGTTATATGGGGTGAAGTTTGGAGTTGAATGTAAAAAGGAAAACATAGATTTGGGGCCGACCGGACTTGCGACCGGACTTGCAAGCTCGGTCGGGACCTGTTTACCCTGCGAGAATTAGCTTCTGGAATGGACCGGACATAGGACCGGACTTACAAGTCCAGTGGAGTAGAAAATTTGTACGGATTGAGACTGGAATCGACCGGACATAGGACCGGACTTGGCAAGTCCGGTCGGGCTGAATTTCCGAAGGGGAGAAACTCTCTGGAATCGACCGGACATGGACAAGTCCGGTCGGCAAGTCCGGTCGGACCTAAATTTGTAAAAAAAAAAACAGAAAAGAATGTGACTTATGTAGTCAACCCTAGGGTGTATAATGAAGGTAACCTAGGGTAAGATTAGACATTAAAACATGTCATACAATCATGTTGAATACTTAGTAAGTGTGAAGTTAAATAAATAATTAACCGACATTACTAATGTGTATAGGATTCTCTCAAGGTGGAAACGAAACAAGGCAAGGACCAAGGTATGGTTTTCTTGCAGTCTGTTGCCTACCGGTTTACACCGGCTTGGGTGTTGTTTGCTTTTTCTACGTGTTACGACCTTATAAGATTAAGGCATGAAAAGAGTTTACAGTTGTTATACATTATGATGTTGTAAGGTTATGACTCCTTTCCCTTGGTTGTCTAACAAGACCTAAATGTTTGCTTGTATGTGACTTAACAAAATGTTGTGTGATCACTAACAAGTGCTAACCGGGGGAGTGAGGAGTCCGGTTGTTCCGGCCACGTGTGTGATGGATGGGGGTCGATATCATATCCGGTTCAGCTCTCTGGTGTATGTATAGTGGTATTCCAATTTGGTTTCTACCTTCCCTTAGCTTATCCAAAGCTAGTTACTGACTCACGTCGGGCCATAGGGGCATACGTATGTTATTTCGGTGTGCTTGGGATTACTATATCCGACACACCTTTGGTATAAGTTAACGTTCTACATAACCGGACGGTAACGAGGATGGTAACGAGCTTAACATGGGATTGGTAAAAATCCCTAGGCTCTCATGGTATACTAACTATGGTGGAAGGTTCCTTGTGAGAACCAAGTTTATGGTGTTATGTATTGATGTTGTGATGCTATGCAATTTCCCTTGCTATGCTATGGTATATATATATGTTGGATGTTCTAAAATGAATGCCATGTTATTATGACAATTGGTTGCGCGTATCCCGGTAGTCGATGGGCTGCGCGTTAGCCATACCAGCAAAGGTGCTGACCCCCTCGGGGGCTCCATATTTTATTGCAGGATGAGGATCGAAGAGGCAGAGTGGCTCTAGGTCCTAGGTTGTTGAAGTACTTTTGGATATGTTGGTTGTTGAGCCCGGGATGCGCCTGTGCTCCCGAGGCGTTACATTTTGATACCGTTGTTATACAGTGGTGGATGATTATGGTTTGTAGGTGTGTTGTAAATTAAATACTCGGTATGGTTGGTTATGTTTTTATATGGATGTTAGATACTATGCTCGGGAGTCTGTTCATCAGACCGATACACTTGTATTTATTCTGCCTAGTTAACCACGTGGGTGGTTAACGGCGTTGTAACACCAAAGCGTTTAGTTATTGTTTGGTTGGTCATTTCCGCTGCGATTTCGGTAGTTGATAGGGGCGTTGTAGGGGTGTTACAGAAGCACATGAGACGGATGAGACATATACTTCTTCAACTGGGACACATGAAATACATCATGTACCTTGCCCAGCTCGGGGGTAAGTCAAGTCTATAAGCTACCGGGCCGATCCGCTCCGACAACATAAGGCCCCACATACTTTGGGCTCAACTTGCCTTTCTGGCCAAAACGAAACACTCCCTTCAGGGGGATACTCTCAAAAATACCTGATCGCCCACGGCGAACTCCAGGTCACGTCGGCGCACATCTGCGTACGACTTCTGTCTATCCTGAGCTGCTTTCATATTAGCCCTGATCTGGCGAACTTCTGCCTGAACTTGCTCAAGATACTCTGGTCCTATAATGACCGTCTCACTCGACTCATCCCAGCATAATGGCGTGTGGCATGGTCTACCGTATAATGCCTGGAAGGGAGACATCTGATCGATGCATGATAACTGTTGTTGTAACTAAACTCAATCAGATGTAACTTATCAATCCAGCTGGTCTGAAAGTCAAGTGCACATGCACGTAGCATATCCTCAAGTGTTTGTATGGTGCGCTCACTCTGACCATCGGTCTGTGGGTGAAACGCCGTACTCAATTTCATTCAGTACCCCAATGCCCTCTCGTGTAGTACTTCCAATACTCGGTAAGAATCGGTATCTCTTCAGATACTATCGTCTTGGGTACACCATGATGTCTTACAATTTCTTGTGTCGAAGAGCTCTGATACCACTTTTGTAACACCCCTACTACGGCACATAACTATACTTGGAATCCAGCCGGAAAATAAACACTAAACGGTAACTAAACGATTGGTTCTACAATCCGTCAACCACCCACGGGCTAACAAGGCTGAATAAACAAATGTACCGGTCTGATGATCAGACTCCCGAGCATATAACTAACAACCATATATATACATCAACATAATACCGAGTGTTTACAAAATCCTTCACTGTATACCATCACTGTAAACCATTATAATCAAGTATATAACACGCACGGCACAGGCGCAACCCGGCAACATCCCAAAAGTACTCAAAAGTAAACTACTCTCCAGGATCTAGAGCCACTCTGCTTCTTCGATCCTCCTGCAGTATAAGAATATGGATCCCCCGAGGGGTCAGCACCCTTGGCTGGCATGGTTAACGCGCAGTCCATCGACTACCGGAATGCGCGCAACTATTTGTCATGATGACATGGTATTTATTTTAAAACACACAGCACATACATATATAACATAACACAGGTATTGTACACATCATAACACACATCACAAACATACAATTCCTTTTAGGAAGAGAACCAACATAGTTAGTCCCCATTGAGAGCTTAGAGAATGTTGCCATGCTCATACCTTGCTCGTTACACAACTCGTTACCGTCCGGTTAGATTGAACGGTTAACTTAACACAAGGTGCCTCGGATATAGTGATCCAAGCGCACCGAAACAAAACACATAGTATGCCCCTGTGGCCCGACGTGAGTCAGTAAAATAGCCTTGGTTAAGCTAAAGGGAAGGTTAGAAACCAAATTGGAAACTTGACCATAACATACAGAGAGAATCGAACCGGTTATGACATCGACTCCCATACTCACACGCGTGGCCGGAACAGACCGGACTCCTCACTTCCCCCGTTAGCCCTTGTTAATAGTTCATCATTGAACTCAACAAACAATCCACAATAATAGGTCAAGTCTTGTTAGACACACACATGGGAAGAAAGAGTCATACTCAACAACATAATGATATTTAACAACGGTAAACTCTTTACATGGTTTAATCTTACAAAGTCATAACCACACAGAAAAACAAACAACACACAAGCCGGTGTAAACCGGTAGGCAACAGACTGCAAGAAAACCATACCTTGGTCCTTGCCTCGACTGATTTCCACCTTGAGAGAATCCTAAACACATTAGTAATGTCGGTTAATTATTTATTTAACTTCAAACTTACTAAGTATTTAACATGATTGTATGACATGTTTTAATGCCTAATCTTACCCTAGGTTACCATCATTATACACCCTAGGGTTAACTACATAAGTCACATTTTTTTCTGTTTTTTTTTTTTTTTTTTTTTACAATTTTAGGTCCGACCGGACTTGCCGACCGGACTTGTCCATGTCCGGTCGATTCCAGAGAGTTTCTCCTCTTCGGAAATTCAGCCCGACCGGACTTGCCAAGTCCGGTCCTATGTCCGGTCGATTCCAGTAACTCAATCCGTACACAATTTTCAAGCCCGACCGACCTTGTAAGTCCGGTCCCAAGGTCGGTCCATTCCAGAAGCCAATTCTCGCAGGGTAAACAGGTCCCGACCGAGCTTGCAAGTCCCGTCGCAAGTCCGGTCGGCCCCAAATCTTTGTTTTCCTTTTTACATTCAACTCCAAACTTCACCCCATATAACCTAGTACTCCCTAACCTCATTTGGGCACTTTAAACACAACTTAAGACATCCTTAAACACTATAAACTCATTTTCTAATTCCTTAAGCCTTCACTTATTCCTTCACAAAATTCCTAACACTTACAATATTTTCTCTAGTTTTTCAAGTGGTGTTTCATACCTAAGATAACTACTATCCCAAAATGCTTTCTCCTCATTTTAACATCATCTCCCAAGCATCATCTTTCACAATTAACTCCTTATATCCATCTTAACAATTCTTTTCCAAGTTACACTTTCTCCTTATTACCAAAGTTTGCCTAAGTATTTACCTAAGTCCCTAAGTGGCTTTGGTACTTACTAGAACCTCAAGATCATGTCTAAGCCCTTATTACACTCTAGAGTACTTCCTAGTTCGTCAAAATTCCTTTACAACATCTTGAACTCCTTATGCATTTTCTGAATCTCGACATAGTTTCTCCTAGCATTTTGTTACACCTTAGCACATTATTTTCATCATTAAACATCCTAGAACACTAAAAACACCAAGAACACTTTCTTACACAACTTCACCAAATTCACACTACATCACAATATAGTGCATAATTGAATTGCATGGCACTTGGGCCCTTAAAATGCATGGCTCTTAGGCCCTTAAAGTGCTTAAATCATAAACACTGAATTTCCACAATATAAATGCCTTTAACCTGCGAATACACTCAACACATATGTTATTTTACTAGTCTCCTTGAGGACATTTACTAGGTCATTTACCATTTGCTCTTTAGGTAGTTTTAATAAGCGATTATAGCTCATTTCTCCTAAGGCATTAAACAACATTAAGTTAGTAGATTTACCTCTTTTTCCAACACACTTCCTTCTTGTTTCCTTACAAAACCGTATGATATTTTGATTCCTTGTCAAATTCTAAACAATATACAAACATTATAATGAGTATTCAAGCTATAGGCTTCATCTCATTGTAAACCCTAATTTGACATTGTTTCAAAAACATTAATGTAGTTGTTTTACCTTGATCTTTGAAGAGAGTTTGAATATATAACAAGAGAGGACTCCACCTAGTCCATGAAGAGTTGAAATGAAGCTAGAACAAGGTCACACAAAGAGCTATATCAATGTGTATTTTCGGTTAAGGTAAGAACATGGAGGAAACATGATTTTTCTTTGAGATTCCTTACCTAGAAGCAAAGGAGATCAACAATATGTCAAAATACAAGCTCAAGCTCCTTCAATGGTGGAACACCTTGGCACCGAAATGGAGCTCTAGGAGTTTTGAGAAGATAGGAATGAAGAGCTTGATGAGAGGAAGAGATTGGTGGTGTTTGTTTTTGATTTGGACAAGTGAGCTAGATTTAACAAGTGGTCAAAGATGGAGTTTCCATGGTGGTAGTAGTATTACCGAGAGAGAACAAAGAAGGAAGGAAGAAGATGGTGTTTGGACCGTGGGAAATGAAGGAAAGAAATGAGAATGAAGATAGGATTTGCTTTAAAGAAGATATTTATGCTTATAAAGTAAAAAGTAAGTTTACTTAGTTTGCTTTACTTACTTATTATATCAACTAGAGAGTGGTGAGTCACCACACTTATAAAAACCGGCCCCCTATTAGTATGAGGGTATTTTAGTCTTTGTTTGTCAATTTAATTACTTAATACAACACATATGTTATAAACTAGCTTATAAAAATCACTATTCACCTAAACAAGGCACTTAGAAGTGAAATTTTTGATTTCCCATTAATATAGCCACCCAAATGTGATACTATATAGTACACATATATATTTAAGAGTAATGATGGACATTTAGCCATTCAAAACTCATTTACAAGACAATTTTTCAAAAACGTGCTTTAAGACTTCTTAAAGCACATTTTATGTTTTAACTTGTTTTCAAGCTTGGTTTTCTTTGGTAATTGGTTTAATATGTTCATTAGTGTATAAATGAGGTCTTGGTAAGCTCATTAGGTCTTACCCAAGTTTATCCCAAGCTTAGAGCACATTTTGGCTCTTATTGACTTTAAAGCACATTTGTGTTTCCTTTTGTTTAAATTGTTTACTAAGGTTTCTAAGACTCTTTTTAGTCTTATTACACCCTATTTAGGTGTTTAAAACAACATAACTAGGTTTGGGGTATTTCACCCCATAACTTTATATAATTGTTATTTTTGACTTAATACTTCTTTAAATCACCAAAATAATTATTTGTATTATTTTAATTTGGTCAAACCTCACATGTGGTCAAGGTTGACCACCCAAACATTCTTTTGACCCATACTTATACAATTTATGGTTTTACCACATTTAGTTCACTAGTTTTACACTTAAGTGTTTAAACTTTATAAAAATTACATTTTTATGTTTTAAAATTCCTAAAAAGCCCCCATTTGGTTTTAATTATTGTTTAGCACCCCAAACTTTATTTATTTATGGTTTGACCCACATGGTAAATCTTTTGTTCATTTTAACACTTATAAAGTTCATAAATCATATTATAACTTTATATTCAATTTATGTTACACCTAAATTCATCATTATTCATACAAAATGTTCCTAGGTGAATATGTTCACTAAAATCTTTGCACCAGAAACTTAAATAATACATTTAATCACCCAACAACTTAATAAATAATATTCAAAGCCTTTAATAACTATAATAAAAATGGCCTAAACACATGGACTTAAACGTAACATAAACATAGTCATAAAATGACATTAAAATTCCCACAAACTATATATTATACACGGCCTGTTACAGATTTTTCTCTTAACTCTTAAAAATCATTTTTCTTTCACTTTTAACTTATAAACTTGACTTTATAAGCCATTAGCACCTAGATTCACCAACCAAACATATAACCATTATTTTCTACATGTTTACAAGGTTTAAACAGCACTTATACCATTACATGTTTTCGGCCATAACACGTGTTACAAGATAATAACCTTTTTAAGCTTTAAGATGTTTTTAAGAGTTCTAACCTTGTATTAAATCAACCAAGGCAGTCCAAGCAGCTCCTATATCTCGGCACTATATACATATGTACCTTAGGTTAGATTTTTGTATGACATTTTACTAAACCATGAATAAGCTTTTAAAGCTTAGTTAAGGAGCTTTACCTCTTTGAACTTTGATTCTCCTCTTGGGAATCAACTCAGAATTCATGGGTAGCCTTAGGACCACTCAGCCATATATATACCATGAACAAAAGTTTAGTTAGTGACTTTTCCCAAATGGCAAGTTTACGGAGTTTTTAAGCAAGATTAAAGAGAGATTTTACCTTGAACTTTTGGGAGGTTCTATGTATGGTTCGCGGCCACCTAATACAGTAGTAATAAATTTAATTTCTGTAGGAAAAAAGATGGAAGATATTAAGGCTTGAAAAGCCATGGAAATCCATGATTTTACCTTGATTTGGAGCCCTTTTTAGATGGGTTTTGGAGAATCTCTTTGGCTAAATGAAGAGGGATGGAAACACTCTTCAAATGGGTGTCAAAAGATGTAAAAAAAGGAGTAAGAACAAGTTTATTTTCGGACTAAATATTGAAGAGAGGGAAAAGGGTGTTTTAATGCATTTTTCCTTACCTAAAGGTTCTCAAGAGGTTCCCTTAGCCCTTGGGTTGGTTTAGGCCGATATTAGGGTCTTCAAAATGAAGATTTGTACCTTAGATGAACTGGGAAAGTTCAGATTCGGACATATACAAAAGAAAGGAAGATGTGTCTTAAAGCATATTTTCTTACCTTAACTTACCAAGCTTGGTCCTCTTGATTTTCTGTTCATCAATTGCCCATACTCCCTTATATTTTTGGTTAGAATGATAGAGGAAAGATGGGTGGTGATTTTGATGCAAGAAACTTGAAGTTTGGAGGTGAAATGAGTCTTAAAGCTCCATTAGAACTTAAAGCATAAAAAGAAGATGAAGATGGTGAATGGTGGGTGTAGGTGACGGCTGAGAGAGGGAGAAGAGAGCTGGAGTATGGGCAAGAGAGTAAGGGACGGCTGGGTTGGTATTTTAGAGGGGAAAAATCTTCCTAGCTAAGTTTAGGCATGTAAGACTTATTTTGTTTTTTGTTTATTTCTTAGTGTTTAATTTGTCTTATAATGTTTCATGCCTGATTTTTGTGTCTCCTTGGCAGTATACACATCTTTAGACAATGAAGAGAGGTAGGGGACATTCCATTTTGTGTGTGTAAGAGAAGGTGTGTGGAATTGTCTTATGTGAGGTGAGTTTTTCTTTTAATGTCTCTTTTGTGTTTCTAGCTTGTTTATGACTCACTTTTGTCTTCTTTGGTCCTTGTACAGCCGAGAGTTACTGGTAGGAATGGTCCATGTCATCTTGTGTGTGATAAGGGATGAGAGGAAGACTAGTGGAAAGTGGTTTTTGCTTTTTTCCTCATTTGTACGTTCTTGTCTTCTTTCTCTTTTCACTTTTTCATTCTTCTCTTCTTTTATCTTAGGTTTGGCCGGCTGTAGTGTATGTGTGGGGGACCATTTTGAACTTCAAAACTAAATATTAAGACATTAAGTTTGTACACTTGTGAGTTTATTTATGTGTTAGGTGGTAACATGTGTTATTATTGTATTAAGGTGTGTATATAGGTGATTGTTGTGTTTAATAATTTGTTTGACTATATAAAATATTTTATATAGTCTAATGGGCAATATTTATGATATTTTGTACAAGCACTAATGTGTTACATGTAGCATTGACTTTAGGAGTTGATTTCTCCTTAATAGTGTTCTCTCTTTGATTAGAGATTTAATATATAGTTTGTTGTCTATTTTGGACTATATGTTTATACACTAATGTTTATAATGAGTATCACTCATTAGATGAATATTTGGTATTATAACCTTCATTTTATTTAATTCCTTATTAATTAAGGCAATTAATGTTTGGGGTATTTCACATATACAATGAAAGCTAAATTGTACTACTGCCTGTAAAATTTTGGAGTCATGATATTTGGTTATTATGTCATGGCATAAAAGTCGCATTTGATTCCCCATGGATATCTTGGAAACTAAAATGAATAAAAAGCTAAATTATCTAAGTCAATGTAAACACACAAATTAAAGTTTTATTATAAGTCATATCACTAACATTTATAGTCTTGAAAGTAAAAGCACTCTTTTTCTGTCTACAAATACCATACATACTATTCTGATCTGCCCTACCCAATAAAGTCAAGTATAGATTCATAAAAATCAATTGGTTATGTGAAATACCCCAAACCTTTATATGTTGTTTAGATATTAAATCATGGTATATTAAGGCTAAAAAGTGCTTAAGAAATGTTAGTAAACAATTTAATACATAGCAAACACAATTAATTACCTTAAAGACAATATGGGCAAAAATGTGCTCTAAGCTTGGGATAATTTTGGTTAAGACTTAATAAGCTTACCAAGAACTTATTTACATGCTAATAGACATATTAAACCAATTACCAAAGAAAAACAAGCTTGAAAACAAGTTAAAACACAAAATGTGCTTGAAGGAGTCTTAAAGCACATTTTTGAAAAATTGTCTTGTAAATGAGTTTTGAATGGCTAAATGTCCATCATTACTCTTTAATTAACATGTGTACTACTTAGTATCACATTAGGAAGTCTAAATCAATGGGAAATCAAAAATTTCACAATTATGTGCCTTGGTTAGTGAATAGTAACCAAATAGTGCTAGTTTAAGACTTTGGTCAATGAAAGCCAATTAGATGGTCAACAAAGACCATAACACACCTCATTTGGCTAAGGGGGCCGGTTTCCATGTGTGACTCACCACACTTAACAAACTAAATAAAGAAGAAAGCAAAAGTAAGTAAATTCACTATTCACCTTTTTACTTAAATATCTTTTAAAACTTACCTCTCTCTTCATTCTCTACTTCCTTTCTCATTTCCCACCGTCTCCAACCTGCATCCTCTCTTCTCCATCGGTTTTACTACAGTCCACACACATACTCCATTTTTGAACACTTGTAATTCCTAGCTCCATATACCAAATCAAAAACCAAGACCACCATTCTCTTAGTCTTGCCAAGCTCTTCAACTCTATCTTTTCAAAGTTCCAAAGCAACCATTTCGGTGCCAAGAAGAAACACCATGGGAGGAGCTTGAGCTCATCTTTTTGCTCCTTGTTGATCACCTTTGCTTCAAGGTAAGGAAAAACCAAAGAAAACTCCATTTTCCTCTTGTTTTGATGTTGACCGAAAATCACCATTGATGGTGTCCTTATCTTGCATTGTTCTAGCTTCATTTAAATCTTCCAAGGGCTTGGTGGAGTCCTCTCTTGCCACTTATTCAAACTCTCTTCCATTTCCAAGGTAAAACAACTATCTTAATGCTTTAAGATAATTTATAACTTAGGGTTTATAATGAGTTTAAGCATGAAGCTTGAATGCTCATTACATTGCTTGTATATTGATTAGAAGTTGACAAGCAATCAAAGTCCTTGCCGGTTTTTTTTTTATCAAAGAGGGAGCAAGGAGAAATAAGTGAGAAAGTTGTGAAGGAAAAGAGGTAAATGTGCTAACCTAATGTAGTTTGATGCATTAGGAAAAATGAGCTTATGTTGTTTATTAAAACTACTTAAGGAGCTAATGGTAAATGAGTTAGTAAAATGCTCTCAAGGAGTTTATAAAGGGCATATGTGTTGTTGGGTGTATTCGCAGGTCAAAGGCAATATATAGACGTGGAAATTCAGTGTTTAAGGTTTATGCTATTTAAGGGCCTAAGAGCCATGCAATTTAAGGGCCTAAGTGCCAAGCAATTTAAATTATGCACTATATTGTGATGTAGTGTAAATTTGGGAAGTTTTGTGTGTGAGAATGTTCTTGGTGGATTTAAGTGTTCTTGGATGTTTAATGGTGAAAACAATGTGTTTTGGTGTAACAATGTGCTAGTAGAACCCATGTCAAAATCTGGATAATGTACAAGAGGTTCTAAGTGTTATAAATGAGTTTTGGTGAACTAGGAAGTGTTAGAAATGAACAAGTGTTTTACTAGAGAAGAAAACATGTATTAAGGTGTTCTAGTGTGCTAAAAGGATTTAGGCCTTATCTAGGAGGTTTTAGAAATCAAATGAGTGTTTTGGGATACATCAAAGTCATGGTGAGATTGTGTTTATGATTATGCAAGTTTTGGTAAACAATGAGGAAGTAAGGTGTTGTAAGGAAGAGGTGTAAACTTGTGGAGAAATTTCAAGGAGTGGCATTAAAGAGTTTTGGTTAGTAAGAAAAGATGCTTGGGAGATGATGTTATAGAGGTGAGAAAACATTTTGGGCTAGTTGTTATCATAGGTGTGAAACACCACGTAGAGACCTAAGGAAAAATATCACAAGTGTTGGTGAATTTTGCAAGAATTGAGTGACGGATTAAACAAGGAATTAGAAGATGTTTGAGGTGCCAAATTAGTGTTAAAACATGATAGGATTTATGTAGAAACATTAAGAGAAGATTAGGTTTGGATTGAAGGTTGAAAAGTGGCTGAAAAACAATGTTCTGGAGTGATTCTGGAGTGGTCCGGGTTTGCAAACAAGTACCTAAACCCGGACCACCCCAAAAACATACCCGAGAGTTCATGTCTGTATGTGGTCCGGGTTTGTATCCCGGTACACAAACCCGGACCAGGTGAAAATGTAGGCAGATAGTATTGCGATGATATGGTCCGGGTTTGTAAACTCGGACACAAACCCAGATCACCCTAAAAATGTTCGAGAGAGTGTTTTTAAGCATTTCCAAGGTGAGGATTTGAATGTTAATGATAATATATGATTGTTAGGAGATGTTTGGTGACTTTTAATGACCATTAGGAGGGTGAGTAAGTGTAGGTAAAGTGTGAAAGTATATAATATAATTATGTGAAGTAATTAGCTAACTATAAGTCAAGCACGGTAATTAACCAACATTACTAAATGTGTATAGGAGTTGCCTACGGTGGAAACCAATCGAAGCAGGGACCAAGGTATGGTTTTCTTGCAGTCTGTTGCCTACCGGTTTACACCGGCTTGTGTGTTGTTTGTTTTTGTGTGTTTATGACCTTGTAAGACTTAAGTCATGAAATGAGTTTACAGTTGTTAATGTTATTGTATCGGTAAGATATGTCTCAACTCCCTTGTGTGTGTGTGTCTAACTAGACTCTAACACTTACTTGTGAATTCATTTACTAAGTTTCAATGATTGGACTATTAACAAGTGCTAACCGGGGAGTGAGGAGTCCGGTCCTTCCGGCCACGCGTGTGAGTATGGGAGTCGATGTCATAACCGGTTCGATTCTCTCTGTATGTTATGGTTGTTTTCCTTTTTGGTTTCCAACCTTCCCTTTAGCTTAACCAAGGCTATTTTACTGACTCACGTCTGGCCATAAGGCATACTATGTTCAGTGTGCTTGGATTACTATATCCGACGCACCTTGGGGTTAAGTTATCCGTTCAATCTAACAGGACGGTAACGAGTTATGTAACGAGCTTAGCATGAGTTTGGCAACATTCTCTAGGCTCTCCAAGTGATCTAACTATGTTGGTTCGTTTCCTAAAGGGAATCGTTCTTGTTATATTATGTGTGATGTTGCTGCTATGCATTGTTCTTGCTATGCCATATATGTTGTGTGTTAAAAATCAATGCCATGTTATCATGACAAATAGTTGCACGTATCCCGGTAGCCGTTGGGCTACGCGTTAACCATACCAGCCAAGGGTTGCTGACCCCCTTTGGGGGCTCCATATTTATTTGCAGGATGAGGATCGAGGAACCGGAATGGCTTTAGAACTTAGGTTATGAATACTTTTGGTATATTATGGATGTTGGGCCCGGGATGCGCCTGTGCTCCCGTGGCGTTATATTTTGGATCCGTTGTTGTTACAGTGGCGGTATACTGACGGTTTGCAGTGATGGGTTGTAATTAAATACTCGGTATCATTGATTAAGTATTTATGGTTATTATTTCTATGCTCGGGAGTCTGATCATTAGACCGGTACAAACTGTATGTATTCTGCCTTGTTAGCCACGTGGGTGGCTAACGGCGTGTAACACCAACCCGTTTAGTTATTGCTTTAGTTGTTTATTTCCGCTATGATTCGGTTAATTGTTAAATACGTAGTAGGGGTGTTACATTATGTATTGAAATAAATAAAGTAGTCCACGAGTATAGAAGGAAACTTACCCCTAAATATTGTTTCTTCATTCAAACAAATTTCTTTTACTGCCTAGTGGGTCAAGCACCAACAATTTTCCACCTCCGGGGAACATCACTAACAATCTTCAACGCTCACTTAAAAATTATCAATAAAATACAAATTATGTACTCCCTCCATTCTGAATTGATCGTCCTGTTTGTTTTATGGCACGTTTTTCCTTTTCAATATTAAGCATATAAGATAACAAAATTATATAACTACTTTTAATATATAGTTTAATCATGTAAGGAATCATATGCAAAACTTAAATTTTTAAAATTATATTATCTTATATGTTAAATATTGAAGTCAAATGACATATTCAAATAGTAAATAGGATGGTCAATTCAGGACAGAGGGAGTATTATAAAATATTGCAATTTGTAGTGTAATATAAGAAGGAATATTATAATGTACATACTCTTCATGATATGGCATCAAAATATATTTTTATCTTGTTGTAATTTGCACGCTACTTCAAATATTCTTTAGTAATCTTGGACTTGTTCTAGTTGCAGTAGCTGAAATACGATCAGGGCAATGGAGTTGACCTTTAGCTTTTTAGTATCTCCTTTTAGTAGCTTTTTAGTATCTCCTGATGAGCTTGCATAATAAATGCTTGAACCATTGAAATATTAAGACACTGTCTTTCCATCAGTTGAACAATGTCTTCCACCATCAAGATTGTACTTTGTGTTCCTTCATAAAAAAAGACATCTTCATCCAACACGAGGTTACAAGAGTTGACACCAGGTGATAAATTCAAGATACAGTCATGTAGTTGTTTCATACACGTACCCATAGATTGAAATACTATATCACTAACAATGGGTGTCTTTGCATGTGTCTTGGTAATTTCTTGGTCTCCACCATTTTTCATTGTTTCCCTCTCTTTTGTACTTTTTCCGACAATGACATTCTTACAAAAAAATGGCAATAAAATTTTATTTATATACAAGTTCCTATTGTGAAATTCTCAAAACACATAATCTTTTATATTAAGATGTATTGAGATGATAAATTGTTACTTGTTCATCTAGATATACCCAACGCATGGGCCACATCACAAAATACCCTATACCACCAAGTGTTTTTGATTCATCTTGGCTCTTGTACTGATCCACAACTTTATCAACACTTACTTTGACATGGTGTGGAGGCAATGGCTTAAAGTGTACTATAGTCATAGACGAAAAAGCATACAACATGCGAGATGCGATGGTCACCTTAGAATTAAGAATGGTCATTACGAGACGACATCTTTGTGGTCTCTATATTATATTCAAATTGTAATAATATAAACTCATTCAATAATATATATATATATGCTAACATTACATTTCACTACAAAATAGTAAGATCATTTAATTAATTACCTCCATATTTGTAAAATGATAGGGTTTAGCTGAACCCACACTATTAGGATCATTTGTTGAACTAGGAGAAAGTGTATGTCAGCTCTTGTTTTTGTTGACCCATAAGTTCTTCCTTCAGCTTCTGAATTGCATAATTCACCTTACTATCAATAACAGTCTCCATTTCTACTCTTGTGTCTTGCTTTGTCTGCTCAATTATTTCAGTTGTCAATTTGTAGAACTCCTTCATAGACATAATCCCTTGTGAGGCCTTGATACTTCTCGAACTAGGTAGACCAAAAACTTGTTTAATGTCTACAGATCCCCTACATCGACCAGGGTGGTCTTTCTTCCCAAGCGCACGGGTTAATGATCATCATTTCTACTGGGAGCACAATTCCCTTAGGCTATTTGTGAAATACCCCAAACCTTGATATGTTGATTAAACATTAAAACATGATTTACTAGGACTAAAAAGAGTCTTAGAAACATTAGTAAACAAATTTAAACAAAAAGAAAACACAAAATGTGCTTTAAAGTCAATAAGAGCTAAAATGTGCTCTAAGCTTGGAATAAACTTGGTTAAGACCTAATGAACTTACCAAGACCTTATTTATATATTAATGAACATATTAAATCAATTACCAAAGAAAACCAAGCTTGAAAACAAGTTAAAACACAAAATGTGCTTTAAGAAGTCTTAAAGCACATTTTTGAAAAAATTGTCTTGTAAATGAGTTTTGAGTGGCTAAATGTCCATCATTACTCTTAAATATATATGTGTACTATATAGAATCACATTTGGGTGGCTATATTAATGGGAAATCAAAATTTTCACTTCTAAGTGCCTTGTTTTGGTGAATAGTGCTTTTTATAAGCTAGTTTATAACATATGTTGTATTAAGTAATTAAATGACAAACAAAGACTAAAGTACCCTCATATTAAAGGGGGCCGGTTTTCTTAAGTGTGGTGACTCACCACTCACTTGTTATTTTGTAAACAATAAAGATGACTAATATAACTACTTTTACTTTATAAGAACAAATATCTTCTTAAAAGCAATCTTATCTCATTCTCTCTTTTCCTTCCTTCATTTCCCACGGTTCCAACTTCTTCTTCCTCCCTTCTTGCTGTTCTCTCACGGTAATACCACTACCACCATAAAAACTCCATCTTTGACCTCTTGCTAAATCAAGCTCACTTGTCCAAATCAAATTCTAAGACCACCAATCTCTTCCTCTCATCAAGCTCTTCATTTCTATCTTCTC
Organism: Limonium bicolor; assembly: GCA_023374045.1. Lineage (NCBI taxonomy): Eukaryota > Viridiplantae > Streptophyta > Magnoliopsida > Caryophyllales > Plumbaginaceae > Limonium > Limonium bicolor. Next base: position 206,222,608 of record CM041781.1, read on the forward strand.
AAAGCTTCAAGAGCCCCATTTCGGTGCCATGGAGTTCCACCATTGAAGGAGCTTGAGCTTGTATTTTGACATATTATTACTCTCCTTTACTTCTAGGTAAGGAATATCAAATAAAAACTACATTTCCTTCATGTTTTTGTGGTACCGAAAATACCCATTGGTGCTCTTTGTGTGACTTTGTTCTAGCTTCATTCCAACTCTTCATGGACTAGGTGGAGTCCTCTCTTGATATATATCCAAAACTCTCTTCAAAGACAAGGTAAAACAACTACATTAATGTTTTTGAAACAATGTAAATTAGGGTTTACAATGAGATGAAGCTTAAGCTTGAATACTCATTATAATGTTTGTATATTGTTTAGAACTTGACAAGGAATCAAATACCATACCGGTTTTGTAAGGAAACAAGAAGAAGTGTTTTGGAAAAGAGGTAAATCTACTAACCTAATGTTGTTTAATGCCTTAGGAGAAATGAGCTTATAATGCTTATTAAAACTACCTAAAGAGCAAATGGTGAATGACTTAGTGAAGTGTCTCAAGAGACTAGTAAGCATATGTGTGTTGAGTGTATTTGCAGGTCAAAGGCATATATATTGTGGAAATTCAGTGTTTAAGAGTTATGCATTTTAAGGGCCTAAGAGCCATGCATTTTAAGGGCCTAAGTGCCATGCAATTTAAATTATGCACTATATTGTAATGTAGTGTGAATTTGGTGAAGTTGTGTATGAGAGTGTTCTTGGTGATTCTAGGTGTTCTTGTGTGTTTAATGGAGAAAACAAAGTGTTTAGGCTTAGTAATGTTCTAGGGGAATCCATGTCAAAATTTAGGTAAGAAGCAAGAAGTTCTAAGTGTTTACATAAGGTTTGGTGAATAGAGGTGTTAGGAAATGACTAAGTGTTTTACAAGAGAAGATATAATGTCTTAAGTGTTCTAGAGTGTAACAAGGACTTAGGCATGAGCTTGAGGTTTTAGTATGTACCAAAGTCATTTTGGACTTAGGTAAAGACTTAGGCAAACTTTGGTAAAATAAGGAGAAAGTGTAAACTTGGAAAAGAATTTCAAGAATGACATAAGGAGTTAGTTGTGAGAAATAATGCTTAAGAGGATGTTAAGATGAGGAGAAAGCATTTTGGGATAGTAGTTATCATAGGTGAGAAACACCATTTAGAAACCTAGTATAAAATGTTGTAAGTGTTAAGGAATTTTACAAGGAATTAAGTAAAGGCTTAAGGAATTAGAAAATGAGTTTCATGGATGTTGTATGTGGATATAAGGGTACCAATTGTTGTTAGGAGACATTAAGAGGCTTTAGGAGAAGTTTGGTGAAGATTTGACAAAGTTTGGGTAAGTTTAGAGGACGTCCGACCCAGGGGTCCGACCCAGTTTGGGTCGGACAGCCTCTGTTGACGTCAGGAAATTGTTCTGGAATGGTCCGACCCAGAAGGGTGGGTCGGACATGGGTCGGACGGTCATATTTCAAAGGAGGGAAAATGTTCTGGAATGGTCCGACCCAGTCGAGTGAGTCGGACGTGGGTCGGACGGGCGTTTTGTAAGGCGGTAAAATGTTCTGTAATGGTCCGACCCAGAAGGGGGGTCGGACATGTCTCTGGAATGGTCCGACCCAGAAGGTTGGGTCGGACATGGGTCGGACAAGGTAAGGTTCTTCAGACCCGAAAACCACTGGAAGGGTCCGACCCAGTTGTGGGTCGGACGGTGGGTCGGACATACCAAAACTTAAAAAAAAAACAGAAAAGAATGTGACTTATGTAGTAAACCCTAGGGTGTATAATGAAGGTAACCTAGGGTAAGATAGACATTAAAATGTCATACAATCATGTTAAATACTTAACAAGTTTGAATTGAATAAATAATTAACCGACGTTATTAATTATGTATAGGAGTGACCTACGGAGGAAACCAATCGAGGCAAGGACCAAGGTATGGTTTTCTTGCAGTCTGTTGTCTACCGGTTTACACCGGCTTGGGTGTTGTTTGCTTTTCTGTGTGTTACGACCTTATAAGATTAAGGCATGAAAGAGTTTACAGTTGTTATACTATATGTTGTATTATTGGCTCCCTTCCCTTGGTGTGTCTAACAAGACCTAAACACTTGCTTGTGTGACTTAACAATATATTGTGTGATCACTAACAAGTGCTAACCGGGGGAGTGAGGAGTCCGGTCATGTTCCGGCCACGCGTGTGAGGACGGGAGTCGATATCATATCCGGTTCGGCTCTCTTGGTGTATGTATAGGTTGTATTCCAATTTGGTTTCTACCTTCCCTTAGCTTATCCAAAGCTAGTTACTGACTCACGTCGGGCCACAGGGGCATACGAATGTTATTTCGGTGTGCTTGGGATTACTATATCCGACACACCTTGGGTATAAGTTAACCGTTCGATATAACTGGACGGTAACGAGGTTGGTAACGAGCTTAACATGGATTGGCAATAATCTCTAGGCTCACTATGTATACTAACTATGGTGGAAGGTTCCTTGTGAGAACCGATTTTATGGTGTTATGTATTGTTGTTGTGCTATGCAATTTCCCTTGCTATGCTATGGTGTATATATGTTGGATGTTTAAAATGAATGCCATGTTATCATGACAATTGGTTGCGCGTATCCCGGTAGCCGATGGGCTGCGCGTTAACCATACCAGCAAAGGTTGCTGACCCCCTCGGGGGCTCCATATTTTATTGCAGGATGAGGATCGAAGAAGCGGAGTGGCTCTAGATCCTAGGTCGTGATGTACTTTTGGTTGTTTTGGTTGTTGAGCCCGGGATGCGCCTGTGCTCCCGAGGCATTACATTTTGGTACCGTTTTTAAACAGTGGTGGATGTTTACGGTTGGTAGTGTGATGTAAATTAAATACTCGGTATGGTTGGTTTATTATATATGTGGATGTTAGGATCTATGCTCGGGAGTCTGATCATCAGACCGATACACTTGTATTTATTCTGCCTAGTTAACCACGTGGGTGGTTAACGGCGTTGTAACACCAAAGCGTTTAATTATGTTGGTTGGTTTTTCCGCTGCGATTTCAGTAGTTGTAGGGGCGTAGTAGGGGTGTTACAAAAAGTGGTATCAGAGCGAAGTATCGCTCTGATGACTAGAATACCGAGCTAGAAATATACCGAGTTAGGAAACCTAACCATAGTTACCTAAGTGAACAGATTTGGAAAGGTTAACCACTAACTAAGTGTGGAATACCTTACTATCGGGAAGCGTTACACCGTTGGACCGATAAGTGTGCAAGCATAGGCTAATGAAATGTTCATATGAATTCAGATGGCAGGTAGACCACGAGGTAGAGGCCGCGGGCGCGGTACTGGAGGTATGGGTGACCAGGGCGATGATACTACGGCACAGACCATGGCTGAGGCAGTAGCAGCCGCCGTAGCCCAGATGGTACCCCAGATGGTTGCTGCATACAGCAAGGGCAACAGCCCGGAGTTCAGCCACCACCACCACCGCCACGAGAGACCAATTGGGTCAAGGCGTTGGCTGATCTGAGACCGCCATCATTCAATGGGGAGACCGACCCTCGAAAGCTGGAGGCGTACATCTCCGAACTGGAGACCGCCTACGAGACCTTGGCAGTACCTGCTGAAGCTAAGGTCCGTCTTGCCGCTTACTACTTGAAGGGTACGGCACAGAGTTGGTGGAAGTTGGTGAAAGAGGACAGGATGGCTGATCCTGAGTTTGGTTGGAGGGAGTACACGGCTCTACTGCGAGCCAAGTATTACCCTGTTCATGTGCAGGAGGCCAAGCGCCTCGAGCTGGACAGTCTGAGGCAGGGGGATAAGATGTCGGTTGATGACTACTACACCGCATTCACCGGCCTTATCCACCTGTTACCAGACCTTGGGTATTCGAACCGAGTGTTGGTGAACCGATTCTACAATGGTCTTAGCCACCGTCTCCGCTACGGGATGGGGCCAGCTGAGTATACTACCTTGCAGGTAATTGAGTATCATGGTGTGAATCGATTTATACCATGAGTGAATGTTAATGTGAGTTGGTAAGTTGTTTTGCGGGGCATGACTGACATCCTAAAATTCAGGAGTGCTATCATGCCGCTGCTAAGGTTGAAATTACCGTCCGTCTGAGGGACGAGGAGAATGCGCACAAGCGCAAGGCCACGAACGAGGGCCAGAGTCAACAAGGGTATGGGGGAGGAAAGAAAAAGAAACCCTACCCTCAGCCCCAGAAGAGCAGTACCAGGGTGACAAGGGCCAAGCCCAGACCACTACAGCTGATGAGCCACTGAAGCTCACGTATGCGTATGCGGCGAAGCCTCTACGCTCCTACCCGCCTAAGGGTAATTACTTAATCATGTGTATCTAGTTGAGGTGTATGTTGTTAAGATGGAAGTGAGTATTGATTGTGTGTTGTTTATAGCAGCTAGCGCGGGTTCTGGACCGGAGCGCCACTTTTACTGTAAGTGGTGTAACGGAGACCACCCCGGCAAAGACTGCAAGGGGAATGACGTGAAGTGTCATTACTGCCAGAAGATGGGGCACCGTGAGTTTGAGTGCTGGCAGAACCCTAGTGGCAGGAACTATAAGCCAAAGGGGCAGTGGAAGGGTAAGACTACCACGACCACCGAAAGCCCGAAGGCGATCATTCAGCAGACTTCTGACAAGAAGTACACTGAATCCCAGAAGGGGAAGGGTACGGGGTCCGGCAAGGCCGCCCTGAATGTGGTGGACCGGTCTGAGGCACCAGGATCCTCTTCGAGACCAGGTACCGCCTAAACTGTTAAATGAAAAAGTGATTGCTTACCGCATTTCATGCATGAGTGTTGTATTAGTGAGTCTAATGTACAACCACCTAAGTAATGAGATAAATAATGATGTGAGAGATACCTAAATTAGACAATGTGGAAAACTTAGGAACCTTCAATATCTGTTATCCAATCCCGCCCACACCAAACCCTGAAGAGACCACCATCAGCATCACCGAATTCCCACTGGAGCAATGTCAGGTTATCCAACCAGGTATGATACTCTTAAATGGATACCTGACACCGGAAGCACAAATCCACATCATCAGACGTTGCAACGAACTTGGAGCAGCACCAGGAGGTTTCTACACACCCGAATACCCGAGCGGTTCGAAGATGAAGCTGAAGATGATGTGCATGGGTAAGGACTGGAATCCCTACACCAAGTCATATCAGGATGTACGAGCTGAAGACGGAGCAACTGTACCAGGCATACCTGAGGAGTTCCTTGGTCGTTAACCACACCGTGGGAATTGCTCAGCAACTTGAATCGGAACCGATTCCGAACGTGGAAGCAGACTTATGCATTGTGAACTTCTACCAGAAAGGTGGACGGTTAGGGTTACACCAAGATAAGGACGAGTCACCCGAGTCTCTAAGTAAGGGAGTACCCGTGGTGTCTTGGTCCATTGGTGATACCGCTTGTTTATGTACGGCGAGCAGAAGCGTGGTGATCTCGCAAGAAGCTAGTGTTGAAGTCAGGTGATGTATTAATCATGGGAGGACAATCAAGGATGTTATACCACGGTATCAAGAAGATTAAATTGAATACCGCACCATCGACAGTGGTAAATGCCACACATCTGAAACCGGACGTTTGAATTTGACTTTCAGGCAGTTTTGAGCCTTGTGTAATCATGTAATGTATTAAGCCAGTTGTTTGATAAGGGAGCTATCTATAGCCATGTCTAATGTAACCAACTTATGGTGTAAAGACTGTGTTAATGAATAAAGGGATGTTGTTTTGGAGTGTATCAACGTGTTACTACCGTATACTTATGAGTTTGCCAATGAATTAGGCTGTGCACTCGGAACGGGAGGTATACTGAGTGTCTGCAATAAGGCAGAAGCCGGCAAGAGCGGCACAATCCTCACCGGTACCTTTCCAGTGAATGGCGTGGATGCATCGATCTTGTTCGACTCTGGAGCCTCACACACATTCATTTCGCTATCGTTTGCAAAGAGGCTGGGGTTAGACGGTGAAGAGATGCCAGACTTCGTGGTCACTCTCCCGTCGAAAGAGCGGATCAGGTGTACCCGCTACTACCGAGATGCTGTTGTTCGAATCATGATGAGGAGTTTCCGATCGACTTGATAGAGTTCGACGGACTAGGTTTTGATGTGATTGTCGGGATGAACTGGTTGGAGCGGTACAAGGGTAGAATCCTATGTGCCGAGCATCGACTGCTTCTTCGGAGTCCATCTGGGGTTACCATATCATACCGCCAGAGGCCCAGGGAGCCTTCGACACAGATCATCACCGCCATGGCCATGTATCGTGAGTTGCGACGAGGAAATGATGTATACCTCTGCTATGTCCAGGACATAGAGAGAGACCCTGAGTTTAGCCCAGATGTGCCGGTAGTGTCGGAGTTTCCTGATGTATTTCCTAAGGAACTGCCGGGCATGCCGCCAGCACGAGAGGTTGAGTTTGAGATTGATCTAGTTCCGGGCACCGGACCCATTGCGAAAGCACCTTATCGTATGGCTCCAGCAGAGATGACAGAGCTCAAGGAGCAGCTGAGAGACCTACTCGACAAGGGCTTTATCCGCCCTAGTGTTTCACCATGGGGAGCGCCGGTCCTCTTCGTGAAGAAGAAGGACGGTAGCCTCCGCCTGTGTATTGATTATCGGGAGCTGAATGCTGTTACGGTGAAGAACCGTTACCCTTTACCACGCATCGACGATCTATTTGATCAGCTGAGGGGAGCATCAGTATTCTCCAAGATAGACCTACGTTCCGGATACCACCAGATTGCCATCCGTGACAGTGATATCGAAAAGACAGCATTCAGAACTAGGTATGGGCATTATGAGTTCACAGTTATGCCGTTTGGCTTGTCAAATGCACCAGCAAAGTTCATGGACTTAATGAACCGTTTGTTCCAAGATCAGTTGGACAAATCAGTGGTAGTCTTCATCGATGACATACTTGTGTATTCGAAATCGAGAGGTGAGCATGAAAGCCACCTGAGAGATGTATTGCAAACATTGAGAAAGAATCAGCTGTATGCTAAATTTTCTAAGTGTGAATTTTGGTTGAACCAAGTATCCTTCCTTGGACATGTGATTTCTGAGGCCGGGATCGCTGTTGATCCGGCAAAGATAGATGCAGTGCGCACCTGGCCTAGGCCGAAGACAGTTACCGATATCAGGAGCTTCCTCGGTCTGGCAGGTTACTATAGGAGGTTTGTGAAGGACTTCTCCAGTGTCTCGAAGCCGATGACTTCCTTGATGAAAAGGATGCACCATTCGAGTGGACAGTCGACTGTGAGAGTGCTTTCACGAGTCTCAAGGATGCTCTGACATCTGCACCGGTTCTGACATTACCAGACGGTCCAGATGGTTTTGAGGTCTATTGCGATGCATCAGGCAGGGGTATGGGTTGTGTGTTGATGCAACACGGGAAGGTCGTGGCTTACGCCTCCCGACAGCTGAAGAAGCATGAGGAGAACTACCCTACCCACGACTTAGAATTGGGTGCCATTGTCTTCGCATTAAAGATATGGCGACATCATTTGTATGGGGTAAGCGTGACAATCTATTCCGACCACAAGAGTTTGAAATACTTGTTCACTCAGAAAGAGTTGAACGTGAGGCAAAGGAGGTGGGTCGAGTTTCTAAATGATTATGACATCAATTTACAGTATAAGGAGGGTAAGGCAAATGTGGTAGCTGACGCATTGAGTCGCCGAGCACACTCTCTCCATTCGCTAGTCTCTCATACTGGCTTGGTTGAAGAGGTGCGGAGTGCTCAGATGACGGATCAGTATATGGTGGAGATTAGACAGAAGCTTATTGATGGCACATTCGAGGGTCAGAAGTACGACTTCAGACTCCACGATGATGACCTGATTAGGCTCAATGGCAGATTATGTATACCAAGGAGTAGCGCTGAGCTGAAGGAGCGCATATTGAGTGAATCCCATTGTTCTACGACATCGATTCACCCTGGAGCTTCAAAGATGTATAAAGGTATGAAAAGATATTTTTGGTGGGCTGGAATGAAAAAAGATGTGAATGATTATGTGTTGAGGTGTCTCACTTGTTAGAAGGTCAAGTTTGAGCACCGACGGCCTGGTGGTATGGTGCGGCCAATGCCAGTGCCGGAGTGGAAGTTCCATGACATATCTATGGACTTCGTGGTAGGGCTTCCGCCTACAAGGGGAGGTCTGAATATGATTTGGGTTGTGGTAGACCGACTGACCAAGGTGGCTCGATTCATACCGATGAAGGACACCTGGAAAGTGGCTAAGCTGCAGAGTCTTCGACAGAGGAGATTGTGAGACATCATGGGTTCCGAAAACGATTGTATCTGACAGAGATACCAGATTCCTATCCAGATATGGAAAGTCTACACGAGAGGCACTGGGTACTGAACTGAAATTGAGCACAGCGTTCACCCGCAGACAGATGGTCAGAGCGAGCGCACCATCCAGACAAGACTAAGGGAATGCTACGTGCATGTGCACTTGACTTTCAGACCAGCTGGATTGATAAGTTTACTGATCGAGTTTAGTTACAACAACAGTTATCATGCATCGATCAAGATGTCTCCCTTCCAGGCCTTGTACGGTAGACCACGCACGCCATTCTGCTATGCTGGGATGAGTCGAGTGAGACGGTCATTATAGGACCAGAGTATCTTGAGCAAGTTCAGGCAGAAGTTCGCCAGATAAGGGCTAACATGAAAGCCAGCTCAGGATAGACAGAAGTCGTAGCAGATGTGCGCAGACGTGACCTGGAGTTCGCCGTGGGCGATCAGGTATTTTTGAGAGTATCCCCCATGAAGGGAGTATTTGTTTTGGCCAGAAAGGCAAATTGAGCCCAAAAATATGTGGGGCCTTATGTTGTGACGGAGCGGATCGGCCCGGTAGCTTATAGACTTGATTTACCCGCCGAGCTGGGCAAGGTACATGATGTATTTCATGTGTCCCAGTTGAAGAAGTATATGTCTCATCCGTCTCATTGCTTCAGCCGGAAAGGCTAACCTTAGAGCCGACCATGCGATCGGTGGAGACTCCCGTACGGATTCTGGATACTAAGATCGAGACACTCGCCATAGTCCGTGAGACTGGTGAAGGTCCTCTGGTCTAACCAGGACGTTGAGGAGGCCACTTGGGAGCTGGAAGATAAGATGAAGGGAAGCACCCGTCATTGTTTGCTTCTTAGTGTTTATATGTATAGGGTACGGGGCGTACCCCCTTTTAAGGGGGGTAGAGCCGTTTCGGTTGTGGATGTGTTCGACATGTGTTATATACAGTGTCTATGTTATGTTACAGACCGTTGTGTCTGAATGGTATTATGTGGTTTGGACCTTGAGTCCGTTGTGGTGTAAGTATGATGGTAATATTGGTAATGATGTTTTGGAAGGATTGTGTTATAAGATTTTCCCCGTGTTCTAATATTATGATATGTGGGAAGTGTGAACTTTGGGGACAAAGTTCTTTTAAGGGGGGGTAGATTGAAATACCCCAAACCTTGATATGTTGATTAAACATTAAAACATGATTTACTAGGACTAAAAAGAGTCTTAGAAACATTAGTAAACAAATTTAAACAAAAAGAAAACACAAATGTGCTTTAAAGTCAATAAGAGCTAAAATGTGCTCTAAGCTTGGAAAAAACTTGGTTAAGACCTAATGAACTTACAAGACCTTATTTATATATTAATGAACATATTAAATCAATTACCAAAGAAACCAAGCTTGAAAACAAGTTAAAACACAAAATGTGCTTTAAGAAGTCTTAAAGCACATTTTGAAAAAATTGTCTTGTAAATGAGTTTGAGTGGCTAAATGTCCATCATTACTCTTAAATATATATGTGTACTATATAGTATCACATTTGGGTGGCTATATTAATGGGAAATCAAAAATTTCACTTCTAAGTGCCTTGTTTTGGTGAATAGTGCTTTTTATAAGCTAGTTTATAACATATGTTGTATTAAGTAATTAAATTGACAAACAAGACTAAAGTACCCTCATATTAATAAAGGGGGCCGGTTTCTTAAGTGTGGTGACTCACCACTCACTTGTTATTTTGTTAAACAATAAAGATGACTAATATAACTACTTTTACTTTATAAGAACAAATATCTTCTTAAAAGCAATCTTATCTCATTCTCTCTTTTCCTTCCTTCATTTCCCACGGTTCCAACTTCTTCTTCCTCCCTTCTTGCTGTTCTCTCACGGTAATACCACTACCACCATAAAAACTCCATCTTTGACCTCTTGCTAAATCAAGCACACTTGTCCAAATCAAATTCTAAGACCACCAATCTCTTCCTCTCATCAAGCTCTTCATTTCTATCTTCTCAAAGCTTCAAGAGCCCCATTTCGGTGCCATGGTGTTCCACCATTGAAGGAGCTTGAGCTTGTATTTTGACATATTATTACCCTCCTTTACTTCTAGGTAAGGAATCTCAAATAAAAACTACATTTCCTTCATGTTTTGTGGTAACCGAAAATACCCATTTAAGGTGCTCTTTGTGTGACTTTGTTCTAGCTTCATTCCAACTCTTCACGGACTAGGTGGAGTCCTCTCTTGATATATACTCAAACTCTCTTCAAAGAGCAAGGTAAAACAACTACATTAATGTTTTTGAAACAATGTAAATTAGGGTTTACAATGAGATGAAACTTAAAGCTTGAATACTCACTATAATGTTTGTATATTGTTTAGAACTTGACAAGGAATCAAAATACCATACCGGTTTTGTAAGGAAACAAGAAGGAAGTGTTTTGGAAAAGAGGTAAATCTACTAACCTAATGTTGTTTAATGCCTTAGGAGAAATGAGCTTATAAATGCTTATTAAAACTACCTAAAGAGCAAATGGTGAATGACTTAGTGAAGCGTCCTCAAGAGACTAGTAAGAGGCATATGTGTGTTGAGTGTATTTGCAGGTCAAAGGCATATATATTGTGGAAATTCAGTGTTTAAGAGTTATGCATTTTAAGGGCCTAAGAGCCATGCATTTTAAGGGCCTAAGTGCCATGCAATTTAAATTATGCACTATATTGTAATGTAGTGTGAATTTGGTGAAGTTGTGTATGAGAGTGTTCTTGGTGATTCTAGGTGTTCTTGTGTGTTTAATGGAGAAAACAAAGTGTTTAGGCTTAGTAATGTCCTAGGGGAATCCATGTCAAAATTTAGGTAAGAAGCAAGAAGTTCTAAGTGTTTACATAAGGTTTGGTGAACTAGAGGTGTTAGGAAATGACTAAGTGTCTTACAAGAGAAGATATAATGTCTTAAGTGTTCTAGAGTGTAACAAGGACTTAGGCATGAGCTTGAGGTTTTAGTATGTACCAAAGTCATTTTGGACTTAGGTAAAGACTTAGGCAAACTTTGGTAAAATAAGGAGAAAGTGTAAACTTGGAAAAGAATTTCAAGAATGACATAAGGAGTTAGTTGTGAGAAATAATGCTTAGGAGGTGATGTTAAGATGAGGAGAAAACATTTTGGGATAGTAGTTATCATAGGTGAGAAACACCATTTAGAAACCTAGTATAAAATGTTGTAAGTGTTAAGGAATTTTACAAGGAATTAAGTAAAGGCTTAAGGAATTAGAAAATGAGTTTCATGGATGTTGTATGTGGATATAAGGGTACCAATTGTTGTTAGGAGACATTAAGTGGCTTTAGGAGAAGTTTGGTGAAGATTTGACAAAGTTTGGGTAAGTTTAGAGGACGTCCGACCTAGGGGTCCGACCTAGTTTTGGGTCGGACAGCCTCTGTTGGACGTTAGGAAATTGTTCTGGAATGGTCCGACCCAGAAGGGTGGGTCGGACATGAGTCGGACGGTCATATTTCAAAGGAGGGAAAATGTTCTGGAATGGTCCGACCCAGTCGAGTGAGTCGGACGTGGGTCGGACGGGCGTGTTTGTAAGGCGGTAAAAATGTTCTGTAATGGTCCGACCCAGAAGGGAAGGTCGGACATGGGTCGGACATGTCTCTGGAATGGTCCGACCCAGAAGGTTGGGTCGGACATGGGTCGGACAAGGTAAGGTTCTTCAGACCCGAAAACCACTGGAAGGGTCCGACCCAGTTGTGGTCGGACGGTGGGTCGGACATACCAAAACTTTTTTTTAAAAAAAAAACAGAAAAGAATGTGACTTATGTAGTAAACCCTAGGGTGTATAATGAGGGTAACCTAGGGTAGGATAGACATTAAAATATGTCATGCAATCGTGTTAAATACTTAACAAGTTTGAATCGAATAAATAATTAACCGACGTTATTAATTATGTATAGGAGTGACCTACGGAGGAAACCAATCGAGGCAAGGACCAAGGTATGGTTTTCTTGCAGTCTGTTGTCTACCGGTTTACACCGGCTTGGGTGTTGTTTGCTTTTCTGTGTGTTACGACCTTATAAGATTAAGGCATGAAAAGAGATTACAGTTGTTATATACTATAATGTTGTATTACTATGGCTCCCTTCCCTTGGTGTGTCTAACAAGACCTAAACACTTGCTTGTGTATGACTTAACAATATATTGTGTAATCACTAACAAGTGCTAACCGGGGGAGTGAGGAGTCCGGTCATGTTCCGGCCACGCGTGTGAGGACGGGAGTCGATATCATATCCGGTTCGGCTCTCTTGGTGTATGTATAGGTTGTATTCCAATTTGGTTTCTACCCTCCCTTAGCTTATCCAAAGCTAGTTACTGACTCACGTCGGGCCACAGGGGCATACGAATGTTATTTTGGTGTGCTTGGGATTACTATATCCGACACACCTTGGGTATAAGTTAACCGTTCGATATAACTGGACGGTAACGAGGTTGGTAACGAGCTTAACATGGGATTGGCAATAATCTCTAGGCTCACTTGTATACTAACTATGGTGGAAGGTTCCTTGTGAGAACCGATTTATGGTGTTATGTATTTGTTGTTGTGCTATGCAATTTCCCTTGCTATGCTACGGTGTATATATGTTGGAGGTTTAAAATGAATGCCATGTTATCATGACAATTGGTTGCGCGTATCCCGGTAGCCGATGGGCTGCGTGTTAACCATACCAGCAAAGGTTGCTGACCCCCTCGGGGGCTCCATATTTTATTGCAGGATGAGGATCGAAGAAGCAGAGTGGCTCTAGATCTTAGGTCGTTGATGTACTTTTGGTTAGTTTGGTTGTTGAGCCCGGGATGCGCCTGTGCTCCCGAGGCATTACATTTTGGTACCGTTTGTTAAACAGTGGTGGATGTTTACGGTTGGTAGGTGTGATGTAAATTAAATACTCGGTATGGTTGGTTGTATGTATATATGTGGATGTTAGGATCTATGCTCGGGAGTCTGATCATCAGACCGATACACTTGTATTATTCTGCCTAGTTAACCACGTGGGTGGTTAACGGCGTTGTGACACCCAAGCGTTTAATTAATGTTGGTTGGTTTTCCGCTGCGATTTCAGTAGTTGTTAGGGGCGTAGTAGGGGTGTTACAATTTGAGTTTGCCAATGATCCTGTTTAGAATAGTACCCATTGAAATAGTTATTACACTTTTTAATACAAATTTAACTAATAACTTTTCAATAATAAAATACTTAAAATGTCATTTACCACTTTCTTGGTAGCATCACAAGAAATAGATCTAGTTCCATCCTTATTCTTCTTTGTTCTTGGCAGCGTCCATGTTTTGGATCGATCAACATAAAACATATAAGCAACACCAGATGAAATATCTGGTGAAGAATCTAATAGCCCTTCCGCTTTCCACTTTGGTATCTAGATGGACCCATGTAATGAGGCTAAGTGTTACAAGATTGACATTCTCTTTTTTTCACTTGCTAATTTCCTTAAAGTAAAATAAGGTACACAAATATATGTTAGCTTTATATTATAAAAGAAACATAATAAATGATAAAGGATAACAAATGTAAACCTCAAATTCTAGAGTTTTGCACCTGTTGCACTACTCTTCCCATTCATCATTGTTAGGCCATCATATATCTCCCATGGTGGTTTGTCATCTTTGGGTCTCTTTTATTATTTTTTGTAATGAAGGTCCTCACAAGATATGTGTGAAATGCTTTCAACCGTCCACCAGCTATCTTTTCCACTTGGTGTCTACATACTTCAGGGATATTATAAATTTCCTATATATATAAAACTTAATAGTTATAAGTCGGTATATATATAAATAGAATAGATTTTAAGCATCACTAACCTGAATCTATGTCCAAATGTTATTATTTGTCACTATAGGCACATTTACCCAATGATGATTGACATTGCAATATGTTCTGGTAAGAGCGGATAACATGCTTACAAATTCTCCCTTGGATTTTCCAATTGGTTGCATCAAATTATTTCATCTCAAATCTTTATTTGTGCTCTTCTATGCTTTAATTCCCCTTGAAGGCCCTTTAGTCTTCTATTCAACATTATGTGATGGATCCTCTTCTGATGGTGGTTCTTCATCGTGCATACTCATATCCGCAACTGCATGGTCAAGCCCATGATCCTGAAATACGCCAAACTTAGATATGGTGTTTAAGTGATAAACTAAGATATAAGAAGGTTAATTAATGCCTTAAAAACATTAAGAAACATGTTTAATCAAAGAAAACATAAGGAAACACCAAAAGAGCAGTTTAAGCAAAAACGTGCTCTAAGCTTGGAGAGACTTGGGTGAGCACCCAAATATCATTCTTAAACCTTAGTAATATCCTAATGGTAATTTTAAACCAATTACTAAAGAAAACCAAGCTTGAAAACAAGTTAAAACACAAAATGTGCTTTAAGGAGTCTTAAAGCACATTTTTGAAAAATTGTCTTGTAAATGGGTTTTGAGTGGCTAAATGTCCATCATTACTCTTTAATTAACATGTGTACTAATTAGTATCACATTAGGAAGTCTAAATCAATGGGAAATCAAAAATTTCACAATTATGTGCCTTGTTTAGTGAATGGTAACCAAATAATGCTAGTTTAAGACATTAGTCAAAGTAAGTCAATTAAATGGTCAACAAAGACCACAATACACCTTGTTTGACTAAGGGGGCCGGTTTTTAAGTGTGACTCACCACACTTATCTAGCTAAGTAATGAATAAAGCAAAAGTAAGTAAAAACACTATTCACCTTTTAACATAATATCTTACCTTTAGTAGTCCTCTCTCCTCCTTTCTTCATTCTTCATCTTCTCCATCGGTTTCTCTTGCTCTCTTTCCTCTCTTTCACGTAAGAAGACAACTCCATGCTAGCTTCATCTTCTCTTGCCCACATCTTGCTCATTTAAGCTCCAAAATCAAAACCAAGTACATATATCTCTTAGTTAGCTCAAGCTCTTCCTTTCTATCTTTTCAAAACCTCAAGAGCCTCATTTTGGAGCCAAGTCAAACCGCCATTAGAGGAGGAAACTCAAGCTTGGAGACTCCATTAGCTTCTCCATTCTCTTAAGGTAAAGAATATGTAAGAAAATCTAGGTTTCCATCATTTTCTCTCCATGTCCGAAAATTATCACTCATGGGGTTCCATTTTTACGCCTTGTTCTAGCTTGTTTTCTACTCTCCAAAGGATAAAGGAGGTCCTTCTTGCTTCATATCCAAGCTTGTCTTGAGAAACCAAGGTAAAACAATCAATTTAATACCTTAAAACACATTTTAACCTAGGTTTTTATTCCTTAAGGTTAGTGTATTGTTTAGTACTCATTGGAGACATTGAATGTTGGTTAGAACATTGGAAAGGAGAACTTGATTTGGTGACCGAGATTGAGCAAAGAAAAACCTAAGGAAGAAAGTTTGTGAAGCTTGAAAAAGAACAAGGTAAATGTCTTACCTTAAGGTGTTTAATGCATTAAGGGATGGGATTTAGGTATATGATGAGTGTAGCTTAAGGTTTATATTAAAAAAGGGCTATATATAACCTAGGTGAAACAATGACTATGTTTGAGAACTTTTGACTAAGGAGCCAATGAGAAAAGAGATAGTTAAACAATGTTGAGATGAATTACAAGAAGCATTTTATTTCAATGGGAGCCTTGTTGTGTGTATTAGCAGGTTAAAGGCAATTATATGTGGAAATTCAGTGGTTAAGATTATTGTCATTTAAGGGCCTAAGTGCCAAGCATTTTAAGTTTATACACTATATGATGATGTGGTGTAGTTTTGGTGTAAATTGTGTGTTAAGGTGTTGTGATGAGAATTTGAGTGATCTTGGTTGTTTGATGGTGAAAAACCAAGTGTTTGGGTGTAACAATATACTAGAGAACCCATGGCAAAATTTAGTGGAGAACCTAAGTGTTTAAGATGTTCTAAGGAGATTTCATGACTAAGGAAGTCCTAGGAAGTTTTAGAGGCTGTCTTGATGAAAAAGGGTGAGTTTAAGGTGTATAATGAGTTAGAATGACCTAGACATGATCATGGAGGATTGAGGAACCAAATGAATGTACTAGTGTATTTAGGATTTAGGCAAACATTGGTAAACTAGTAGAAAAGAAATAATGTGTTGGATGATGGTGTCATAAATTTGTGTAGGAACTTTAAGTAGTTGCATAAAGGAATTTTAGGTGGAGAAAGATGCTTGGGAGATGATGTTATAGTGGTGAGGATGCATTTTGGCATAGTGGTTATAATAGGTGTGAACCACCGCTTAGAAACCTAAAGAGAAACATTACAAGTGTTGACATTATTGCAAGGAAATAAATAATGACTAAGATGGATATTGATGAGTGATTTAAGGAGTTTAGTGGAGGGCTTAAGGTGTGTTTTAAATGCCCAAACAAGGTTAGACCATGCTATGAATGAGATAAGTGTTTAAGGATTTAGAAGATGGGTATTTTGGCCTGTCCGAACTTCCGTCCGAATTTGGAAGCTCGGACATGCCCTGTTGCAATTTAACCTTCTGAGTCTCGGCCAGTGTCCGGACTTCAGTCTGACCTTAGAAGTTCGGACACTTGAAATTTTTCCTTTGGAATTTCCCTCGACCTATGTCCGAACTTAGGGAAGCTCGGACACATGTTCGGACACTTGAAATTTTTCCTTTGAATTTTCCTCGACCTATGTCCGAACTTAGGGAAGCTCGGACACATGTTCGGACACACGTCTGATTGCACCCTTTTTGAGTCTCGACCTATGTCCGAACTTGGGAAGCTCGGACACAAGTTCGGACGCGGTGCTGTTTTGGCCAAAAAACTTTGTTTAAGGTTAGGAAATGGTGGGGATGATTAGGTATTGATGTTATAAGGCTATTAAGGACATGTTTGGTGGGATTAATGGTCATTAAGTGGGTGAGTAAGTGTAATAGATAATGAGGAAATGATGCACTTAGGAGTTAAGTTAAAAACCATAAGGCTTAGTGAAAAACAATGAGTAAAAGTTGATGTCTAGGGAGGCTAAGTAATTGTATTGAGTTGAATTGAATAATAACCTAAAACTGAATGAATGTTTTAGGATTGGTGAATTGGGACTTGGAAGGAGATAAACCAAACAATCGTCGACGGTGAACGGTACAATCTTTCTTGTGACCTACTTGCTAACGAGGTGTCCCTCGGCTTGTGTGCTATCTGTTTATTTGCTATGACTAAGACAAGATAAGGCATGCAACCGGTTATATTTGTGCTCGTTGTGCACGTGTTTTCTTTACACTAACCCACGAGACTTGAGATTGTTACTAACTAAGTTTAGTACTTACTGAGTTAAGGATAAGAGTTAAGTATTGGTGATTGTTGGTTAATACCCGATAAGGTTTAACTAACACATGGTGTGTAAGATTTTGCTAACTGGAACTTGAGTGAGGAACTCGGGACTGACTCCGGTCATGCATGCTAAGGAAAGGGGGACGGTGTAACACCCCTACCGCTAAAACTGTAACTACCGTCCAACTCCTTATACATTCGTACTCTCGCAGCGGATACATACTTACTCAACGGCGGGTGATACAATGCCGTTAGCCACCCACGTGACTAACAAGGCTACTACTACATACAACATCGGTCTGATGGACCGGAATATCCGAGTACTGCACAATACAATACATACTCTCATTACATGCTGAGTACTACAATACTCATTCGATACAATACTCCATTCAATACAATACTCCATTTAATACCATACTCCATTCAATACAATACTCCATAATTCCGTACAAGGTAATACACTACGCATACCGAGTTTACTAAGTTCCAAAATCAATACAGTACTTCTCCCAAATTCATACATACTCACTAGGAGTCAATCTGCTACCCCTTCCTCACAAACTAGATACTTCTAATTACAAGGCGCGCCACCGGTCTCTTACCTTGACCGTGTTCACTCCGGGTACCTGCACACTAAAAATGTTCCCCCGAGGGGGTCAGCTTTCGCTGAATATGATAACCGCATACCCCGCGTACTAGCGAGGGTACGCCGACCATTTGGTCGAATACATGCAATTCATTTTGTAATACATACATTCATACATACATACATACATGCTTTCATTCACGATACTACAATACTACACAAGATATACATACATACGTACAATACCATACATGCTTGGAAGACAATACAAGTCAACCAATACTTACCTACCATCTTTCGGGTTACGCATACACAATACATAATCATTACATACCCAATACACAATATGGAGATACAATTCTCCAATACATACAAAGGTCCAGTTAGCTTCATTACACACCCGGGTTAATCGGGTGTTCGATACTCTTTTACTTCCGGTCAATGACTTACAATAGTCAAGACCAATACACATACAATACTTACTTCTTACATACTTTACTTCCAGTTAAGTCGGTATGACCTCCGGGCAGGGATTACTACATCCCATCACCGGGCTTTAGGGTGGCCCACTAATCCAGGATGCTACCCATTCAAGGGAATTGGTCCAAGGAAAAGATTATAGCCAGGATTCGGATCCAACCTCTTGTGTTTCCTTATCCTCACGCGTGGCCGAAACTATATCGGACTTCTACTCATTCCATTTACTCATTACTCAAGTTAGGAGTTAGAATGTTAGGAATTAGTAGAAGTCAATACTTCATTTCCATACATACATACAATACTCAAGTACACAATACTTACACATACTTCTCAATTCCATTCATTCATTTCATGAATTATACAAACTAATTGTTCAAGGAAATATAACAAGAACAAATAGTTCAAACACAGTTAAGTGCATTATAACTCCGATTCGTGCATTTATCTTATTGGTGATCACATAAGCACACAAATCGGGGTAACCAGGTTAGGATACAGAGCATGAAGAAATCACACCGTTCACCGTTGTATCCGCACTACCGGCTCCTTCGAGGATCAACTATTTGGATTCCTATATATACATGAAGTAGTATGATCAATGGTCTATTATTGATCTAACTTACTCCTTCATTGATATTCTCAATGTTTACTTACTACTCCTTTACATTCATACTTGGTTATAAAACCATTCTTTTCCTTATTACTTCTTAAGCTTGCTTCCTTACTCATTTACTTACTTTCTTACCATTACTACTTCATTAATGGTGTATTACTACATATATATACATATGTGTATATAGGCATATATACATGTATATATGATTACTATAATCCTATAATTAAAACATTTGTTTTTTTTTTTGACTCGACCGGACTTGCGACCGACCTTGCAAGTCCGGTCCATTCCAGTAGGCTACATCGTGTAAAAATTCCAGGGCCGACCGACCTTGCAAGTCCGGTCCCAAGGTCGGTCTGTTCCAGTAAGTTTCGTATTTGAAAATTTTAGCCCGACCGACCTTGCAAGTCCGGTCGCAAGGTCGGTCCATTCCAGTAGCTTGCATTACGGAAATTTTTCTGGCCGACCGAACTTGCAAGTCCGGTCGCAAGTTCGGTCCATTCCAGAAGGTTTCTGACGGGAGAAATTTCTGGTCCGACCGAACTTGCAAGTCCGGTCGCAAGGTCGGTCGATTCCAGAAGGTTTCCCGTCTTGTAAATCTGGGCTCGACCGACCTTGCAAGTTCGGTCCTAAGGTCGGTCCGGCCCAGTACTTCAGTTTTAAAATCTGTTTTGGGTGTTTTCTTTACCCATTGTTTCCCCAATCTTACCAATACTTCCCTACATGTTTACCACTCATTTAGATGTTCTAAATCACCTTAATTCATCCACCAAACTTGCTACTCAATTCCTACACAACTTACACCAATCTTCATCATCTCAATTCAACACTTACATTATTTTTTTCTTCACACTAATGCTACAGATTTTGGTTTTCCACATTATGCTACAGATTTTTACCTTAACTCTTATACTCCAATACTCCCTCATCCTATGCCACTCTTAGCATCTTAAATACATTAGTTCACAACCTAGTCTCATCCCATTTACAATCTCATATAAAATCTGTTTTAGGATACTCAACACTCCTTTCCAACCCCTCCAAATACAACTAGTCACTACCCAGTTTACTTCCTCTTCTTAAACACTTAAGTCTTCAAATTTCTAGATGAAATTTGACATAGTCTCCCCTATATTCTTAACATTCTCCACATGTTATTTCAGCTCACACATTTTCATTCTCACCACCTGTTTATACAACATATTATACTCACATTTCAATACTACTACAACAACATAAATTCCTGCACACATACACATACTACCCATGGTTTTTCCCAAGCTTTTAAACTTCATTTAAAAACTTCAAAACTGTTTCAATATCATTTCTCATCATATTACATCATACTTACTACTCATTACGCAATACATTACTCATTTTTACTACTCCAAAAACTGTTACATTCTCTTCTCCAATACATTACCACATTACTACTACTCATACTTCATACATTCTTCATTGTTAGATACTTAAAATCTGTTACAATGTAATACACAAACTAACCCAAGGTAAGAGCATTTACCTTGTCTTGCTAGTTTTCTTTTCCTTCCTTTCCTTCTCTTCTTCCTTTTTTCTTTCTCTCTTGTTCTCGGTTCCAATGGGGTTCACACACCAATGCTACAGCCCATATCAATATACACAACTACTTAGAAAACTATTTTTACCAACCTAGGGTTTATGCTTGTTTTAGGTTTAGAATGAAGCATTACCTTCCAATGGATGGATAGAGTGGTGGACAGCAACCAAGGCATGATTCCAACACCCAAAGTGGAGCCAAAATCGGCTAGAGCAAAGAGGCACCAAACAAGGTTTTAGTTGAATTTCGTTTTGCCCACAAGGCCTAGAAAAAGATAGGTTTTCAAAAATGTTTTTACCTCAAAATGACAAGGAGGTGAAGGTGCTTCTAATGGTGGTACTCAAGCTTCAAATGCAGCACACCCATGGAGATGAAGTTGGTTGTTTTCGATTTTTGAAAGGAGGAAAGTGTTCTCCTTGGTGAGGGGATTTCAATGGTACAATTTTTGTTGAATTTGGACAAGGATTGAGCTTGGACAAGAGGAGAGAAGGAGAGAGTTGAGTGTGGTTCCTCAATGTTCCATGGCTGTCGCAGGAGAGGAGGAAATGAAGAGAGGAGGAGGGTGAATACGTGAGAGAGGGTGAGGGATGGAAGAGAGAGAGAGCCCCACTTCCTTTTTCTACTTTTCTACTTATTTCATTTGTCTTTTAGCTAATAAGAGAGAAATAAAGAGAGTGGGGGAGAGGAGTCCATCGGCTACACACATGCCCCTCTACAGATTTTTGCTTTTTATTTGCAAAAGTGGACACACTAACTTTGTTTATTTGCATTCTCGCCCCACAACTTCCCGGTTGTTACAGTTTTTACTAACCGGTACCCGTTTTCCGGAATTTTCTCGTTTAATTAATTTTGTTGGTTCTAAAGCTTCACTAATATTCATTAATGATTATTTAGTTGACCAAAACTGTTACGAGTCTATTTGACCCGCTTAAAGTCGCGTTTTCCCGGTTTCCTCGAAAAACGCGCTTTAAGGTTCGTTTACGCTTTTAATACATTATTTGGATCCGTTTTCTTCGGGAGTTGTTCCCATATATTATTTAGGTCTTATTAAACCTTTAGAATCCATATAATACGCTAACCGAGGTCTCATGCCTCCCATGGTTATTTAACGCTTATTTAGCGTTTTCCGCTTTTAAAGCGTTTATTTATTTCTTTTGGATTTATTTTTCCTTACCAATATTACTCTAGCATTATTAGGCTCTTAAATACGGATTAGAATTATCTTAATCACTATATTTAAGTTTGGGGTATTTCAATCTACCCCCCTTAAGAACTTTGTCCTCAAAGTTGCTCAAGGTTATAGGATTACAATACTTGCTCATTCTTACTTGTCTATGCCAAAGGTCGTACATTCTTCCTCCTTACAATTTCTGAATTCATTACTTCAGGTTTCCACATTCCATACAATACAAGTATACCATACTTACTTCCATCCGCATCACGTCCCACCATCTGGTTCCACATTACAAGATTTATACATACATACGGTGCAAAGCTATCCCCAAGCAATGCAATACCATTACAATCCCGTAGGCACTCAGGTCATTTAGACACCGGACTCCTCTATGTCCCGCTGCCCTTGGGATAATACAACATGATACACTACTACCTTCTCCGGTATAAGCTTCTGACCGGTCCTCATTCTCTAGTCTAAGGAAAATCCTTCCCAATAGCTAATTAGAAATCTTTCTAAAGCATCCAACTCCAAATTCCAATTTATATTCCTTACTTCTATCCTATGTGTGATTCTTGTGACCACTTGAGGGGAGCTTCGAGAATCATTCGACCCTGATGTGATCAGCATCAGTGTTGAACTATCTTTCCACCCCAATTTGTGTTCGGTTTCCCTCGATCTGATCAGGATCAAGTTCGACTTCCCACATCAGTTTCAAACAATTAATTAGTTGTTTTCATTTCCTATCTTTTACTCTTTCTAGTCGTGATACAATTCACACATCTCCAAAGGACGGAATCAATCCATCAATCATCCTCAATCTACTTCCTAAATACTTTACTCCGTGGTTCAATACCCAAATGCTCATTTCATCAACCTTCACTACTTCCATCCATTACTCTCCATCATTTCAATTATTCTACTAGGGAATACAATACTTATGAAGTTTAGCTATCCTCAATTACTACCAATAACATACTTACGAATATACCGCTCATGGGCTACATTCCTCTACTACTCATAATCAATTCGCACTACTTCCTCGAAGGTTACAATACTTGTGGAGCTCCGTCCACTACTCATTCTCGATTGTATCAAGACAATCACCTAGGGAACTCAATTTCCTCTAGGTTCTACATCGGTTTTATACCGACTCATGCATCGTAATGCCAAGTCTAAGTTCAAATAGACATACACAATAGGAATTATCATTTCTCAAAGAGTTTCTTTACTCTTCCTTACAAATACTCTCACATTGGAGTTACAAGATGGTTATATTCATTCAATGGTATTCGCATCTCTTGTGCCTAATTACCACAATTGTAATATGAATGAATACGTATGTTTGTCTGACATGAGTACTACTCGTCAATTCGATTCTCATTTGTGCTATGCACATTATAGTTTCTGTGTTTTATTCATGAAACTTACATTAAGCGGTTTTCGCTCTACCCCCCTTAAAAGGGATTACGCCCACGTAATCTATCATATGTTACTATCAAACATTGGTTTACTCGATTTGGGCAATCTGAAGCGTTCAGCTTCACTACGATATACTATACAATATGCTCTGGTCAAAGGGTCTTAACCATGTCAATGGTTTAGTCTTTGCACCAAGAATTCCTATTGAGTTTATTTAACTCATAACCAATTCGGTTCTAGCCTATTAGGCTTCAAGGCATCAATAGCCATTCTTTCATACTTACTGGGTATATTAAACCTCTTAGCTAGGGCCCACTAGCTTCTGCTGCGCGGCCCTGATAACCTTAGTGCTTAATTGGCTCTTTGGTTATACTAGATGTGCTACTCATCGCCTTTTTATCCCTCTATTGTGGAAATAAGGTTTACTAACAGTGTGGTATTCTTTTACCGCTGTTTGAACTCAATGAGTTTTAGATTGTAACCAGCTCTCTGGTAGTCTATTATACATGCTATTCATACTCCCACGATTGTTCGCTAAGTTCCTCCGACTTATTGTCGGCGAGGTTAGGTCACTACCTAGTTGTAGTGTTTCCTCTGTTGTCGATAGCTTCCGGATTACACCAGTTCTTCTGGTTCAGTACAAGTGTTCTTTGCTTGTATGACCTTGCATTCTCAATGCGTCGGTCCAAGCGACTTTCTTACATCTCCTTTCACCTTTTTATTCCAATGGAATTCACATCTTGTGATGGATAGTGTGTCTTACACTCTTCGTGCGATCTGTTGCTAAGAATGCTTGACTGGCTTATGCCATGTTTGTGGTGAAAAGAAGGATTTACTACTGTTTACATTCTCCATATCCGCAGCCATCCCATTAGTTCATTAGCTGTACAAGTGCAATACCAAAACACTCAGTCATACAGAGTGCAGAGGCGTGAACGCTTGACAGTAAGTCGCTTATGTGATAGGAAGGAATATTTCTGACTGTCTTCCATACTTACTCTTCATGTCATTGTCTACTACTTCCCCATAGCGGTCGCTTGTTGCGCACCGTATTCTTACTCTTTGTACCATTTCCTTATGGTGTAAATACACTAGGAGGTTCCTAGTTCATATGTATGACGGTTGCCGTAGCGTACCACAATGTTACTATATTCCCAATGTGGGAATGTTTCATTTCCATTCAGGTTTCATGTGTGGGTTGGCTTACCTCACATTATTTCATAATCGATAATGCAATTTACCAAGCGTCTTGGTTGACCGTGGATGAAGTGATTCATCGGGTCATCGGCTCTCTTGAGCGTTGGTCATTCGTGGTGCCCAATGTGCACTCACATTAATTGTTTCTGATTATTACTGTCTCCTCAGTGCTGAGCATTGGTTATAGGCTCTAGCTATGCAGTTTTACTTTTGCATGTACATTACCGGGACATCCCAAGAACTTTAATGGTTTTCTGGTCCCGTTCCCCAATTGGAGGGTATTTCATCACTGGTAGGTGAAGGTTCTTGTCGAGGGGTTGTCTCCACTCATAGGTCTCGTGACGAGGTTCACTATGTTAGTCTTTGCTTATGTACCTCCGCCATTTATACAATGGTTCACCACGTGTTTGGGTGCATAACGAGTATACTCACTCCTTCGAGCTTCGATGCTCTTAAGCGATGTGCTCCTACAGTCCACAGCCTCTCGTAGGCGTAGTGGGTTGGAAATCTCATTTCCTTATTCGTTGTCTCTTGGCAGTATTTATACGCACAAGTTTTGTTGTTATAGTAGATGGGAGCCCCTTCTAAGGGTTCACATCTTCACCACCTTGGTGGTCTTCGATTAACGAGGGGTACTTTTCCTCGAGTTTCTGTAGTGTCCAGACGTGGACTAGGCCAATGTTGGCATTTATCCCGATCTCTGTGCCCCTGTGTTATCATTGCTACAGAAGGCATGAAGGTAGTTAAAGCTTGTCAACTGCATACTAGACTGATGCTCTAGTGACAGTGACGCTGAGTTGACCATTACTCCAAGCCACTCAAGAGGTTGGGTTTGAATTGATGGTCCAGTAGTTGATTTCTTGTCATATGGGATAATATTTCTTGCAAATCCTACTAGTAATGGTGTGGGTTTTGCCACTGTTTGAGTTCACACAACGTAGTTGGTTGGTGGCTTTTAAGCCTTATTGCTGCAAGCTATGCTCTTTGCAAGCTGCTTATACACGTTTCCATTCTTTGTGTACCCCATAGGTTGGAGATATTTACTGGGCTCCATGGTAAGTTGTGACATCACGCTTCCGTTCATAGGAGACTCTTAGGCAATCTGGTGCTGATCAGTGCCTTTTGTAGACTAGGGTAGTTCCTATTAAGTGAATCCTTTCGGTGTCTTAACCGAGTGTTTGTCCTAGTTGTCGTGCTCTTATCATGACACTTCATTCGACTGTTGTCATTCCAAACACCCTTCGAGGATTGCTCCTGGGTGTTGTTAGTTATGTCGTTACATCCGGCTAATGTCTATGGCATGATGTGTCCGCTATACCGCCTTGTGATATTGTATTTAAGCTATCCCCTTTAGGGGTATAACGTCTCCCATTCTTGGGTAGGCTGTTTATGCTTTCTCCTAGCATTTTAGACTAGGTTTAGTATCCTCTCCAATGATGGATTATACTTCATGGTAATCTTGTGATTGCTCTTGGGAACTCGGTCCCGTCTGTTGAGCATTTTTGTGTTCACATTAGGCCTATGCCTTACTATGTTCAATCTGGGTATCCCTTCCAGCTGTCAGGTGATTGCTTGAATTACTTGAGACATATCCCATGTCTTTGCTTACTAGTATGTGCTCTTTGCACCTTCCCAGTCTTCGTTCCTTATCTTCAGATGGATTCTCCGAGTTCCTTACACTTGTTCCTTAACTGAGTTTCTTTCTCCTTGACTGTCTTGGTGTCCAGTCGTTCTGGTTAGAATTTACTCGCGGTCCGTAGGACGGAGTTGACTACTTCCCGTGTTTCGTACACTACATGTATACATACGTGGGGTACCGTGTTGATACGTTGCCACTTACCTAACTATGTGTCAGGCCCGCAAGCTCCTTCGGAGTGCGGTTGTCCCACATCCCGTAATTGGGTACACTCGTAGTGCTCGTCACACGCCTAGGTGAAGTATCCTATTGTCAACTCCTCTTGTATCATCCTATGATACTCACCGTAATGCTGTTGGTCTGGTTTTAAAATCCAAGGTTTAAAGAAAGGTTGTGGTTTTGAAAGAAGATTTTGGGTTTTAAAGTTATGGTTCGGTGTTAAAAGAAGTCTCTCATGGCATAGCCATGTTTGAGGTCTTGACCAAGTCGAGCTTCTCGCTGACCGGTATGTTCTAAATACAGTGATCCGGCCGTTAGGCCTTTCTAAGGTTCCATACTTCTAGTTGTCAGGATGTGTGATCCTGTAGTTGTTTCATTTCGGTCACCGTACATTGCTACGCACTTGTGACATGTTAGTGTTCCTTTACATATTCATGTTCTTACTGCACTTGCCGTGGCAAGTGCGTGGTACTGGTGGTTTTTGTGTAATCCTATACCGATCACGGTATGGTTCCCACTCGCATTTGGTAGTCTCGTAGACTCTTCCCTTGATCTTGTTGATCATTTACTTAGGCTATCTACCCTTCTGAGTAACTTCTCAGTGAGTTTGACATGGCTGTCATTGATCAGGGTACTTCTCCAATCCTTGGAGCTTCCCCTTTGACTTGGTTGTGTAGTTCCTTGTTGCTTGTTCCCACACATTTATTGTGGTTACTGAGCCTGATTTGGTTTAGGCACTACGGTTGCAGTTACATCAGATTATATCTTGTGAATATTCTTGTAGCTGTCTGAGCTATGTTGGCCAGGTTTGTAACCTTTTTGGCGTTGTAGTTTTGGAGTCAGTCACTCCCGACTATGTCCTTAGCCAGCTAGCTCACCGTTGGTGGTGTTGCTTGTCTATTACTGTTGTCCCGCAGACTTGTGTCTCGGGTTTCATTACTGCTCCTGTTTCCATTTGTTGCACGGTTAGTGCTTCTTTTCCTGTTGCTAGTTGTTTAGCTAGGTTCTGCGACTGCTAAGCATGTCGCCCCATGCTGTTGCAAGTTATAGCCTCTCTGTGGTTGGAGTGTTTATACTACCGCTATTAAGTGCGGTTATTGTTGTTCAACCGGGGTCCACTTCCGGGTCTTCCATTTCCTGGAATCTACCATACGTCGGTTCTTGTTTACTGTGTGATTGCTTCACAACTGCCAGACCGGGTTTTCCCGAGTATGAGAAGGCTTTTCTTCTCTCTGGCGTCCTATCCCAAGTTACACAATGGGGTTTGCGGTGGGCGGGACTGGTGTTGTAGGTCTCCGGTACTCACCGGGAGTTCCTAACTAGCATCTCTCTAGTGCTATCACTCAGCCCATAGCCCTAAGCTTCTAATTCCTAACTCGGTATTTCCTAAGCTCGGTATTTCCAGTCATCAGAGCGATACTTCGCTCTGATACCACTTTTTGTAACACCCCTACCGCTAAAACTGTAATTACCGTCCAACTCCTTATACATTCGTACTCTCGCAGCGGATACATACTTACTCAACGGCGGGTGATACAATGCCGTTAGCCACCCACGTGACTAACAAGGCTACTACTACATACAGCATCGGTCTGATGGACCGGAATATCCGAGTACTGCACAATACAATACATACTCTCATTACATGCTGAGTACTACAATACTCCATTCGATACAATACTCCATTCAATACAATACTCCATTCAATACCATACTCCATTCAATACAATACTCCATAATTCCGTACAAGGTAATACACTACGCATACCGAGTTTACTAGGTTCCAAAATCAATACAGTACTTCTCCCAAATTCATACATACTCACTAGGAGTCAATCTGCTACCCCTTCCTCACAAACTAGATACTTCTAATTACAAGGCGCGCCACCGGTCTCTTACCTTGACCGTGTTCGCTCGGGTACCTGCACACTAAAAACGTTCCCCCGAGGGGGTCAGCTTTCGCTGAATATGATAACCGCATACCCCGCGTACTAGCGAGGGTACGCCGACCATTTGGTCGAATACATGCAATTCATTTTGCAATACATACATTCATACATACATACATACATGCTTTCATTCACGATACTGCAATACTACACAAGATATACATACATACGTACAGTACCATACATGCTTGGAAGACAATACAAGTCAACCAATACTTACCTACCATCTTTCGGGTTACGCATACACAATACATACTCATTACATACCCAATACGCAATACGGAGATACAATTCTCCAATACATACAAAGGTCCAGTTAGCTTCATTACACACCGGGTTAATCGGGTGTTCGATACTCTTTTACTTCCGGTCAATGACTTACAATAGTCAAGACCAATACACATACAATACTTACTTCTTACATACTTTACTTCCAGTTAAGTCGGTATGACCTCCGGGCAGGGATTACTACATCCCACCACCGGGCTTTAGGGTGGCCCACTAATCCAGGATGCTACCCATTCAAGGGAATTGGTCCAAGGAAAAGATTATAGCCAGGATTCGGATCCAACCTCTTGTGTTTCCTTATCCTCACGCGTGGCCGAAACTATAT
Source organism: Limonium bicolor (assembly GCA_023374045.1). NCBI lineage: Eukaryota > Viridiplantae > Streptophyta > Magnoliopsida > Caryophyllales > Plumbaginaceae > Limonium > Limonium bicolor. The sequence continues at coordinate 206,251,726 of CM041781.1, forward strand.
CGGACTTCTACTCATTCCATTTACTCATTACTCAAGTTAGGAGTTAGAATGTTAGGAATTAGTAGAAGTCAATACTTCCATCCATACATACAATACTCAAGTACACAATACTTACACATACTTCTCAATTCCATTCATTCATTTCATGAATTATACAAACTAATTGTTCAAGGAAATACAACAAGAACAGATAGTTCAAACACAGTTAAGTGCATTATAACTCCGATTCGTGCATTTATCTTATTGGTGATCACATAAGCACACAAATCGGGGTAACCAGGTTAGGATACAGAGCATGAAGAAATCATACCGTTCACCGTTGTATCCGCACTACCGGCTCCTTCGAGGATCAACTATTGGATTCCTATACATACATGAAGTAGTATGATCAATGGTCTATTATTGATCTAACTTACTCCTTCATTGATATTCTCAATGTTTACTTACTACTCCTTTACATTCATACTTGGTTATAAAACCATTCTTTTCCTTATTACTTCTTAAGCTTGCTTCCTTACTCATTTACTTACTTTCTTACCATTACTACTTCATTAATGGTGTATTACTACATATATATACATATGTGTATATAGGCATATATACATGTATATATGATTACTATAATCCTATAATTAAAACATTTGTTTTTTTTCTTTTTTTTTTTTTTTTTGACTCGACCGGACTTGCGACCGACCTTGCAAGTCCGGTCCATTCCAGTAGGCTACATCGTGTAAAAATTCCAGGGCCGACCGACCTTGCAAGTCCGGTCCCAAGGTCGGTCTGTTCCAGTAAGTTTCGTATTTGAAAATTTTAGCCCGACCGACCTTGCAAGTCCGGTCGCAAGGTCGGTCCATTCCAGTAGCTTGCATTACGGAAATTTTTCTGGCCGACCGAACTTGCAAGTCCGGTCGCAAGTTCGGTCCATTCCAGAAGGTTTCTGACGGGAGAAATTTCTGGTCCGACCGAACTTGCAAGTCCGGTCGCAAGGTCGGTCGATTCCAGAAGGTTTCCCGTCTTGTAAATCTGGGCTCGACCGACCTTGCAAGTTCGGTCCTAAGGTCGGTCCGGCCCAGTACTTCAGTTTTAAAATCTGTTTTGGGTGTTTTCTTTACCCATTGTTTCCCCAATCTTTACCAATACTTCCCTACATGTTTACCACTCATTTAGATGTTCTAAATCACCTTAATTCATCCACCAAACTTGCTACTCAATTCCTACACAACTTACACCAATCTTCATCATCTCAATTCAACACTTACATTATTTTTTTCTTCACACTAATGCTACAGATTTTGGTTTTCCACATTATGCTACAGATTTTTACCTTAACTCTTATACTCCAATACTCCCTCATCCTATGCCACTCTTAGCATCTTAAATACATTAGTTCACAACCTAGTCTCATCCCATTTACAATCTCATATCAAAATCTGTTTTAGGATACTCAACACTCCTTTCCAACCCCTCCAAATACAACTAGTCACTACCCAGTTTACTTCCTCTTCTTAAACACTTAAGTCTTCAAATTTCTAGATGAAATTTGACATAGTCTCCCCTATATTCTTAACATTCTCCACATGTTATTTCAGCTCACACATTTTCATTCTCACCACCTGTTTATACAACATATTATACTCACATTTCAATACTACTACAACAACATAAATTCCTGCACACATACACATACTACCCATGGTTTTTCCCAAGCTTTTAAACTTCATTTAAAAACTTCAAAACTGTTTCAATATCATTTCTCATCATATTACATCATACTTACTACTCATTACGCAATACATTACTCATTTTTACTACTCCAAAAACTGTTACATTCTCTTCTCCAATACATTACCACATTACTACTACTCATACTTCATACATTCTTCATTGTTAGATACTTAAAATCTGTTACAATGTAATACACAAACTAACCCAAGGTAAGAGCATTTACCTTGTCTTGCTAGTTTTCTTTTCCTTCCTTTCCTTCTCTTCTTCCTTTTTTCTTTCTCTCTTGTTCTCGGTTCCAATGGGGTTCACACACCAATGCTACAGCCCATATCAATATACACAACTACTTAGAAAACTATTTTTACCAACCTAGGGTTTATGCTTGTTTTAGGTTTAGAATGAAGCATTACCTTCCAATGGATGGATAGAGTGGTGGACAGCAACCAAGGCATGATTCCAACACCCAAAGTGGAGCCAAAATCGGCTAGAGCAAAGAGGCACCAAACAAGGTTTTAGTTGAATTTCGTTTTGCCCACAAGGCCTAGAAAAAGATAGGTTTTCAAAAATGTTTTTACCTCAAAATGACAAGGAGGTGAAGGTGCTTCTAATGGTGGTACTCAAGCTTCAAATGCAGCACACCCATGGAGATGAAGTTGGTTGTTTTCGATTTTTGAAAGGAGGAAAGTGTTCTCCTTGGTGAGGGGATTTCAATGGTACTTTTTGTTGAATTTGGACAAGGATTGAGCTTGGACAAGAGGAGAGAAGGAGAGAGTTGAGTGTGGTTCCTCAATGTTCCATGGCTGTCGCAGGAGAGGAGGAAATGAAGAGAGGAGGAGGGTGAATACGTGAGAGAGGGTGAGGGATGGAAGAGAGAGAGCCCCACTTCCTTTTTCTACTTTTCTACTTATTTCATTTGTCTTTTAGCTAATAAGAGAGAAATAAAGAGAGTGGGGGAGAGGAGTCCATCGGCTACACACATGCCCCTCTACAGATTTTTGCTTTTTATTTGCAAAAGTGGACACACTAACTTTGTTTATTTGCATTCTCGCCCCACAACTTCCCGGTTGTTACAGTTTTTACTAACCGGTACCCGTTTTCCGGAATTTTCTCGTTTAATTAATTTTGTTGGTTCTAAAGCTTCACTAATATTCATTAATGATTATTTAGTTGACCAAAACTGTTACGAGTCTATTTGACCCGCTTAAAGTCGCGTTTTCCCGGTTTCCTCGAAAAACGCGCTTTAAGGTTCGTTTACGCTTTTAATACATTATTTGGATCCGTTTTCTTCGGGAGTTGTTCCCATATATTATTTAGGTCTTATTAAACCTTTAGAATCCATATAATACGCTAACCGAGGTCTCATGCCTCCCATGGTTATTTAACGCTTATTTAGCGTTTTCCGCTTTTAAAGCGTTTATTTATTTCTTTTGGATTTATTTTTCCTTACCAATATTACTCTAGCATTATTAGGCTCTTAAATGCGGATTAGAATTATCTTAATCACTATATTTAAGTTTGGGGTATTTCAGACGGTATCTGAATCAGATCCACCCTCCGCTTAAGGACTTGTCTTTGGACTTGTTGCCTAGGGCCGGTTGCCGGCTCAGCTACGCTGGACTCCCGTCCAAGGTAGGTGACATTAAGATGGTGCGGTAGGATCACCTAAATCCTAGGTTTGAGATTAAGCTACAACCATTTCCATTTTAGGAACGGTTTGTATACTGAGATTAAGATAAGGTTAAGGCTGAGGTAAGTTAAGGAACTGAGGTTATGGAAATCAGGACTAAGGAGGGGGTTACTAACCCGCTTGATAAGGGAACACTTGTGTCGTTCATTGTGTGTGAACTATGTATGTTCATCTGTGGATTGTTGTTTATTGCACTTCATATCATGCTTGTGTACTTAATCAATTTCCATGCTATCGACAATTAGTCGTTGTAGCCCCGTTAGCTTGGGGGCCATGAGAGGGAGTACCAGCATTCGTGTTGACCCCCTTTGGGGGCTGTTTTTACACTTGCAGGTAAGAGGCCCATGAAGTCGCACCACGAGAGTAGGAGCGGTTAGACTTAGGATGGGTTGTTTATTTTGAGTACGGGTTGCGCTTGTGCTCCCGTCTGTTTATATTGAAACTGATGTAAGTTTGTGACTATGACTTAGATACTTAAACTCGGTTGGTTGGTGGTATTTTGGATGGTGATGTTTTGGTCGGTTGTTTACTTTGGATAAGTGTTGTAAATTGATAAGGCCGGTATATTCTAACGATCAGACCGTGGCAAGGTCCCGGTGTTTGTTATTTCCGCTGCGACGAATTCGATTAAGTGTTCAGTTTTACGATAACCACGATTGCCTTTGGACGGGGTGTTACAGATCCATATCATGTTACTATGCCCTAAAAATTTACATAATTTAAGCAAATTAAAACAATCACAATCAAAGAAATTATTATAAACATAATCAACATGAAATATACCTACTTAGTTGTTACTTTCAACCCACAACTCTTCATTATGATCACAACCAACATAATCTTTATCATTATCTTTCAATAAGACATCATTTGATTTCTGTAGACCATTAGAAAAAGGTGGAGTTTCTTCATATTGATCATATTTCTCCTCATCAACCACATTATCTATCCTATGATTCTTTTTTCCAAGAATTACAGACCTTTTGGAGTGATGGGTCTGCAACATAAAAGACTTGTTTCACTTTTGATGTCATTGCAAATGGATCTTCTTGATGTCCAAGTTGATTTAAATCAACTAGATATTGAACCCAAGGTCATCAATATGATGACCTAGTCTACTGTCATCCCATTTACAATGAAATAAAGGAATCTTAAGCCCTACATAATGAAGCTCCCAAATATTATCACACCATAATAAGATCTGGTTATCAAAACAAGTGTACTATCATTAACATTAACATACTGATCAGATGAAGCTACAAGAAATTCCACTATTTTGAAAATCTGACTTCTCATCATGTCAATGTGTGAAAAAAGTGTAGCCATTAATATCATAACTTTCAAAAGATATGACATCTGTAACAACCCCAAAACCCTAGGAGTTAGGGACGTTACACACCGCGTATCTATTACCTAATACGCATGCTCTAACTCACGAAACCCAAATCGAAACAAAGTACATCTTTATTATCAGAACAATGTTTACAAAGCTTAAAGTGGTTACATATACAGAGCGGAAGCCAAAATATAATACATAACTAAACAAAATACAAAGGCCTCAAGCCACAGTTACAAATGCAGAAAGAAAAGCAAAATCGAAAGCAAAGCAGAATCTTCGAACAGAGGCTTAGACCTGCAAATCAGACGAAAATAAGGGTGAGCCAAACTATAGCTCAACAGGTGATAAACTTCATCAGCTGAGCATGCTCAAAACTAATACTGAACATAAACGTATACATATACATATGCATATACATATCTTAACAAAACGGTTCAAAAGTCGAAGCGAAAATGAGACAGAGGAAGAAGCTTCCCAAATTAATTAAAGAGAAAATCAGAATAAGACATAGAGCTTAACAAAATAGAGGTCGGACACTAGACTCCAGTTGACACATCAGAAGGGCAACGCCATGGCCCAATGGATCCGCAGATCCCATACAGAAGTCATTGAGATGACTAAGGACCCGTCGGTCACTAAAAATCCAAGGGACCCTGAGAGAGAGGACAGAAGGGAACCCGAGGGAAGAACAAAAGGAATTCCTGCACAGCATGCTACGAGACAGCCCGACCCGACTATCCAAGGCTCAGAAGCTAAACATCTAGGTCCCAAAATAGAAGCTTTACAAAACAGAGCAAAAGCCTTAACAGATCAAAACAGAGCGGAAAGCAGAGTCTTATTAAAACATATCAGAAGTCTTAACAAGGCAGAAGTCGTAAACCGACTAACACATACGAAAGCCAAACCGTAAACAGAAGCTCAAACGCTGATTCAGAGCAAGACCGAGATCGAAAACTTAATGGAGATTTTCAGAATGCAAAACTCATGTTAACCAGCTAAAACACATTCAAACAGATAGTATTTGAAAAGAGGTGTAACCCCCCAACTCTTAAAACTGGGATCATCTCATAAACCTCCAACCAATTATATTAATAACACAGCAAATTTCTTACAACAATTGGTGTTACCGCCGTTAGTCACCGACGTGACTAACTAGGATACTAAATTCTCCAAGAGCTAGCTACGGTCTGATGGACCCAAATGTACCAAACATTAGTTTACTCAAAACCTTAACCGAAATACATTTAGGAAGTACAAGTATCTCTCATTTTCTGATACATCTTACTACAACTTATAACATCTACAGACGAGTGTACATGCACCTCTCGTTTAACAAAAAGGAAAACCTGAAGAACATCTACCCGCTCCTACACTCAGGACGGTCGTCTTCTGTCGTTTACCTGCAAAATAATATGGATGCCCCTAGGGGTTCAGCACCTTCGCTGGTACGATTAACTGGTAGCCCCCAAGCTAACGGGGCTACGACAACTACTTTGTCGTAAACATGCAGTTGATTACTAATACAACATTAATAAGAAGTATAATAAACACCACGCAACATATGAATAATTTATAGTTCAAACACAATGAACGACTTAAAGGCGTTCCTTAAGTAAGTGAGTTAGCTTTTAACTCCTTAAGTCAAGATTTCCCTTATTCTCATATCCACTCTTATCTCAGTGTTCCCACTATTCTTTAATTAGAATTGGTTGTTTCTTAACTCAATGTTTATCTTTGTCGGGTCAAAAGTAACCCTGGCCAATGAGCTATCAACTCCATTGGTTAAATAAACAACATTTCTTAAATTTGGGATTTAGGAGATCCCACCGAACCATCTTAATCTTGCCTCCCACCTTGAACCGCAATCCAAGGTGGCCGAGTCTATTGTCGACTCTAGGCGACAAGTCCGAAGACAAGTCTCAATGGAGGACGGACCTGATAAGGATACCGACCTCCTAACTCAACATGCATAACCGGAGTCAGTCCCGGATTCCTCACCCCCCAAGTTCCAGTTAGTAGAAGTCTCAACGACAATGTTTGTTAGTTAAACCTCTTCCTGTTACTAACAAACCAATATTAGGAAGTACTTCTTATTCTCATACAATTCTTTACTAAACGTTGTTAGTAGTTCTCAAGGTAAGTTGTGTTAGTTTCATACAACACACAACAATACAATAAACCGGTTGCATGCCTTATCTTGTTTAGTCGGAACACCTAAACAAATTGCACACAAGCCGAGGGACACCTCGTTAGCAAGCAGGTTACAAGAAAACCATACCGTTCACCGTCGGTCGTTCGGTTGCCTAATCTCCTTCCGAGTCCAAATTCTCAAGTCCTAAAACATCCATCCAGTTTGGGTTGTTAATTACTTTCAATTAACCTAGCTTACTTAGCCACTAATGATTTCCGACATATAACCACTAAGCCCTTTTGCTTTAATCTTAAACACATAAATCATTTTACTTCTCTTAACCTCTTAAGTCCTTACATGCATATCTTTCTAGTCATCATTACCCTCCTAATGGTGGACTACTAATGCCATTATTTATTATTATTTTTTTTATAAGATCCGACCGACCCTACCAAGGTCGGTCGAAGTCAGTGAGTTACGAGTTTGAAAAATTCAGCTCGACCGACCTTGCCAAGGTCGGTCCTAAGGTTGGTCTAAGTTAGTACCCTCTAGCATTTGAAAATTTCAACCCAACTGACCTTACCAAGGTTGGTCCTAAGGTCGGTCTAAGTCAGTAGACATCTGTGTTGGGTAATTTCAGCCCGACCGACCCAGCCAAGGTCGGTCCCTTGAGTCGGTCGGAAGCAGACCCATTTTTCTAAGTGTATATTTCACTCCAATCCTTTCCACAAGTGTCCCAGTATGTTCTAACATCATCTTGGCACTTTAAAACCCTCTTAAATCATCCACCAACTCATTGATTAACTCACTTCTAAATTCATCAAACACTTAAAACTTAGTTTCTTGCACTTCCAACATATAAGCTTTGCCTAAGACCTCAACTAACCAAAGTGTTTCTGTAACATCCCAGTATCCCACTGTTATGATATTGTCCGCTTTGGCATGTAGGCTGCACAGTTTTGTTCCTGGGGTTTCCTAGCCGCAAAAGGCCTCACAACAAGGAAAGGTATCCCCACCCATATAAGGAGTGGTTCGTTCTCCCCTCCAATCGATGTGGGAGGTAAACCTCAAGGGTATTACACTCCACCCCCTAGGGAGCCCAGCGCCCTCACGGGCCACACCGGCACGCCGACCTGGGTCTAACTCTGATATCAACTGTAACAACAACCCAGTATCCCACTGTTGTGATATTATCCGCTTTGGCACACAGGCCGCACGGTTTTGCTCCTAGGGTTTCCTGGCCCCAAAAGGCCTCACAACAAGGAAAGGTATCCCCACCCATATAAGGAGTGGTTCGTTCTCCCCTCCAATCGATGTGGGAGGTAAACCTCAAGGGTATTACAGTTTCCTCTCAACCAATATAACTACTCCTCAAGCATTATTAATCCTTCTCACCTCCTTAACTCAATCTTCTCAAAGTTCCCAAGGTTATATTGCATCTCCATGCACAATTTCCTCTCCTTTCTATTTACTACTCATCATTCCCAAACTTGTACATACCTATGCATTTCTTGCCATCCTCTTAACACCTTAACATTGTTCCTCACCCAACTACATAATTACCTAGCCTTGTACACATCATTTCTCCTTTAACTTGACCATTCTAAATTCCTCTCAACCATTTACATCCTCCTCAACCAAGTCCTCTTATTACCAACAAGGTTATACACACTAGTTCATACCTAAATCGTCACAAGACATTATACATCCTTTCCTACAGATCTTTACACAAGTCTTAAAATTCCTCATACCATGATTTTGGTGTGTTTAATACACCCTCCTAACCTCTAATTCCTCCTAGGCAACTCTAGGTCATTCTAATCCTCAAGAACACCTTTGTTAACTCATTTCCGCTCAAGTTTCCCTTAAAGACTCCTAGTAAATCCTTGGTCATTTCAATTCACCACAACCACTAAAAACACTTTGTTTTCTACTCAAATTTCACCGTAGCCTCTTTCTTTAGTATATTATCATGCCCAAATGCATAGTTTTTCTCATTCAATCAACTCACTCACATCAAATCCTTTTCTCATGATATTTCTCTCCCAATTCAAACCATTCATAACAAACTCAATATGGTGCAATAATCTTAAATTGCATAGCACTAAGGCTCTTAAATGACATGGCTCTTAGGCCCTTAAATGACATGGCTCTTAGACCCTTAAATGACATGAATTTAAACACAGAATTTCCCACATTTAGAGCTTTCAACCTGCATTTACACAACACTCAACCTCATAGAAATTATAAATGCTCTTATAATCAACCTTAAGCTTATTTTACTAACTCATTTTCCTTTGGCTCCTTAGTCACAAGTTCTTAAGCTTGTTCTTATTCTTTTCCCTAGGTTATATAAACAATATTGTAACATAAGCTCTAGGCTACGTTTGGTATCTATATAAACACCATTCCTTAAGACTCTAAATTACATTAAGGCAAGCAATTTACCTTATGCTTCAAGCCTTTTTCTCGGTCTCTTCCTCTTGGTTTTCTTGATTGAAAATCGGCCAAGGAGGTTCCTTTTTTCTAAACTTCTAACCAACATTCAAATAGGTATAATGAGTACTAAGTAATATACCTAGACTTATGGAATCATCCTTAGGTTACAAAGGATTACTTAGTGCATTAAAATGGGTGTTTACCTTAGGAATTTGGAATGGACTTTGATAAAGAGTCAAGGCAAGACCTCCTCTAGTCTTTTGAAGATCGAATCAAGGCTATTACAAAGAGTAAAGAAATGCACTTCAAATGGCAATTTTCGGCCAAGTATAAAAATGGAAGAAACTTGATTTTTCTTAAGCTTTTCTTACCTTAAACCAAAAAGAGCACATACTAGCTCTTGAAACTGAATTTTCCTCTTCAAATGGAGCTCCTTCAATGGAGTCCAACTTATGGTTTTGGAATTTTGAAAAGAGAGGATGGAAGGCCTTGGCTTAACTAAGACAAATATGTGCTTAGTTTTTGATTTGGAGCTTGGAGTTGCATTTGACAAGTGAATGAAGATGAAGAGCCATGGCTGGAGCTTCACGTTTTTCTTTGGGAGAGAAGAGGAAGAAGAAACCGGTGAGGAAGGAATGAAATGCAGAAGAGAGGAGAGAGAAGAGGTATTAAGGAGATATTTGCTTTAAAAGGTAAATAGTCATTTTTCTTCTTTCCCCTTTCTTTTCTAAATGTGCTGGCCTTAGTGATGACTCACCCTCTCAAAAACTGGCCCCCCTCTCTTTCCCTTAGATATTTAGGTGTTATTTGACCATTGGCTTATTAGAAGAGATTAAAGACTTAAATTGTTACTATTTGGGTACTATTTATAATTAGTGCACAAATTTGTGAAATTTTTGGTTTCTCATTGATTTAGGCTTCCTAATGTGATACTAAGTAGTACACAAGTTGATTAAGGTATAATATTGGTCATTTAACCACTCAAAACTCATTTCTAAGACATTTTTTAATAAATGTGCTTTAAGGAGTCTTAAAGCACAATTTTTCAAAAATGTGTTTTAAGGAGTCTTAAAGCACAATTTGTGTTTTAACTTGTTTTTGAGCTTTGTTTTCTTTGGTAATTGGTTTAACATGTTCATTAGCATGTTAATAAGGTCTAGGAATGACCTTTGGGTCCTAATAAAGGTTACACCAAGTCTAGAGCAAGTATTTGCTTAAATTGACGTTTTGGTGTTTTCTTGTGTTTTCTTTGGTTTAAATTGTCTACCAATGTTTATAAGGCATGTTTTAGCCTTATTACATCATAACTTGATGTTTAATTACCATATTTATGTTTGGGGTATTTCAAGAGGAAACCAACACCGCAAACAACACTCAAAACGGAGTTAAGACAAAGAAGTTATGCAAAAACAGACCCGTGTCCGGACATGCGTCCGTCCTTGCATGTCTGGACACACGCCGAAGACAAAAAATACAAACGTCCGGACTTACATGTCCGGACAAGGTCCACAAACACAGGAATAGGTGCGTCCGAACTTGTGTTCGGGCTTACATGTTCGGACACAAGTCGAACAGAAACCTGGAACTCGTCCTCGCTTCACGTCCGGACATGCATGTCCGGACAGAAGTCCGGACACCACATAGAACACAGCAAATCGAAGGCATCTGAAGCCGCGTCCGGACACTGCAAAAACTGCAGAAGACAGAAGCGAACTCACGCCAAAAACAATGACAAAATCCACACAATTACACATAGCTTATATACCAAAATAGTGATTTGAAAGCACACTTCCACGGGGTTTTAACAAAGCAAAAACACAACCAAAGACACACCGAAACCATCACAAATCAGAGATCAAATAAACATATACGGAAAATAAACGAAACGGAAAATCCCCGTGGTTGAACACACACCCCCGAATCCATTCACCACCTACCTCACATCCAACGCAAAGCAATCTCCGCGGACTAGACAACAATCTCTACTTGAATCACCACTCGAATTGACAGACAATGAACTGAATCAATTCTGAGACTGAACAAAATTAGGAAGGAAAAGGGAAAACTCAATGACCAACCGAAATTCACAAACCAAACCTGAAGGACACACAATTGATGGATGGAAATTCACAACGAACGACTCCCGGCACAAATTGAAAAAGAAGAAGAGAAGGTGAGGGAGGAAGAATGATCAAGGGAAGGATTTGAGAGAAGAGCAGTACGAGAGTTATTTTGTGAACAACAGAGCGAGGAGGAGAATGATGATATTTGGAAATGAAAAGAAAGGGAATTAAAAATAAGTTAATAGATCTCTCCCTTCACAAAATAACAAATAACAAAAGAAAAAGACAAACATAACCCTCCTTGATCACAACTAATACTAAAGTTCGAAATAATATCGTAAGCCTACCAATACAAGATCAAAATGTTACTAAGCTCCTCTATGAGTAAGAAATTTCTTGAAATACCCCGTAATTAAAAACAGTGATTAATTAGGCTAATTATATTTTTAAAGGCTTAATTACACTTAAATAAATACGAGGGAACAAATCCCGAAGAAAACGGACCTTTAAAATGGGTTAAAAACATAAACGAATCTTAAAGCGCGTTTTTCGAGGAAACCGAGAAAACACGACTTTAAGCGGGTCAAATAGACTCGTAACAGTTTTGGTCAACTAAATAATCATTAATAAATATTAGTGAAGCTTTAGAACCAATAAAATTAATTAAACGAGAAAATTCCGGAAAACGGGTACCGGTTAGTAAAAACTGTAACAACCGGGAAGTTGTGGGGTAAGAATGCAAATAAACAAAGTTAGTGTGTCCACTTTGCAAATAAAAAGTAAAAATCTGTGTGTGTGTGTGTGTGGGATCCGATTTACCCCTCCCTCTCACACTCACCTAACACTCCCTTATTTACTAAAAGACAAGGGAAATAAGTTAAAGAAAAACACACTCTCTCTCCTACTCCCCCTCTTCCCCTCACGTTTTTCCCTCCTCTCTATTCTCTCTATTTCTCCTTCTTCCTCTTGCGATGACAATGGAGATTTGAAGAAAACCCCCACAAACCTCACCTTCTCTCCATTGTTGTGCCTTCATCCTTGGTCCAAAAATTATAAAAACCATACCATTGGAATCCCCTTGCAAAGGAGAACATTTTCATCCTTTCAAAAATCCAAAAGCTCAACTTTCGTTTTTATGGGTATTCTCCATTTGAAGATTCAAGTCCACCATTAGAAGCACCTTCACCTCCTTGTTACTTTGAGGTAAAAAGAATTTCGAAAATCCTTCCTTTCTAGCTCTCATTGGCATTATAAGGATTTTTAGTTTTTGAACTCTTGGTTCCTTATTGCTTCAGTTCAGCCGATTTTGGCTCCTTCTTGGGCTAGGAATATTGCTCTCTTGCTAGTCAAGAACTCCATTCATCCATTGGAAGGTAATACTCTTGTCTAAACCCTAAAACACCTAAATTCTAGGGTTAGTATAAAATGCTTGCTAAGTGTTTGTGTGTATTGGTATGGGTTACTGTAGCATTGCCCATTCCTTGAATAAAAACCGAAAACAAGAAGAAGGGAAGAGGGAAAGAAGAGAAGGAAAGGAAAGAAAGAGAAAACTAGCAAGTCAAGGTAATGTTCTTACCTTGGGTTAGTTTGTATATTGTATTGTTACAGATTTTAAGTATCTAACAACGAGGAATGTATGTAGTATGAGTAGTAGTAACGTAATAATGTATTGGAGAAGAGAATGTAACAGTTTTGAAGCCTTTTAAAGATGTTTAAAAGCTTGGGAAAACCATGGGTAGTATGTGTATGTGTGCAGGAATTTATGCTGTTGTAGTAGTGTCGGAATGTGTATAAGAAGTGTTGTGTAAACAGTTGTGAGAATATGAATATGTGAGCTGAAATAGTGTGTGAAGAATGTTAAAAATATAGGGGAGACTATGTCAAATTCTATCTAGGAATTTGAGGACTTAGGTGCATTTGGAACAGATTTTGGAGAGTTTAAAATGAGTGGTTTGGTAGTTTGAAACAGATTTGAAAATGAGTTTGAAAGTGGGATGGAGTTAGGATGTGAAATACCCCGAACTTAAATATAGGGATTTAAAATTAACCTAATACGTAATTAAGGGCCTAATGGTACCTAAGTAATATTGGTAAGGAAAAATAAATCCAAAAGAAATAAATAAACGCTTAAAAGCAGAAAAACGCTAAATAAGCGTTAAATAACCATAGGAGGTATGAGACCTCGGTTAGCGTATTATATGGATTCTAAAGGTTTAATAAGACCTAAATATATATGGGAACAACTCCCGAAGAAAACGGATCCAAATAAAGTATTAAAACGCTAATAGAACTTTAGAGCACGTTCTTCGAGAAAACCCGAAAACGTGACTTTAAGTGGTCAAACAGACCCGTAAAAATTACAAATCATTAAATAATAATTATTAAGCATCTATGGGGGCTTAATAGTCAATAAAATTAATTAAACGAGTAAATTCCGGAAAACGGGCCCGGTTAGTGAACGGTACCTAAACCGGGTAAAATAACGAGCGTTTTCTGTAAAAGACGAAAAACGCTCCAGCTAGTATACTACACGGGGGCCGGTTTTTACTAGCTAAATAACCCCTCACACACATACATGTAACTAGCTAATTAAATAAGAGAGCCAAAAGCAAAAAGCAATAAAGTAAACATTACTTTATTTCCCTCCCTCTCACCTCACTCTCACATTCACTCATCTCTCTCTCTTTCCTCCTCTCTCTCACCGATTTCTCCCTCCTCTCTCTCTGGTTGGGCGATTTCATGGAGCTCCACAAGCCTCCAATGGCAACTCCATCTTCTCCTCCTTGCTCCATCCTCATGTAAGCTCCAAATCGAAAATAAATTACATATTTGAACTCCCCTCATTCTCCTCTACATTTCCCTCTTTTCAAAATTCGAAAAGGAAGAGTTTCATCTCCATGGGTTTTCCCCATGTGAAGAGAAAAGCACACCATTATGGAGCTTGGAGTCTCCTCTTTCCAACAAGGTATAAATCTCCACAAAAGATTCAAGTTTTCTCCATTTTTCTTGGTAGCCGATTTTGGCTTGTTGTAATGCCTTGTTTTTCCTCTCTCTTTTGAGCAAAATATCAACCCTCCAATGGTGGTGAGAACACCTTCTTGAACCAAGGGCTAAAACCCCTCCTAAAAGCTTCAAAAGGTAAACCCTAGAAATTGTGTTTTAACACTTTGGATGAATTAGCATTAATTTAAGGATTAGTAGTTTAATTGCACTTGTTTTATGTGCTTTGGGTGATGGGAATGGAGTTTGATAACTCCATTCCTTATATGGCCGATTTGGGCAAGAAAGAGAGAAGGAGAAATGAAGAAGAATTGAAGGAAATAAAAGCTCAAGGTAAGAGCTCCTCACTCATGTTAAATTATAGTGCATTAGAGTAATGGAATGGGTAAACGAATAAAAGAAACCAAACTAATGTATTAGTATTGAAGTTTATGAAGTTTTGAGTATTTGAGAGTAAGTTTGAGTATTTGTGCATTAGTATGTGAATTGTAGGCCTTGGAGCCAAATGGTTGTGTATGAGTATTGGTATGGATGTTTGATGGAGTATTGGTGTATTGGGATGGATTTATATTTGTATTGATTGCTGGTAGGACCCTTGTAAGGGTGTGGCTAGATTAGGAATGAAATTGGTGAGATTTGGTAAGTGTGGCCAAGTAAGAAAAGTAGATGAACTATGGCAAAATTTTGGTAAGAATATGTGCACTTGTGGATGACTTGGTGAATGGGAGAACCAAGGTATGTATTGAGGATAGTAGAGATGTTTAATGACCATGGTATGGTGGTAGTAGTATGAGAAGTAATAAGTGCAAAATCTGTAGCAAAATGTATCAACATGCTTTGGAGAAGATAGGAAAGATTAGTGTGCAAGAATTGGTAAGAAGAGTGTTGGACTTGGGTGTAGGTAATGTAATGACTTGGAAATGTATTTGGGATGCTAGGAGTAACATTGGCGGAGGAAATATTGAATGGTAGGAGTTGTAGAAAAATCTGTAGCATTAGAGAATGAAAAACTGTTGTAGGTGTTGAAAGGAATTGAGGAAATTGTGTAAATTGTCTCATGGATTTGGTAATGGATTTGGTGGATGAAACAAGGTGCTTTAGGAAGCCTAAATGGCATTATATCATGTGGGATTACATGTAGGAAGATTGGGGAAGGAATTGGTAAGAAAAGAATTGAAAAACAAAGTCTGTAGCAGCTTTCTGCTACCGACCGACCCAGAGCCGGGTCGGACCGTGGGTCGGTCGGAGCTTAGGTAACGAAAATAAACCTCTCGGGAATGGACCGACCCAGGAGCCGTGGGTCGGACGTGGGTCGGTCGGACTCGGATTTTCTGTTGTCGAAGTTTCGCACTTCGACCGACCCAGAGGTGGGTCGGTCGGTGGGTCGGTCGGAACTTGGACAACAGACCCGAAACTCTCGGCAATGGACCGACCCAGGAGCGTATGGGTCGGTCGGAATAGTTCTGGGTCGGTCGGGAGAAATTTCAGAGAACGAAACTTACTGGAATGGACCGACCCAGGGTTGGGTCGGTCGGTGGGTCGGTCGACCCATAACTTACAAAAAAAAAAAAAAAAAAAAAACTAAAACTAAATGAATGTAACTAGTATTATATATATATATATATATATATATATATATATATATATATATATATATGTATGTATACCCACCTATACATATGTACATGCATATGTAAGCAAGTAAACCATTGTAAGTAGATAAAAGTAAGTAAATAAAATGTAGGTATAGAATGTAAAGACTTAGTAAGTATGAGTTAGGGAGCGTAAGGATAATCGAATTAAATTAATGATAGTTAGATTAATTATTCGATTGTATGTATATCATAGGATTTGATTTGTGAACACCGGAGGAACATTGGGATACAAGTACAACGGAAAGGTATGATTTCTTCATGCCCTGTATCCTAATCTGGTTACCCCGATTTGTGTGCTTATTTGACCACCTAATAAGATAAATGCACGAACCGGATTATATTGCACTTACTCGTGCTTGTTTACATTGTTCTTGATATTTGTCTTGAACAATAGTTTGTATAATTCATGAAACATGTGGATGATGATGATGTGTATTGTATTTTAGTGTGCTTGTAAGTTGCACTGTATTTTGTATGGATGTGTATATGAGCTTGTACTGTACTATGTGGCTTGAATGTTGACTTGTGCTAATTCCTAACTAGCTAACTCCTAACTTAAGTGAGTAAATTGGAATGAGTACAAGTCCGATATAGCTTCGGCCACGCGTGAGGATGAGGTGACACAAGAGGTTGGATCCGATTCCTGGTTCGTAAGCTGGTCCACGGCCCAAATCCCTTAAGTGGGTAGCATCCTGGATTAGTGAACCAAGTAAATCCCGGAGGTGGGACGGTGTAGTCCCCAGGGCCGGAGGTCCCGACGACTTAACTTGAGTAAGAGTAAGAGTAAGTAAGTATGGATCCGTAAGTAGGTATGAGTATGTATGTGTATGAAGTAACGAGTAAAAGAGTAATCTCCACCCGATTAACCCGGGTGGACCAATGAAGCTAACCAGAATTGTATATTGTGTATGTACTGCGTATGTGTACTTGAGAACAAGGTAAGTAAGTACTTGATGGTATATGTATTCCTTGTATGTAATGAAATGTATGTATGTATGTCCGCGTAAGTTCATTGTTGTATCGTGTATAAGAGCATGTAAGCATGTATGTTGTATGAAAATGAACCGCATGTATACGACCAAGTGGTCGGCGTACCCTCACTAGTACGCGGGGTATGCGGTTATCATGCTCGGCGAAAGCTGACCCCTTCGGGGGACATTTTTTAGTGTGCAGGTACTGAAGCCGGTGTGGTCAAGGAAAGAGACCGGTGGCTACACATGGATAACTAGAAGTAGAACGTAGAGGTGTGCCAAGTGACACACCCTTGTATTTAGTAAGTAAGTAGTTTGTGAGGAATGGGTAGTGTATAAGCTCATGAGGTATGTACGAAATTGAAGGAAGTGTTGTAATTGCACTTGGAACCTAGTAAACTCGGTATGTAGATTGTATGGTATTGAACTTGGAGTATTGTAATGAATGGGATGTTGTAGTATTTGATTCGGTAATTGGAGTAGGTATGATAAGTGTGTAGTACTCGGATATTCCGGTCCATCAGACCGATGCTGTAAGTAGAAGTAGTGGCCTTGTTAGTCACGTGGGTGACTAACGGCATTGTATCACCCAATGTATGTAAGAATATATCCGCTGCGTGAATCTGGTATGTAAGGAGATTGGACGGTAAGTATTGTATTAATGGTAGGGGTGTTACAAAAAGTGGTATCAGAGCGAAGTATCGCTCTGATGACTGGAAATACCGAGTTTAGGAATGCCGAGTTAGGAATTAGAAGCTTAGGGCTAAGGGCTGAGTGTTAGCATTAGATATGCTAGTTAGGAACTACCGGTGAGTACCGGATACCTACAATACCAGTCCCGCCCGCCGCAAACCCCCATGTATAACTTGGGAAAGGACGCCAGAGAGAAGGAAAGTCCTCTCGTACTCGGGGAAACCCGATCTGGCAGTTGTGAAGCAATCACACAGTAAACAAGAACCGACATATAGTATATTCCAAGGATTGGAAGCCCGGAAAGGGATCCCGGTTAAACCACAATACCCGCACTCATGCGGTGGAACGAGCACTCCAACCACGAGGAGGCTGCAACTTACAACAACATGGGGCGACGTGCTTAGCAGTCGCGAGACCTGGCTAGTCAACCAGCAGCAGGAAAGAAGCACTGACGGTACAACGAAATGGAAAAAGGAGTAATAACATAACCCGAGACACAAGTCTGCGGGACAACAGTAATAGTCAAGCAGCACCACCAACGGCATGCTAGCTGGCTAAGAACATAATCAGGACAATTAACTCCAAACTACAACGCCAAAAGATTGCAATATCTGGCCAATATAGCTCAGACAACTATAAGCATAACCATGAGATACAATCACAATAGGACTACGAGGGTAGTGCCTAAACAAGGTAGGTTCCGTAACCACCACAAGTGTGTGGGAACGAGCCACAAGGAACAACTTTAAACCAAGTAAAGGGAATCTCCAAGGATTGGAGAAGTACCCAGATCTACGACAGCCATGTCTAGACCGCCGAGAAACTACCTAAAGGATCGAGTATACCAATTATAGATCAATAAGAATCAAGGAAACAGTCACAACGACTACACACGAGTGAACAGTACCGTGATCGACATAGGATTACCCAAAAACCACCAGTACCACGCACTTGCCACGGCAAGTGCAGTGCAGTAGTAACACACGAATATGTAAAGGAACAATAATATGTCACAAGTACATAGTAATGTACGGTGACCGTAATGAAACAACCACAGGATCACACATCCTAACAACCAGACGTATGAAACCTTGGGAAGGCTTAACGACCCGACCACGGTACTCAGTACATACCAGTCAGCGGGACGCTAGACTTGGTCAAGACCTCAAGCATGGCTATGCCATGAGATATTCTTTTAGCACCGAACCATTGTTTTCAAAACCAAACCCTTCTTTAAAACCTTGGATTTTAAAACCAAACCAACAAATTTCGGTGAGTATCATAGATTGATACAAGAGGAGTTGACAACAGAATACTTCACCTAGGCGTGTGACGAACACTACGAGTATACCCAATTAGGGATGTGGGACCGCACTCCGAAGGAGCTTGCGGGCCTGACATACGTTGGGTAAGTGGTAACGTATCAACATGGTACCCCACGTATGTATACTTGTAGTGTACGACACACGGGAAGTAGTCAACTCCGTTCTACGGACCTGAGTAAATTTTAACCAGGACAACTGGACACACAGACTCAAGGAGGACTCAGTTAAGAACAAGTAAAGGAACTCAGAGAACCATCTGAAGATAAGGAATAAGAATTGGAAGTGCAAAGAGCGCAACTAGTAAGAATAGACATTGAATATGTCTCAAGATGTCAAACAAACGTGATAGCTGGAAGGCATACCCAGCCTAAACACAGTAAGGCAATTGCCTAACGTGAACACCACAATGCTCAACAAACGGGACAGGATTCCCAAGAGCAATTACAAGATTACCATAAAGTAAAATCCATCATTGAAGGGAATAATAAACCTAGTCTCAAACGCTAGGAACAAGTATAAACAGTCTACCCAAGAACGGGAGACGTTATAACCCAAAAAGGAGATACTCAAATACGATACCACAGGGCGGTATAGTAATAACACCTCACAATATTAGCCGGGGGAAACGGCATGACACAACAACACCTAGGAGCAATCCTTGAAGGGTGTCCGAGTTAGCAACAGATGAACAAAGCATCATGATAAAGGCACAAAAGCTAGAATGAGCATTCGGTTAGGACACAAAAGGGATTTCATTTAATAGGAAATACCCTAAATTACCCAAAAGGCACTGATTAACATCAGAATGCTAGAAAGGGCCTCCTATGAACGGAAGCGTGATGGCACGACTTACCATGGGGCCCAGTAATACCTCCAACCAATGGGGTACACAAGGAGTGAAAACAGAATAAGCAGCTTGCAACGAGCATAGCTCGCGCAGCAACACGGCTTAAAAGCCATCAACCAACCATGTTAGGTAAACCTCGATGGTTGCATAACCCACACCATTTGGTGGCAAGACTTGCAAGAGATATTACCTCATACGACAAGAAATCAACAACTGGACCATCAGTTCAAACCCAACATCCTGAGTGGCTTGGAGTAATGGCCATCTCAGAGTCACTGTCACTAGAGCACCAGCCTAGTATACAGTTGACAAGCTTTTAATTACCCTTCATGCCTACTGTAGCTAATAACACAGAGGCATAAGAATCAGGATAATGCCAACATTGGCCTAGACCACATTTGGACACTACGAGAAACCCAAGGGAAGGTACCCTCGTTAACTGAAGACCACCAATGCAGTGGTGATGTGAACCCTTAGTAAAGGCTTCCATCTACTATAACAATAAAGCCTACGCAATAGATATTGCCAAGGGGCAATGGAATAAGGAAATGAGATATCCAAACTATCACGACTTAAGGAGCAAGTATACTTCACATGCACCTAAGCATGTGTGAACCACTGTATAAACACCAACATGGTAAACCTCGTCACGAGACTTATGAGCGGAAGCATACCCCTCAACAAAAACCTTCATTTGTCAGTGATAAAATACCCTCCAATTGGAGAACGGGACCAGAAGACCCTGGAAATTCTTGGGATGTCCCGGTGACGTACATACAAGAATAAAACTACACAGCTAGAGCCTGTAACCAATGCTCAGCTTAGAGAGGACAGTCATTGTCAAAACAATCAATGTGAGTGCACATTGCACACCATGAAGGATCAACGCTCAAGAGAGCTTGTAACCCGATAAATCACTTCACCCTTTGTCAACCAAGACACTTGGTAAAATGGTATCGTAAATGAGCAAATAATGAGAGGTAAGCTAACCTACACATGAAACCCGAGTTGAGATAATCTCCACAATGGGAAGATAATACCATTACGGTATGCAACAACAATCATCATACATATGAACTGGGAAACTCCTAGTGTACTTACACCATAAGGAAATGGTGCTAATGACAATGGCAATGAGTAAAGAGAAAACTATCACAATAACAGAAACAGTAAGAACAATGTTGTACAATGAGTAAGAATACGGTGCGCAACAAGCGACCGCTATGGGGAAGTAGTTAGATAACGACACGGAGTATAAGTATGGAAGACAGGCAGAAATATTCTTTTCTATCACATAAGTGACTTACTGTCAAGCGTTTACGCCTCTGCACTCTGTATGACTGAGTGTTTTGGCATTGCACTTGTTCAGCTAATGATCTAATGAGATGGTTAGGGATATGGAGAATGTAAACCGTAGTAAATCCTTCCTTTCACCACAAACACGGCATAAGCCAGTTAAGCAAGCTTAGCAACAAACCGTGCGGCCTAAGGCCAAAGAAGCACGAAGAGTGTGAAACACACTAACAATCACAAGGTGTGAATTCCATTGGAATAAAAGGGTGAAAAGAGACTTAAGAAAGTCATTAGGACCGATGCATATCAAGGCAAGGTCATACAAGTAAAGACACTTGTACTGAACCAGAAGAACTGGTATGATCCAGAATCTATTGACAACAGAGGAAGCACTACAACTAAATAGTGGCTTAACCTCGCCCGACAATAAGTCGGAGGAACTTAGTAAATAATCGTGGGAGCACGGATAGCAGGTGCAGTAGATTACCAGAGAGCTGGTTACAACCTAAAACTCATCGAGTTCGAACACAGTAAAAGAGTACCGAATTTGTCTAGTAAACCTTATTCCCATAATAGACAGGTATAAAAGGTTATGTATAACACATTAAGGATAACAAGAAGGGTGAATAACCCAAGTTATCAGGGTCGCGCAGCAGAAGCTAGTGGGCCCTAGCTAGGAGATAATACCTAGTAAGTATAGTAGAAGGACTATTAATGCCTTGAAGCCTAATAGGCTAGAACCGAACTAATTATGAGTTAACTAAACTCATATAGGAATCCTTGGTGTAACGACTAAACCAATGTTACGATTAGGACCCTTTGACAAGGGTATATTATGTAATAAACCGTAAAGAAGCTAAAACGCTTCAGAGTGCCCGAACTTAGTAACCAATGTTTAATAATAATAACATATGGTAGATTACGTGGGCGTAATCCCTTTTAAGGGGGGGTAGAGCGAAAACCGCTTAATGTAAGCTTTGTGAACAAAACACATAAACCATAATGTGCATAGCACAAATGAGAATCAAATTAATGATTGATACTATGTTAAATAGACATAAGTACTCGTCCATATTGTAATTATGGTAAATAAGCATTAGATGTGCAAATACCATAGGGCGAATATACCCATCGTGTAACCCAGTGTAAGGGTATTAGTAAAGAAGAGTAATGAGTAGTGGACGGAACTCCACAAGTATTGTAACTCTTGAAGAAGTAGTATGAAGTAAATGAGAATAGTAGATGAATGAATTCTAAAGAGTAGTGTATTCGTAAGTAAAATTATCGGAAGTAAATTGAGAACAATTAAACTCTACAAGTATGATAATTCCTAATTAAAATATTTGAAACAATTGAGGGTAATGGATGGAAGTAGTGAAGGTTGATGAAATGAGCACTTAGGTATTGAACCATGGAGTAAAGCATTTTGGAAATAGAGTGAGGATGATTGATGGATCGAATCCATCCTTTGGAGATGTATGAATGACTAGGGAGAATTAAAGATAAACATGGAAATAATTGAATTAATTGCTTGTTGAAACTGACGTGGGAAGTCGAACTTGATCCTGATCAGATCAGGGGAAACCGAACACAAATTGGGGTGGAAAGATAGTTCAACACTGATGCTGATCACATCAGGGTCGAATGATTCTTGAAGCTCCCCTTAAGTGGTCACAAGAATCACACTTAGGATAGAAGTAATGAATAGAAATTGGAATTTGGAGTTGTATGTTTTAGAAAATTTTAATTGGTAGTGTGGTGAAAGAATTTCTTTGGTATGGAGAATGAGAACCTACTAAAGTGTGTATTGAAGGAAATAGTAAGGTAGTATGTTGTATTATTCCAAAGGCAGCGGACATAGAGGAGTCCTGTGTCCAGACGACCTTGGTGCCTGAGGGATTGTAAGTGTATTGCATTGCTTTGGGAGTAGCTTTGCACGGTATGTATGTATGAACCGTGTAATGAGGAACCGGATGATTGGTAGGAATGCGGATTGGAGTAATTATTGTACATTGGTATGGTATGGTATGTAGGAACCCTGAGGAATAGATTGGGATGTAAGGAGGAAGGATGTATGACTTTGGCACTAGACAAGTATAAAGGAGTAAGTATAGTAATCCCATAACCTCGAACAACTTTGAGGACAAAGTTCTTAAGGGGGGTAGATTGAAATACCCCGAACTTAAATATAGGGATTTAAAATTAATCTAATACGTAATTAAGGGCCTAATGGTACCTAAGTAATATTGGTAAGGAAAAATAAATCCAAAAGAAATAAATAAACGCTTAAAAGCAGAGAAAAACGCTAAATAAGCGTTAAATAACCATAGGAGGTATGAGACCTCGGTTAGCGTATTATATGGATTCTAAAGGTTTAATAAGACCTAAATAATATATGGGAACAACCCGAAGAAAACGGATCCAAATAAAGTATTAAAACGCTAATAGAACTTTAGAGCACGTTCTTCGAGAAAACCCGAAACGTGACTTTAAGTGGTCAAACAGACCCGTAAAAATTATAAATCATTAAATAATAATTATTAAGCATCTATGGGGAGCTTAATAGTCAATAAAATTAATTAAACGAGAAAATTCCGGAAAACGGGTCCGGTTAGTGAATAGTACCCAAACCGGTAAAATAACGAGCGTTTTCTGTAAAAGACGAAAAACGCTCCAGCTAGTATACTGTAAGGGGACCGGTTTTTACTAGCTAAATAACCCCCACACACACACATGTAACTAGCTAATTAAATAAGAGAGCCAAAAGCAAAAAGCAATAAAGTAAACATTACTTTATTTCCCTCCCTCTCACCTCACTCTCACATTCACTCATCTCTCTCTCTTTCCTTCTCTCTCACCGATTTCTCCCTCTCTCGCTGGTTGGGCGATTTCATGGAGCTCCACAAGCCTCCAATGGCAACCATCTTCTCCTCATGCTCCTCCATGTAAGCTCCAAACTCAAAAATAATTACATATTTGAACTCCCCTCATCTCCTCTACATTTCCCTCTTTTCAAAATTCGAAAAGGATGAGTTTCATCTCCATGGGTTTTCCCCATTTGAAGAGAAAAGCACACCATTATGGAGCTTGGAGCCTCCTCTTTCCAACAAGGTAAAAATCTACAAAAAACTCATTTTCTCATTTTCTTACCGATTTTTTGTTGTAACACCCCATGTTCTCTCTCTTTTGAGCATAATATCAACCTTGCAATGGGGATGGACACCTTGTTGAACCAAGGGCTAAAACCCCTCTAAAAGCCCCAAAAGGTAAACCCTAGAAATTGTGTTTTAACACTTTAAATGAATAAGCATTAATTTAAGGATTAGTAGTTTAATTGCACTTGTTTTATGTGCTTTGGGTGTGGGAATGGAGTTTGGCAACTCCATTCCCCATATGGCCGATTTGGGCAAGAAAGAGAGAAAAGGAAGAAATGAAGAAGAAGAAGGAATTAAGAGCTCAAGGTAAGAGCTCTTTACTAATGTTAATTTTGTGCATTAGAGTAATGGAATGGGTAAACGAATAAAAGAAACCAAACTAATGTATTAGTATTGAAGATTATGAAGTTTTGAGCATTTGAGAGTAAGTTTGAGTATTTGTGCATTAGTATGTGAATTGTAGGCCTTGGAGCCAAATGGTTGCGTATGAGTATTGGTATTGATGTTTGATGGAGTATTGGTGTATTGGGATGGATTTATATTTGTATTGATTGCTGGTAGGACCCTTGTAAGGGTGTGGCTAGATTAGGAATGAAATTGGTGAGAATTGGTATGTGTGGCCAAGTAAGAAAAGTAGATGAACTATGGCAAAATTTTGGTAAGAATATGTGCACTTGTGGATGACTTGGTGAATGGGAGAACCAAGGTATGTATTGAGGATAGTAGAGATGTTTAATGACCATGGTATGGTAGTAGTAGTATGAGAAGTAATAAGTGCAAAATCTGTAGCAAAATGTATCAACATGCATTGGAGAAGATAGGAAAGATTAGTGTGCAAGAATTGGTAAGAAGAGTGTTGGACTTGGGTGTAGGTAATGTAATGACTTGGAAATGTATTTGGGATACTAGGAGTAACATTGGTGGAGGAAATATTGAATGGTAGGAGGAGTTGTAGAAAAATCTGTAGCATTAGAGGATGAAAAACTGTTGTAGGTGTTGAAAGGAAGGAGGAAATTGTGTAAATTGTCTCATGGATTTAGTAATGGATTTGGTGGATGAAATAAGGTTTTAGGAAGCCTAAATGGCATTATATCATGTGGGATTACATGTAGGAAGATTGGGGAAGGAATGGGTAAGAAAAGAATTGAAAAACAAAGTCTGTAGCAGCTTTCTGCTACCGACCGACCCAGAGCCGGGTCGGACCGTGGGTCGGTCGGAGCTTAGGTAACGAAAATAAACCTCTCGGGAATGGACCGACCCAGGGGCCGTGGGTCGGACGTGGGTCGGTCGGACTCGAATTTTCTGTTGTCGAAGTTTCGCACTTCGACCGACCCAGAGGTGGGTCGGTCGGTGGGTCGGTCGGAACTTGGACAACAGACCCGAAACTCTCGGCAATGGACCGACCCAGGAGCGTATGGGTCGGTCGGAATAGTTCTGGGTCGGTCGGGAGAAATTTCAGAGAACGAAACTTACTGGAATGGACCGACCCAGGGTTGGGTCGGTCGGTGGGTCGGTCGACCCATAACTTACAAAAAAAAAAAAAAAAAAACTAAGACTAGATGAATGTAATAGTATATATATATATATGTATGTATACCCACCTATACATACGTACATGCATATGTAAGCAAGTAAACCATGTAAGTAATAAAAGCAAGTAAATAAAATGTAAGTATAGGAAAGGTAAGGACTTAGTAATATGAGTTAGGAAACGTAAGATAATCGAATTAAATTAATGATAGTAGATTAATATTCGATTGTATGTATATCATAGGATTTGATTTGTGAACACCGGAGGAACTTGGGATACAAGTACAACGGTGAAAGGTATGATTTCTTCATGCCCTGTATCCTAATCTGGTTACCCCGATTTGTGTGCTTATTTGATCACCTAAATAAGATAAATGCACGAACCGGATTATATTGCACTTACTTGTGCTTGTTTACATTGTTCTTGATATTTGTCTTGAACAATAGTTTGTATAATTCATGAAACATGTGGATGATGATGATGTGTATTGTATTTTGTAGTGTGCTTGTAAGTTGCACTGTATTTTGTATGGATGTATATGAGCTTGTACTGTACTATGGTGGCTTGAATGTTGACTTGTGCTAATTCCTAACTAGCTAACTCCTAACTTAAGTGAGTAAATTGGAATGAGTACAAGTCCGATATAGCTTCGGCCACGCGTGAGGATGAGGTGACACAAGAGGTTGGATCCGATTCCTGGTTCGTAAGCTGGTCCACGGCCCAAATCCCTTAAGTGGGTAGCATCCTGGATTAGTGAACCAAGTAAATCCCGGAGGTGGGACGGTGTAGTCCCCAGGGCCGGAGGTCCCGACGACTTAACTTGAGTAAGAGTAAGAGTAAGTAAGTATGGATCCGTAAGTAGGAGTATGAGTATGTATGTGTATGAAGTAACGAGTAAAAGAGTAATCTCCACCCGATTAACCCGGGTGGACCAATGAAGCTAACCAGAATTGTATATTGGTATGTACTGCTATGTGTACTTGAGAACAAGGTAAGTAAGTACTTGATGGTATATGTATTCCTTGTATGTAATGAAATGTATGTATGTATGTCCGCGTAAGTTCATTGTTGTATCGTGTATGAGCATGTAAGCATGTATGTTGTATGAAAATGAACCGCATGTATACGACCAAGTGGTCGGCGTACCCTCACTAGTACGCGGGGTATGCGGTTATCATGCTCGGCGAAAGCTGACCCCTTCGGGGGACATTTTTTTAGTGTGCAGGTACTGAAGCCGGTGTGGTCAAGGAAAGAGACCGGTGGCTACACATGGATAACTAGAAGTAGAACGTAGAGGTGTGCCAAGTGACACACCCTTGTATTTAGTAAGTAAGTAGTTTGTGAGGAATGGGTAGTGTATAAGCTCATGAGGAGTATGTACGAAATTGAAGGAAGTGTTGTAATTGCACTTGGAACCTAGTAAACTCGGTATGTAGATTGTATGGTATTGAACTTGGAGTATTGTAATGAATGAGATGTTGTAGTATTTGATTCGGTAATTGGAGTAGGTATGATAAGTGTGTAGTACTCGGATATTCCGGTCCATCAGACCGATGCTGTAAGTAGAAGTAGTGGCCTTGTTAGTCACGTGGGTGACTAACGGCATTGTATCACCCAATGTATGTAAGAATATATCCGCTGCGTGTATCTGGTATGTAAGGAGGTTGGACGGTAAGTATTGTATTAATGGTAGGGGTGTTACATGTGAACTAGTGTATTTAAGATGCCAAGAGGGACATTAGTTGAGGGAGTATTGGAGTATAAGAGTTAAGGTAAAAATCTGTAGCATAATGTGGAAAACCAAAATCTATAGCATTAGTGTGAAGAAAAATAATGTAAGTGTTGAATTGAGATGATGAAGATTGGTGTAAGTTGTGTAGGAATTGAGTAGCAAGTTTGGTGGATGAATTAAGGTGATTTAGAACATCTAAAATGAGTGGTAAACATGTAGGGAAGTATTGGTAAAGATTGGAGAAACAATGGGTAAAGAAAACACCCAAAAACAGATTTTAAAACTAAAGTACTGGGCCGGACCGACCTTAGGACCGAACTTGCAAGGTCGGTCGAGCCCAGATTTACAAGACGGGAAACCTTCTGGAATCGACTAACCTTGCGACCGGACTTGCAAGTTCGGTCGGACCAGAAATTCTCCCGTCAGAAACCTTCTGGAATGGACCGAACTTGCGACCGGACTTGCAAGTTCGGTCGGCCAGAAAAATTTCCGTAATGCAAGCTACTGGAATGGACCGACCTTGCGACCGGACTTGCAAGGTCGGTCGGGCTAAAATTTTCACATACGAAACTTACTGGAATGGACCGACCTTGGGACCGGACTTGCAAGGTCGGTCGGCCCTGAAATTTTCACACGATGTAGCTTACTGACTTGGACCGAACTTGCGACCGGACTTGCAAGTTCGGTCGAGTCAAAACAAAAAAAAATGTTTTATTATATGATTATAGTAATCATATATATATATATATAACTACTTCATTACTTTCTTACTTGGTTACAAAACCATTCTTTTCTTTTCTACTTCTTAAAAGTATCGATGAAGGAGTAAGTTAGATCGATCATAGATCATTACTCATACAACTCCATGTATGTATAGGAATCAAATAGTTGATCTCCAAGGAACCGGTAGTGCGAATATGACGGTGTACGGTATGATTTCTTCATGCCCTGTATCCTAACTTGGTTACCCCGATTTGTGTGCTTATGTGATCACCAACAAGATAAATGCACGAATCGGACTTATATTGCACTTAACTGTGTTTGAACTATTTTGTCTTGTTGTATTTCTTGAACAATTAGTTTGTATAATTCATGAAATGAATGAATGGAATGAGATGTGTAAGTATTGTGTACTGTGTATTGTATGTATGTATGGAAATGAAGTACTGACTTCTACTAATTCCTAACATCTAACTCCTAACTTGAGTAATGAGTAAAATGGAATGAGTAGAAGTCCGATATAGTTTCGGCCACGCGTGAGGATAAGGAAACACAAGAGGTTGGATCCGAATCCTGGCTATAATCTTTTCCATGGACCAATCCCTTGAATGGGTAGCATCCTGGATTAGTGGGCCACCCTAAAGCCCGGTGGTGGGATGTAGTAATCCCTGCCCGGAGGTCATACCGACTTAACTGGAAGTAAAGTATGTAAGAAGTAAGTATTGTATTTGTATTGGTCTTGACTATTAAGTCATTGACCCGGAGTAAAAGTATTGAACACCCGATTAACCCGGGTGTGTAATGAGGCTAACAAGACCTTTGTATGTATTGGAGAATTGTATCTCCGTAATGCGGTGAGTATGGGAAGTATGAATGGTTGACTTGAATTGTCTTCCTTGTATGTATTGTATGTATGTATGCCTTGTGTATGGAATGTATTGAATTGTATTGTATAAAGCATGTATGTATGTATGAATGAAACGAACCGCATGTACTCGACCAATTAGTTGGCGTACCCTCGCTAGTACGCGGGGTATGCGGTTATCATATTCAGCGTAAGCTGACCCCCTAGGGGGAATGTTTTTACTCCACAGGTACCCGCGAGGCGTGACGGAAGGGTAAGGACGGATGTGATTCTTTTTGGTAGTTAGTAGGATTGGACGGTGTACCGAGTTGTACACGGCTAAGGCCTTTTGTGTAGCCGGTGTACCATGTGGTACACCTTTTTGGATATTGAATTCTTAATTGGATAGTAAGGAGAGGATGTATAACTCTTCATTTTTGGGAAGTAGCCTTGAATGTAATTCGTAAAACTTGGATACTCGGTAATCAATAAGTAGTATTTGGATTGTAAGTAAGCAGTATGTATGCATTTTATTCTAATCATCAGACCGATACGGTAAGTAGTAGTAGCCTTGTTAACCTTGGATGGTTAACGGCGTTGTATCACCCGCCGGGAGTAAGTAAGTATTCCGCTGCGAGTAAGGTAAGTATGGGAATAATTAGAGGATAATGGAAGGATTAGCGGTTGGGGTGTTACAAAAAGTGGTATCAGAGCGAAGTCTTGCTCTGATGATTAGAACCCTAAGTGTAGTGATTACCGAGTTAGGATTTCAACCGTTTTAAAACGGATACTTAGAAACCTAACTAGGAACTACCGTTGTTAACAACGGATACCCTTAACATCTGCAAGGACGATACCATTGTTTGAATCAAGACCATGAGGTCATAGTATCACGACATCTAATGTAATCCACACTTGTTCAGATGTCAGGACGAGGTCCAGGTCGTCCCAGAGGAGGGACTAGTGACGGACCAAGCGCGCAGACGATAGCTGAAATCGTCACCGCCACGGTAGCACAGATGCTACCGGATGTAATCACCGTTGTACAACAAACACAGCAAAACCAGCAGCAACAACAACAGCAGCAACAGCCCGACCCGCCTCAACCCCGAGAAACGAATTGGGTAAAGGCCATCGCCGACCTTCGACCTCCATGCTTTAGAGGCGAGAGCAACCCCGCCAAGCTCGAGGCCTATCTCTCCGAGATGGAGACAACATTCGAGACACTTGAGACTCCCGCTGGAGTTCGAGTGAGGATAGTTGCGTACTACCTCAAAGACGCGGCTATGGACTGGTGGAAGCTCGTGAAGGCCGAGCACGTAGCTGATCCCGCATTCGGTTGGGAAGCATTCACCTCTCTCCTCCGATCTAAGTACTATCCCGAGCATGTCAAGACCAAGAAAAGGCTTGAGCTCGATGCCCTGAAAATGACCGAGAAGATGACGGTTGATAAATATTACCACACCTTCACCTCTCTTCTCAGACTTCTACCCGACCTTGGGTATACCGGCCAAGTCTTGGTCGACCGCTTCTACGGCGGATTGAGCCATCGACTCCGGTATGGCATGGGCTTCGCACGGTTTACCTCCCTTCAGGTAAACATCGTTGAAACTTAAAAGCCATGATTAATGTGAACTAGTATTCCCGTATGTAAATGTGTAACATAATGCCTAAGTAATCCAGGAGTGTTACCACGCTGCATCTCGAGTTGAGATCACCTGCCAGCTAAGAGATGAGGAGCAAGCGCAGAAGCGCAAGGTGAGCGGCAAGGGTAACACCTCCGATGACCAAAACCAAGCCAGACCTTGGAAGAAGAAGAAGGGGAAGCATTCCCATCAGAAGAACACCCCATGAGACGGCGGTGCCCATGCTGAGAAGGGCAAGGCAGCTGAACCGTTACAGATTGCCTACACCGCACCAGTGGCAGCAAAGCCACTGAGGTCTCAGCCCTACAGGGGTAAGAAACCGAAACCGAATTAGTACACCTGTGAATTAGTATGTATATGGAGTATTGTAAGTATACCGAACCTTGCTAACTTAGAAGCTACAGGTTCTGGATTTGGCCAAGGCAAGAACCAATCTGATGACCGCAGCTACATATGCCGTAATTGCAACAAGGATCATCCCGGCACAGATTGCCAAGGAAGGGAGATCCGCTGCTTCACTTGCCAGAAGTCGGGGCACCGTGCTAATGCATGCCCAGAAAACTCCAAGCCCAAGGGCAACTACCAGGGCTACAAGCAGCGTGAAGGCAAGGAGGTTGCATCTGGCGATGCTCATGCCCCGCATGCCTCACAGGGACAGGGATCCCGAGGTTCACAGAAGGGCACACCGCAGAGGCAGCCGGCCTTACACATCATTGACCGTGATGGGACCGGGACTAAGTCCGGCCCAGGTAACTACCGTAACCTTTAATCCTCGAAGAGCATGACTAAGTATTAAAGTAATTGTATGAATGCGAACATGAATGCGTAAGTACTTGAAGTATGAAAATGAGTATGAGTAAGTAACATGGAAGTATGTATTGAGCATGAAATGAATTAGTAAGCCTAGAACTCACACTAGATGTGAACACCACCTTAGGGAAATTCCTTATCTGTTACCCAATACCTTCGAACTCACCTCATGAAGAGACCGACATCGCCACTCACCACTTTGACGACAATCAGTGTCAGGTCATCCGCCCAGGTATGATCTTATTAAAAGGATACCTGACACCCGAAGCACAAGTTTCAATCATCCGACGATGCAACGAGTTAGGAATGGGTCTAGGAGGATTTTATACACCCGAATTCCCCGGTGGAGCTACAATGAAGCTGAAGATGTGCTTGGGAAAATTGGAACCCTTATACCAAGACATACCAAACAACGCGAACAGGAGACGGAGCCACACCTCCATCAATACCCCCGGAATTCCAAACGCTTGTCACACAAGCTGTAGAAATCGCACAACAATGTGAAGATGAACCAATCCCTGCACTTGAAGCAGACCTCTGTATCGTCAACTTCTATGAGAAAGAAGGACGACTTGGCTTACACCAAGACAAGGACGAGACAACGGAATCCCTTGAACAAGGAGTGCCCGTAGTGTCTTGGTCCATTGGTGATGACGCCGTATTTTTGTATAGCGAGCAGAAGCGTGTGGACCTCGCAGAGAAATTGGTATTGAGATCAGGAGACATTCTAATCATGGGTGGAAAATCAAGGTTGCTGTATCACGGGATCCAGAAGATCAAGTTGAACACGGCACCACCGGCAATAATCAATGCCACACACATGAAACCAGGACGCCTGAACCTTACCTTTAGAAAGTATTAATCTTGTAGTAGCATGTAATCCAGTAGTAACGTGTATTAGAGACACAGTATGTATGATGGTTGGTTATTCAATAAAAGCAGTGTTGGTTATTAAATTCCACTTGCATTCCACCATCTTTACTTATAATCTCATAAATCAATAGGTTGTGGACTCGGTACCGAAGGTAATCTGAGTATCCTCACCGAAGAACAAGCCGGCAAGAGCGGCACCATTCTAACGGGGACATTCCCAGTAAACGGCATCGAAGCCTCAGTATTATTCGACTCCGGCGCCTCTCACACCTTTGTATCGCCATCATTCGCTACAAGGTTGGGGCTAGACGCAGATGAGTTACCCAATTTCTTGGTTACTCTCCCGTCGAAGGAGCGGGTAAAGTGTACTAAGTACTACCACACCGCCACCATTCAAATCAAAGGTGAAGCGTTTCCCATTTCCTTCATTGAATTCAACGGATTGGGATTCGACTTGATAATTGGAATGAACTGGTTGGAGCGGCACAAAGGACGGATCCTATGCGCCGAGCACCGATTGCTGCTCAAGAGTCCATCTGGGGTCACTGTTTCATACCGCCAGAGACTAAGGGAGCCTTCAACTACAGTCATCTCCGCTATGGCAATGTATCGGGAGCTCAGAAAGGGACATGAAGTGTATTTATGCCATGTGCAAGATCTGGAGAGAGATCCAGAATTCAGTGATGATGTGACCGTAGTCTCAGAATTCCCTGATGTATTCCCGAAAGAGCTACCTGGTATGCCACCACAGAGAGCAGTAGAGTTTGAAATCGACCTTGTACCTGGTACTGGTCCCATTGCTAGGGCACCATACCGTATGGCACCAGCAGAAATGACGGAGTTGAAAGAGCAACTACGTGACCTACTCGACAAAGGGTTTATACGCCCGAGCATATCACCCTGGGGAGCACCGGTCCTCTTCGTGAAGAAGAAGGACATAGTCTCCGCCTCTGCATCGACTACCGCAAATTGAATGCGGTCACTGTAAAGAACAAGTATCCATTGCCACGCATCGACGACCTGTTCGATCAGTTGAAGGGAGCATCAGTCTTTTCTAAGATTGATCTCCGATCCGGATATCATCAGATTGCTATCAAAGAGCAAGACATTGAGAAAACAGCATTCCGAACAAGATATGGCCACTACGAATTCACGGTGATGCCATTCGGTTTGTCTAACGCACCAGCCAAATTCATGAACCTAATGAATCGGTTATTCAGTGATCAGCTGGACACTTCAGTAGTAGTATTCATCGACGACATCCTTGTGTATTCGAAGTCAGCAGAAGAACTTGAAAACCACTTGAGAAGAGTACTTGAGACACTGCACGAGAACCAGCTGTATGCGAAGTTCTCCAAATGCGAGTTTTGGCTAGATCAGGTATCATTCCTCGGTCATGTCATCTCGAGTGCGGGCATTTCAGTAGATCCATCCAAAATCGAAGCAGTGCGATCATGGCCTAGACCTAAGACTGTTACCGACATCCGGAGCTTTCTTGGTTTAGCCGGTTATTACCGGAGGTTTGTAAAGGACTTCTCAAAAGTTGCTAAGCCCATGATGTCATTGATGAAGAAAGATGCACCGTTTGTATGGACCAGCGAGTGCGAGGTATCCTTCCAGAAACTAAAAGACTCATTAACATCAGCGCCAATTCTCACACTTCCAGAGGGCACAGAGGGATTTGAGGTGTATTGTGATGCATCGGGTAAGGGCATGGGATGCGTACTCATGCAGCATGGCAAGGTAGTAGCCTATGCGTCTCACCAGCTGAAAAAGCATGAGGAGAATTACCCGACACATGACCTAGAGTTAGGAGCCATTGTCTTCGCCTTGAAGATATGGCGACACTATCTCTATGGGGTAAGCATCACCATCTACTCCGACCACAAAAGTTTACAGTATGTATTCACACAGAAGGAAATGAATTTAAGACAGAGGAGGTGGATGGAGTTCCTATCAGATTACGACATCAACCTCCAGTATAAAGAAGGGAAGGCAAACGTTGTAGCCGACGCTCTGAGTCGTCGAGCACACTCGCTCCATTCGCTACTCGCTTCTTCTAGCTTGGTTGACGAGGTGCGAGACGCTCAGTTGAGCGACCCTTACTTCACAGAGATCAGACAGAAAATCACAGATGGTACCTTCGAGAGCCGAAAGTACGACTTCAAACTGCATGAAGATGGTCTGATCCAATTGAATGGCAGATTATGCGTCCCCCGAAGCAATGCTGAGCTAAGGGATCGCATTCTGCGAGAGTCACATTGTTCGACATTGCATGTCCATCCGGGAGCCTCTAAAATGTACAAGGACATGAAGAGGTACTTCTGGTGGTCAGGAATGAAATCAGACGTGACTGAGTATGTTCTAAGGTGTCTCACATGCCAAAAGGTGAAGTTTGAGCACCGAAGACCGGGAGGAATGGTGCAATCTATGCCCATTCCGGAATGGAAATTCCACGATATCTCTATGGATTTTGTTGTTGGACTCCCACCTGCTAGGGGAGGACTCAACATGATCTGGGTAGTAGTCGATCGCCTCACCAAGGTTGCCCGATTCATACCGATGAAGGACACCTGGAAGGTGGCGAAGCTCGCGGAGCTATTCGACAAGGAGATCATCCGACACCACGGAGTCCCAAAAACGATTGTATCTGACCGCGACACCAGATTTCTATCGAGATACTGGAGAGCAACACGGGAAGCGCTTGGTACTGAGTTGAAGCTTAGCACCGCCTTCCATCCACAGACCGACGGTCAAACAGAAAGGACCATCCAAACACTAGAGGATATGCTTAGGGCATGTGCCTTAGACTTCCAGGGGAGCTGGATCGACAAGCTTCATCTTATCGAGTTTTCG
Source organism: Limonium bicolor (assembly GCA_023374045.1). Lineage (NCBI taxonomy): Eukaryota > Viridiplantae > Streptophyta > Magnoliopsida > Caryophyllales > Plumbaginaceae > Limonium > Limonium bicolor. Next base: position 206,287,061 of record CM041781.1, read on the forward strand.
TATAACAATAGCTATCATGCTTCGATTAAGATGTCGCCATTCCAAGCTTTGTATGGTAGACCTTGCCGTACCCCGTTGTGTTGGGATGAGTCAAGCGAATCGGTCATTATAGGACCGGAGTATTTGGAACAAGTACAAGATGAGGTACAACAAATCCGAGCAAATATGAAAGCAGCCCAAGATAGACAGAAATCCTATGCAGATGTGCGACGATGCGACCTTGAGTTCGCCGTGGGCGACCAAGTGTTCTTGCGTGTCTCACCTATGAAGGATGTCTTTCGATTTGGCCAAAAGGGCAAACTGAGCCCAAATTTTGTAGGCCCGTATGCTATTACCGAGAGGATTGGAGCCGTAGCTTATAGGCTAGCATTGCCTGAAGAATTGGGACGTGTTCATGATGTCTTTCATGTATCACAACTCAAGAAATACATAGCCGATCCCTCTCATGTATTAGAACCCGAACATCTATCCCTATAGCCGACGATGAGATACGTCGAGACTCCACTACGAATCCTTGATACAAAGACAAGAGACACTCACCATAAATCTGTACGAATGGTGAAGGTCTTGTGGTCTAACCACGATGTCGAGGAAGTGACTTGGGAATTAGAGGACGCCATGAAGGCAAAGTACCCGAATTTATTTGTAGACTAGATGTCTATCATCCGTATAGTATGGAGGGTACGGGGAGTACCCCTTTTAAGGGGGGTAGAGCCTTTTTGCTTTTGCATTGCTTCGGGATAGCATTGCATAGTATGTATGTATGGTAATTGTATTTTGTTGGCACATGCAGTGCTAATTGTATTGTATTGGCACAAAGTAGTACTAGTAGTATTCAGTATGTAGTACAATGAGTATGGTATGCGTATGGTATGTGTGTAATCAGCAATGCATTGTGTTGTACGGTATATGACACGAATGACATTGTGAAGTGTATTGTGAATGTATTGTGGAATGTGCGAATTGAATGGAGTATTGTGTATGGATTGTGTATTGTGTATGGTATTTGAACTGAGTATGTCGCATGGTATTTGAATTGTGTATGCTGGTAGTGTAAGAATTGTGAACACCTTGTAAGGTGGTAGTAGAATGCATTGTGGCAATTGACTTGCCAAATGAGTAGAAATGGTAAACTGTAACCTTGAGCAACTTTGAGGGCAAAGTTTCTTAAGGGGGGTAGATTGAAATACCCCGTAATTAAAAACAGTGATTAATTAGGCTAATTATATTTTTAAAGGCTTAATTACACTTAAATAAATACGAGGGAACAAATCCCGAAGAAAACGGACCTTTAAAATGGGTTAAAAACATAAACGAATCTTAAAGCGCGTTTTTCGAGGAAACCGAGAAAACGCGACTTTAAGCTGGTCAAATAGACTCATAACAGTTTTGGTCAACTAAATAATCATTAATAAATATTAGTGAAGCTTTAGAACCAATAAAATTAATTAAACGAGAAAATTCCGGAAAACGGGTACCGGTTAGTAAAAACTGTAACAACCGGGAAGTTGTGGGGTAAGAATGCAAATAAACAAAGTTAGTGTGTCCACTTTGCAAATAAAAAGTAAAAATCTGTGTGTGTGTGGGGGGGGGATCCGATTTACCCCTCCCTCTCACACTCACCTAACACTCCCTTATTTACTAAAAGACAAGGGAAATAAGTAAAAGAAAAACACACTCTCTCTCCTACTCCCCCTCTTCCCCTCACGTTTTTCCCTCCTCTCTATTCTCTCTATTTCTCCTTCTTCCTCCTGCGGTGACAATGGAGATTTGAAGAAAACCCCCACAAACCTCACCTTCTCTCCATTGTTGTGCCTTCATCCTTGGTCCAAAAATTATAAAAACCATACCATTGGAATCCCCTTGCAAAGGAGAACATTTTCATCCTTTCAAAAATCCAAAAGCTCAACTTTCGTTTTTATGGGTATTCTCCATTTAAAGATTCAAGTCCACCATTAGAAGCACCTTCACCTCCTTGTTACTTTGAGGTAAAAAGAATTTCGAAAATCCTTCCTTTCTAGCTCTCATTGGCATTATAAGGATTTTTAGTTTTTGAACTCTTGGTTCCTTGTTGCTTCAGCCGATTTTGGCTCCTTCTTGGGCTAGGAATATTGCTCTCTTGCTAGTCAAGAACTCCATTCATCCATTGGAAGGTAATACTCTTGTCTAAACCCTAAAACACCTAAATTCTAGGGTTAGTATAAAATGCTTGCTAAGTGTTTGTGTGTATTGGTATGGGTTGCTGTAGCATTGCCCATTCCTTGAATAAAAACCGAAAACAAGAAGAAGGGAAGAGGAAAAGAAGAGAAGGAAAAGAAAGAAAGAGAAAACTAGCAAGTCAAGGTAATGCTCTTACCTTGGGTTAGTTTGTGTATTGTATTGTAACAGATTTTAAGTATCTAACAACGAGGAATGTATGTAGTATGAGTAGTAGTAACGTAATAATGTATTGGAGAAGAGAATGTAACAGTTTTGAAGCCTTTTAAAGATGCTTAAAAGCTTGGGAAAACCATGGGTAGTATGTGTATGTGTGCAGGAATTTATGTTGTTGTAGTAGTGTCGGAATGTGTATAAGAAGTGTTGAGTAAACTGGTTGTGAGAATATGAATATGTGAGCTGAAATAGTGTGTGGAGAATGTTAAAAATATAGGGGAGACTATGTCAAATTCTATCTAGGAATTTGAGGACTTAGGTGCATTTGGAACAGATTTTGGAGAGTTTAAAATGAGTGGTTTGGTAGTTTGAAACAGATTTGAAAATGAGTTTGAAAGTGGGATGGAGTTAGGATGTGAACTAGTGTATTTAAGATGCCAAGAGGGACATTAGTTGAGGGAGTATTGGAGTATAAGAGTTAAGGTAAAAATCTGTAGCATAATGTGGAAAACCAAAATCTGTTGCATTAGTGTGAAGAAAAATAATGTAAGTGTTGAATTGAGATGATGAAGATTGGTGTAAGTTGTGTAAGAATTGAGTAGCAAGTTTGGTGGATGAATTAAGGTGATTTAGAACATCTAAAATGAGTGGTAAACATGTAGGGAAGTATTGGTAAAGATTGGAGAAACAATGGGTAAAGAAAACACCCAAAAACAGATTTTAAAACTGAAGTACTAGGCCGGACCGACCTTAGGACCGAACTTGCAAGGTCGGTCGAGCCCAGATTTACAAGACGGGAAACCTTCTAGAATCGACCGACCTTGCGACCGGACTTGCAAGTTCGGTCGGACCAGAAATTCTCCCGTCAGAAACCTTCTGGAATGGACCGACTTGTGACCGGACTTACAAGTTCGGTCGGCCAGAAAAATTTCCGTAATGCAAGCTACTGGAATGGACCGACCTTGCGACCGGACTTGCAAGGTCGGTCGGCCCTGAAATTTTCACACGATGTAGCTTACTGACTTGGACCGAACTTACGACCGGACTTGTAAGTTCGGTCGAGTCAAAACAAAAAAAAATGTTTTATTATATGATTATAGTAATCATATATATATATATATATATGCCTATACACATATATGCATAGGTATGTAGTAATACACTATTAATGAAGTAGTAAGAGTAAGAAAGTAAGTAAATGAGTAAGGAAACAAGTTTAAGAAGTAGAAAAAAAAAGAATGGTTTTGTAACCAAGTAAGAAAGTAATGAAGTAGTAAGTAAATATTAAAAGTATCGATGAAGGAGTAAGTTAGATCGATCATAGATCATTACTCATACAACTCCATGTATGTATAGGAATCAAATAGTTGATCTCCAAGGAACCGGTAGTGCGAATACGACGGTGTACGGTATGATTTCTTCATGCCCTGTATCCTAACTTGGTTACCCCGATTTATGTGCTTATGTGATCACCAACAAGATAAATGCACGAATCGGACTTGTATTGCACTTAACTGTGTTTGAACTATTTTGTTCTTGTTGTATTTCCTTTAACAATTAGTTTGTATAATTCATGAAATGAATGAATGGAATTGAGAAGTATGTGTAAGTATTGTGTACTGGTGTATTGTATGTATGTATGGAAATGAAGTACTGACTTCTACTAATTCCTAACATTCTAACTCCTAACTTGAGTAATGAGTAAAATGGAATGAGTAGAAGTCCGATATAGTTTCGGCCACGCGTGAGGATAAGGAAACACAAGAGGTTGGATCCGAATCCTGGCTATAATCTTTTCCATGGACCAATTCCCTTGAATGGGCAGCATCCTGGATTAGTGGGCCACCCTAAAGCCCGGTGGTGGGATGTAGTAATCCCTGCCCGGAGGTCATACCAACTTAACTGGAAGTAAAGTATGTAAGAAGTAAGTATTGTATTTGTATTGGTCTTGACTATCGTAAGTCATTGACCCGGAGTAAAAAGGTATTGAACACCCGATTAACCCGGGTGTGTAATGAGGCTAACAAGACCTTTGTATGTATTGGAGAATTGTATCTCCGTAATGCGGTGAATATGGGGAAGTATGAATGGTTGATCTGAATTGTCTTCCTTGTATGTATTGTATGTATGTATGCCTTGTGTATGGAATGCATTGAATTGTATTGTATAAAGCATGTATGTATGTATGAATGAAACGAACCGCATGTACTCGACCAATTAGTTGGCGTACCCTCGCTAGTACGCGGGGTATGCGGTTATCATATTCAGCGTAAGCTGACCCCCTCGGGGGAATGTTTTTACTCCACAGGTACCCGCGAGGCATGACGGAAGGGTAAGGACGGGATGTGATTCTTTTTGGTAGTTAGTAGGATTGAGACGGTGTACTGAGTTGTACACGGCTAAGGCCTTTTTGTGTAGCCGGTGTACCATGTGGTACACCTTTTTGGATATTGAATTCTTAATTGGATAGTAAGGAGAGGATGTATAAACTCTTCATTTTTGGGAAGTAGCCTTGGAATGTAATTCGTAAAACTTGGATACTCGGTAATCAAATGTAAGTAAGTATTTGGTATTGTAAGTAAGCAGTATGTATGCATTTTATTCTAATCATCAGACCGATACGGTAAGTAGTAGTAGCCTTGTTAACCTTGGATGGTTAACGGCGTTGTATCACCCGCCGGGAGTAAGTAAGTATTCCGCTGCGAGTAAGGTAAGTATGGGAATAATTAGAGGATAATGGAAGGATTAGCGGTTGGGGTGTTTCACGAAATAAGATAAATAATAAAAAAACTAGGGCATAACAACATCTATACCAAAACCGTGTGCTAACCATTTTAACTCATTAGACACATCATTTGATATTTTTGAGAATTTTTCCTCAACCCGTTGCTCAAACCATGCTGCAAAAAAGCGATTTTGTCCGTTTGTCAGCCACCTTTCACTTTCAACCCTATGAATCCTCTTTCCTCTTGTTCCAACACCATGAAACCTCCCCTCATGTTGTGACTTAGGAACAAAAATAGGCTTCATACCTACCAAATACTACGTGCAAAACTCTACGACTTCTTCTATTATTGTTCCTTCAATAATGCTGACATCGGGCCTACAACGGCTTTTTTACTTTTTCTTTTAAAGTACCCAAATATCTTTCAAATGAGTACATGTACCTCAAATATAGTACTAGACCACATAGTTTAATTTCTCTCACCAAATGAACCACTAAGTGCACCATTAAGTCAAAAACTTATGGCGGAAAATATATTTCAAGCTGACAGAGTGTTATTATAACATCACTTTGCAGGTCATCCGAAGTCTCTACATCAAGAACCTTGCTACATAATGCATTGAAGAAAAAACACAACCTTGTTATTGCATATCTCACACGTTTCGGTAGTATACCACGGATAGCACTGGGTAACAAGTACATCATCATAATGTGGCAATCATGTGATTTAATCCACTAGTTTTAAGTCAGACATTGACACAAGATTTCTAATATTCGATGCACACTGGGTTAGGGCCATAATATCATGAAGATATTTACAAAAATTGTATTTCTCCTTTCTATAGAGAGTGTAACAAGCTGGTAGTAAAAATGTATGTTTACCTTTCTCTTGTGGTGCTAATTCCTTTCTAATACCCATAGCCAACTTATATTTCTTTACTTCTACGCCATCCTTTGACTTTTTTGGAATGTTCAAAATTGTCCCACTGATGCTATCAAAACATTTTTCACAATACGCACTGCATCACAACAATGTCTAACATCTAAATCTGGCAATTCCCAAAATATGGACCTATTTTTCCAAATTTTCTTCTAAGCAGATTTTAATGGCTTACCAACATCATTAACTATGTCCTTCACTCGAGCATACACCTCTTTACCACTTAGCGGTAAACGAACAACTTGATTCTCAATCTTACCATTATATGGTTTCTTCTTCTTACAATAAGGGTGTTCCTTGGGGAGAAGTTTTCGATGACCCATATGTACATTTTTCTACAATGTTCAAACCAAATCAAGTCTGTATCTTCTTCATAAATTGGGCAGGCCCATGAACCTTAAATTGTGTATTCTGATAAATTTCAATATGCAGGAAAATCATTTATGGTGCAGTACAACATTGCATGCAAAGTGAACTCTTCTTTTCTATAAGCATCGTAAACAATCACTCCATCTTTCCATAAAAGTTTTAGATCTTCAACCAATGGGGCTGAGTAAACATCAGTGCCATTTCCTGGTTGTTTTGGACTCGACAGAAAATAGCATGATGTATTTTTGTTTCATACATAACCAAGAAGGTAGGTTGTATATAACCAACAACGCCAGCCACGTGCTATGTCCGCTGCTTAAAGTACCATATGAATTCATCCCTTCTGTGCATAGTCCTAGTCTTAGATTCCTAACTTCCTCCCCAAATTCTATGAATATCCCATCAATATTTCTCCATTAAGCTGCATCGGCTAGATGTTTAAGTTTGTCATCTTGTATTCTTTCTTCTGCATGCCATCTTAAAATTTGTGCATCTTGTTCATTAGCAAAAAACTTCCTAATGCGTGGTATTATTAGTAAATACCATAATACTTTAGCTGGTGGTCCAGTTTTGTTCACACCAGGCATGTATTGTCGCTTTTGCTTATAACGTGGCATTTGGCACATAGGATTTGGACATTGTTGCAGATATTTTCCAATACAAATGCAATCATTGGGATATGCATAGATTTTCTTATATTCCATTCCCATTGGGCACATCAATTTCTTAGCCTCATAAGTAGAATTTGGTACATCATCTCCTTCTGGAAGAATATCTTGTAAAAGTTGCAACAACTTCGTGAAACTGTTATCACTCCATGTATGATATGCCTTTTACGTTAAATAGTTCCAGCACCACTGGCAACTTTGTATGATTTACACAGCCAGGATAAATTGGTTTCTCGGATGCTTCTAAAATATTTTGGTAGACTTAGGACGTTCATCAAAATATTGTTCTACATCATCCAAGATGGAATCAATATGATCATTGTTTGATTTATTACCTACTAGATCACTTTGATTAGTTGGAATTACACCAACTTCAGTCTTCGATTGACTTTATTGCCACGATAACTTGTAACACCTTTGCTTTCACCATGAAATTTCCATGTGGTGTAATTTAAACCCTTACGTATTAGATGATCCATAGTCCCATCCTTGTCATAGGATATAATTTTCACGAGGAAAAGTCCTTTTCCGATGAGCATTAGCAACTTCACAAAACTCCTTAACCTTTTCTTGATATTCAATCCCACGATCCATGTTATACATCTAAAAGCGATCCATTGCTTATAGTCTGATGTGACATCATCCATATTCAATGTCATAATTTGCATCGTTCATGGCGGATGCTAAGAGTATTAATTTAAACAATATAATGAAAATTATGATAACTTAATCATACAAATATTGAGTAAGAATACAAAAAAGAAAATTGAGGAAAATAGAGGCCATTAAAATACTTTATTGGTTACTGCATGAATACTACTTGAATGACACTCATATCTGGGCACTTGGAAGGTAATCAGTCACATGCTTAAAGGAGCTAATTAATAAAATTGTTTTCTAGTTCAGTCCATGCCAAACAATTTTTTTATGTTGCCTTTCATTTATATTTATTTCTGTGGCCAAACTAAAGAATTGTGGATCAGGTCGCTAAAAAATGAGCAACCAAAACACTCTTCAACAGAAATTTCAATTCCAACCAACTATAAACACAACCTCACAGGAGAGGAGAAACAGTACTACCAATGGATAGCAGACAATAAGTATAAGAATTATTTTTGCCATCATCATGTGAATAATCAAAGTACAAATTGAAAAGGTTGTAAATGATATCTTGCACTTTATACACACAAAATTTAATAAGAGAATAACACATCAACAGGAGACTCCACACAAAAACAAGTAGATCCATAGGTGCAGATGAATAACTAAGATTAACAAGTAAATCCAGCTATCTTCAGCACTTAATCTAAAGAGGAGAATTACATGGTTGGTAACTTGTGGCCATATTATATACTAAAATGAGGAGAATCACAAAGTTGTTAGCTTGTGGCAAGATTATTTACTAAGAACATCAATCATCTCTCACGAAATCTGTGTTTAATTGGCTCATGTGATGTAAACTATGTCCGCTGAGATCTTTCATAGCCATGGAGCAACTGTATAATCAATCATAAATTGTTGCACTGGAGTGAAGAAATGGAGAATAGATGTAACACCCCATCCAACAACAAACACATAACAACAATCTGCAGCGGAATACACGCTCGTCAAATAACTTAACTCATTGGTGTTACACGCCGTTAACCACCCACGTGGCTAACAAGGCTATTACATACACATTGTACCGGTCTGATGGACTAGATTCCAGAGCAATTGTACATCACTATACTTCTTCATTAACAACCAGCTTACACTAACCTTACTAATGTACCGAGTATTACAAACTGATGCCGATAACAACTTCGGTCTTACTACTCCTACTGTATATATATAACTTACATGATTACCCATGTACCATGACTACCCCGTCCTACTCTTGAGCGGCTTCCTACTCCTTGAACCTGAAATAGGAAAAGAAGAGAAAGGGTGGCCCCCAAGGGGCTCAGCACCTTTGCTGGTATGGTAATCCCGCAGCCCACATGCTACCGGGCCACGCACAACTAATTGTCGTCTTAGCATGCGATTGATTATATTTAAATCATGCATGCAACTGTAAACACACAACACATAACATTTCGCCTCAATGGGCTCAACAAACGGATAATACATCCTTACTTGATAAGTCACTCATGGTATTCATTATCCCTAGAGTGTTCCTCCTCTAATGGAGCTACTTCCTTAATAGACGACACTTACCCTTAAATCGGGTTATCCTTAAACGCCTCTTATCACAAACTGGGATTCATTTCCATGATCCACACACTCCATATCTTACAACATATAACATTCCTCACATAACAAAACATAACAACACTTTTCACGTTTCGACGTGCACATGATAACATCGCAATAGGAATTGCATTACAACAACATCACATAACATAACAGGAACGGTCCTCTTATGAACCGGCCCAAACATAGTCAGATCACTTGTAGCCTAGAGAATGTTGCCAGTCTCGTGATAAGCTCATTACATAACTCGTTACCGTCTTGTTAAACGAACGGATAACTTAACACAAGGTGTCTCGGATATAGTGATCCAAGCACACCGAACAAACATAACATAGTATTCCCCTGTGGCCCGACGTGAGTCAGTAATAGCCTTGGTTAAGCTAAAGGGAAGGTTGGAAACCAAATTGGAAAACAACCATAACATACAGAGAGGATCGAACCTGATATGACAACGACCCACATACTCACACGTGGCCGGAACAGACCAGACTCCTCACTTCCCCCGTTAGCACTTGTTAGAAGTTCAACATTGAACTTAATTAAACAATCACAACATTGGGTTAAGTCTTGTTAGACACACACAAGAGAAGGGAGAGAGTCATACATTCACACACAAACATCACACACAAACATCACATAACTAACTCATGCATAGCCGTGGTTAGAACGTTCCTTAGGTCGGAAACGTATCACCGGATACCGTTCTCTTACGTTTACCTAATAGTGGTTAACTAGCCCTTCAAGCGCATTCGAGGTTACCGGTATCGGCACGTAAACATACAACAACAATAACGACTGTAAACTCGTTTCATGATTTATCTTATAACGTGGCAAACATACAGAAAAACATGTTGGCATACAAGCCGGTGTAATCCGGTAGGACACAGGTTGCAAGAAAACCATACCTGTCACCGGAGTCCACTTTATCAAGTCCACTTATGTTCCTCGAGCAATTCTCGAACAACTGACAACATTACATGTATTTTTATTAACATCGGGGTAACATGATTGTTTAAAGTCTAATGCTTACAACTTTTCCCCGTTAACTTAGTTACATAACTTCACTTTTTAACTTGTTTTACTTTTACATTTTGATACAACATTTCCCCCACTAAATTGTCATTATAACTCACTTAACATGTCCTTAACATTCTTATAACATCATTACTTAGTAATCACCATTTTTAGGCAACTTTTCCCACCTTAAAACAAAGTTTTTGGTCCATACAGTGGCCTGTCCGAACTTGTGTCCGGACTTCCCAAGTTCGGACACAAGTCGAGACTCAAAACTGAATACAGACGCCTATCCGAACTTGTGTCCGGACTTCGGAAGTTCAGACATGGGTCGAGGAAAATTAAATGAAGAAGCAGGTACGTCCGAACTTGTGTCCGGACTTCCCAAGGTCGGACACAAGTCGAGACTCTGAAAATTTTTACGCAACAGGCCTGTCCGAACGTCCATGTCCGGACGGATGTTCGGACAAGGCAAAACACTCATTTTCTAAGCCTTTAAGCACTTAACCAATTTCACCAAACTTCTCCTAAAGCCTCATAATGTTTCCTAACATCATTTGGCACACTCACACCCTCATACAACATCCATAAAACTCATTTTCTATCTCCTTAATCACTTACTCTTCTCATACCGAAATTCCTAACACTTATGATATTCTCCTTAGGTTTCTAAGTGGTGTTCCATACCTATGATAATCACTATGCCAAAACCCTTTTTACATCTTTAAACACCATAATGCATGCTTCTTCCACTAGTTGAACACTTAACCATTCTAAACACTTCCAAACTCACCAAAACTCTTTTTAAACACTTAGAACTTCTTATACATTATCTAAATTTTGACATGGGTTCTTCTAGCACATTTCTATACCCAAGCACATAGCTTTCACCATTAGACATTCAAGAACACCTAAAATCCACCAAGAGTATTCTCACACACAAACACCTAGGTTTTCACCCTTTTACAACCAAAAACACTTAATCATTTAATGCACATTCCTTACACACAAACATATTGTTTTTCCTCCTTTAACCATCCAAGACACTCATCTTCACAAAGAATGTTCTTTACACACCTCTAAATTCTCAAACTACACTACATTACAATATAGTGCATAAACTTAAATTGCTTGGCACTTAGGCCCTTAAATAACATGGCTCTTAGGCCCTTAAATTGCATAAACCTTAAACACTGAATTTCCACATAGTATATTGCCTTTAACCTGCAAAGACACTCAACATCACATATGCCCCTTAATAGTTTCCTTGAGAGCATTTTCTAGGTCATTCACCTTTGGCTCCTTAGGTATTTTATTAAGCAAATCAAGCTCATTTTCCTAAGGCATTTAAACTACATTGAGATAGCTTGTTTACCTCTTTTTCCTCACAAACTTCTTTCTTGTTTCCTTGTAAAACCGGTAGGGTGTTTGGTTTTTGTCAACTTCTAAACAATGTACAAATAATAGAATGAGCATTCAAGCATTATGCTTCATCTCATTGTAAACCCTAGTTACATATATTGTTTTAAGGTATTAAAATGATTGTTTTACCTTGGAATGGAAAGAGCTTGAATAAGTATCAAGAGAGGACTTCTCCTAGCCCTTGGAAGATTCAAATGGAGCTAAAACAAGGTGAAAACACCATTGTGAGGTGAATTTTCGGACAACACAAAACATGAAGGAAACATCATTTTTCTTTGAGTTTCCTTACCTTGAAGCAAAGGAGAACAACAATATGTGAAAAGTTGAACTCAAGCTCCTTCAATGGTGAATCTCCTTGGCACCGAAATGAGGCTTTTGAAGATTTGAAAAGATAGAAGTGTAGAGCTTGCTCCAACTAGAAGAATGATGGTCTTGAAATTGAATTTGGACCATGGAGCTAGGAGTTACAAGAGATCAAAGATGGAGTTTGGTGTGGTACTATTGCAAACCGTAGAAGAGAGCATGAAGGGAGGAAGAACCGTGTGAAATGAGAAGGAAGAATAGAATGAGAAGGTAAGTTTGCTTTTGGAAGATATTTATGTTATAAAGTAACTTTCTTCCTTTACTTACTTTTCCTTCCTTTCCTTAATTGATTTCTTTTACATGTTGGTGACTCACCATACAAAAACCGGCCCCCATTGGTATCTAGGGTATAAGTCTTAGTTGACCAATTAAATTCTATAACAACATATGTTACAAACTAGCTATTACAGTTCTATCCTAAACAAGGCACATAGTTGTGAAATTTTTGATTTCCCATTGATATAGACTTCTAAATGTGATACTATATAGTACCATGTTAATTAAGAGTAATGATGGACATTTAGCCATTCAAAACTCATTTACAGACAATTTTTTCAAAATGTGCTTTAAGACTCCTTAAAGCACATTTTGTGTTTTAACTTGTTTTCAAGCTTGGTTTTCTTTGGTAATTTGTTTTATATGTTCATTAACATATAATTAAGGTATAGGTATGACCATTAGGTCATATACAAATTTATCCCAAGCTTAGAGCACATTTTTGCTCTTATTGACTTTAAGGCATTTATTTGTGTTTTGTTTGGTTTAACTATCTACCAAGGTTTCCTAAGGACTTAATTAGCCTTGTTAAATCATAATTGAATATTATTAAGTCTTGGTAGGCTCTTTGGGTCCTAACCAAGTTCACTCCAAGCTTAGAGCATGTTTTTGCTCAAATTGTATCTTAGTGCTTTATTGCATTTTACTATGGTTTAAATTGTTCACTGATGTTTCTAAGGCACTTTTAGCCTTTACATACCATAGTTTAAATGTTTAAAAACATATCATGGTTTGGGGTATTTCAGTCTACCCCCCTTAAAAGAACTTCGTCCTCGAAGTTCACACTTCCCACACATCATTAGATTAGAATACGGGGATTACTTATAGCAATAAAACTTCCATAACCAAACACACTTTACATCACAACCTCGGACTTGATGGTCCGGGTAACATATTCACATCCATACATAACATAACATACTCACATGATAACCTCGGACTCAATGGTCCGGGTATCTTAACAACACTTACACATACATAACAACCCTTAGACTCTCTGGTCTTGGGTAACATAACAACATTTAGACCCATAGGTCTTGATAACATACACTTTAGGAACTCAAGGTCAAAATAATATTTATTACACATACCACACAACATGTCATTGCATGTATAACAATCAAAAGTATCTTTGATATACACTGTGATCCCGCAGAACCCGGTCGCGATGGACACCTTCCGTCCCCGTGCCTTTGGGAGATCAAAACAATCACTTAAATTTAAAATTTCCTTGTGAGGTTAAGTAAGAGAACTTTAATTATGTAAAGTATCTATCGACGTTTTATAAATACCAATTGAAAATCCTTTTGAAAACACCACACACTCCAAGTCCAACTTAAGCTCTTTACTTCTTTTCTTAGCGTGGTTATTTGTGACCACTTATAGGGAGCTTCAAGAATCATCCAACCCTGATGTGATCAGCATCAGTGTTGAACTATCCTTCCACCCCAATTTGTGTTCGGCTTCCCTTGATCGCATGAAAATCAAGTTCCACCTCCCACTTCATTTTCAAGCATCAAGTAAATCACTCATTTCCAATTTTCTATCTTTTTAATCATTCTAATCATGATCATACGTCTCCAAGGGATAGAACTTCGTCTATCAGTTATTTCCATGCACTTTAATGTTGTTACCTAGGGAATCTTATTCTCACTAGGTTCTATGTCGGTTTCATACCCTTTCATGAATCACTATATAGTATATATACACATATATTTTATCAAAATACAACACACACGGTTTCACATTTATACACTGTCGGGGTTTTGTTCCCCGGGAGTTTCTACTCCCCACACTTGTACTATCACACACAACTGTTAATAAATCAACACACTTATCACAATGGTATTCGCATCATCTGTGCGCAATTACCACAATTAAACCATGAATGGATGTGTATGTTTACGTAACACACACCCAATCATCAAAACAAATTATTTTGTGCTATGCACAACATAAATCACGTACACTTGTACGGTAATACACACTAAGTGGTTTTGCGCTCTACCCCCTAAATAAAAGGGATTACGCCCACGTAATCAATCACTAAACATTTACTTAAAATGTTCTGCCATCGTGAAGTGTTTTAACTTCCACGTGGTCTATTACACAATGGATTCTGATTAGAGGATCTTAACCATATTGGCAGTTTAGTTCCTAAACCAAGAATTCTCATTGGAGTTTGTTCAAACTCTTAGTTGGTTTCGATTCTGGCCTGTTAGGCTTCTAGGCGTTAATAATTAGCTATTTACTCATATTCAATATGCACATTGTACACTTGACTCACTGGTTCACTAACGTCTGCTGCGCAACTCTGACAACTGTAGGGCTTAGTTTGCCCCATTCATTATTCTCACTGTATTGTACACCTCCCAAATATCACCTTTATCTTGGTAATAATGGTTTCTCAACTGACGCGTGGTATCTCTTACCGTAAGCAAATTCGGTGAGTTATAAACTTTCTATCCACTTCCATAATAATTGACTGTATATACTGTTACGTATTTCACAATGATTGACTTGTTTCCTTCCGACTTACTGTCGGTTGAGATTGAGCTACTACCTAGTGTGTAGTGCTCTCTCAGCTATTTACAACATTTGGGGTATATTCCATACCGATATTGGCAGTTAGTGCTACTGTAATCACTTATTATTAATCATGTCTCCACATTTGGTTTTGTACAAGTACTCTTCCATTGGTACGTCCTTGCATTTCCTATGCATCAGTCACTATGGCGTTATAAGCCGCTTTCTGTTTCCACCACAATTAACATTTCCCGAATCCTAGCTATCGCACTCGATCATTACTGCGCAAATGTAATACCAAAACACTCAGTCATACAGAGTGCAGAGGCGTAAACTCTTGGCAGCAAATCTCTCATGCGATTCGCAACGGAATTCACACTGTGTTTCATTGAGGTTCTGATCTCGTAATATCGGCTACTGGCTTACTGCCTAGTTTGTTTGGTATCACTTACTGTTGTATCTCTATTGGGTTTAACTCGTAACTGTGCTTAATTTCCATATTATGGTTTAACAATACTTATACAACGGTCGCTTACTGCACACCGTGCTCCTTGTATAACACTAACTTACATGGTGCATTTACTATCACATTAACTTCCACACACATACTTACATCCTTCGTATTATGGTTCGCCATTCATTTGGATGACTACTGAATGCTTCTTGAGCGTAGCTCACTCGAGTTATAAGCTGCCGCTATTCAGCCGGGTGCTTCACATGCTACTAAACTAACTGTTTTCTTGCAATATCAACATGATCGATCCTCAACATATTTCTTGGACTTGGTTCACATTACTACCGCTTGCACGGTTTATAATATCGAGAGGTATCCCCACTCATAAAGCAGTGGTTCGTTCTCCACTCTATTTACTTATACAACATAAACTTCTGCAACCGATCCAATTTATATAACACATTTTATTTGTGGCTTATGAGCCTTGCTGCTGAGCTCCGTCCATTATGGACGGTTCACACACCTTATTTCTCTGTACAACGTTACATGGTTTGGATGTCATATTGGGCTCCATGACAAGGTCGTTGCATTCCGTTCCTTCATGGATGCCCCTTAGGATTGTCAGTCCGTCCCTGACACTTATGTCTAAACTGGGTGTTAGTTTCAACCCTTGTGCTTCTATCATGTCATTTCTTGCAACAATTGTTGATGTGAACACCCTTCAAGGATTGCTCCTGGGTGTTACTAAGTTATGCTTTTATATCTGGTTCACACTTATTGGTATATTCAGTTAGCCACGCCGTTTGCGTTCTTAACTGGCTTATTATCTTCTTCCGTGAAGATCAACATTTCCTGGTAGTGTAGGTACTCATTCTGGGAGTTTCATCCCGTTCATTGCACATTAATGTGTCCACATTAGGCATCTGCCTTGCCATGCATAGGCTAGGTCTCCGTTCCAGCTATCATGTTTATCCCTGAGGATCCTTAAGACATATGCGATGTCTTTACATTATGGTTAGCGCACTTCACACCTCTTGACTCTTATACATTTCCTTGAAAGGAATTCACTAATTCCTTTAGTCTCGTTAACTTAACTGAGTTCCTTTACTTCAACCATTCATGGTAATCCTTAGCTCTTGTTTGATTTATACTGCTGACCGTAGTACGGAGTCGACTACTTCCCGTGTTCCAGACTCCACTCGTATACATATGTGGGGTACCATACTGATACATTGCTACTTACCCAACTAACCCATAAGTAGGTCTGTCAGGCCCACAAGCTCCTATCGGAGTGCGGTCGTCCCACATTACAGTTGGTACACTCGTAGTGTCCGTCACACGCCTAGGTGAAGTATTCTGTTGTCAACTCCCTTATATTGTCCCATGACAATATTCATTCCATGCTTCCCGAATTTAATCGAGGGAAAGTTTATCCATTGTTGAATTCTTATCAACTGCCCTTGGTTTTACTGGTTTGGTTTAAAAGAAGGTTAGAAAGAAGTGTTGGTTTGAAAGAAAATCTGGTTTTGAAGGAAAAGAGTTTGAAAGAAAATTTTCATGGTTTCACAACATCTTCTTACCTTAGCCAAGTCTAGCTTCTTGCTGACTGGTGTACTTACAATTACAGAGGTTAGGCTAACAGGCCCTTCCACTGTTATGACGATCACATTTAACTTTATGGTACTTTACCAAGTACTTTGTAGTGGTTATAAATTTTCCGAACAGCCCTGTTATAGCAGCACTTGCTATGGCAAGTGCGCCATGCTAACTGGCTATCGGTTCAACACATACCGGTTGTGGTATTGTTCTTACCCGCACTATCATCGGTGGCCTTGTTGGCCCTCACTGACCTTACTGTCTTGATAATAACTCCTCTAGGTGACTTCTCACTGTCTTCACATGATGATCATCAACTAGGGTGTTTCCCATTCTGGGAGACCCCTTTTTCTTAGTATTGTATCCTCTTTGTAGCCCGTTCCATGTATTTGCCGTGGTTGCTGAGACTTGTCTCTTGTTTGGGCACTATGTTGTAGTTCCCTTGTCGGTTGGTATACCATTGGTGTATCATTTAACAACTGTGGTCCCGTAGACACTCGTCTCGGGTTTCATTAATCCACTTCCTGCCTGTTGCGCGGTCGGTGCGTTGCAAGCTGGTTATCCTCGACTGCTCGGCATGTCGACCCAGGTTGCCGGAAATTCTATTCTTCTATACACTGATTCTTCACTCTTCGCTATGAAATGCGGTTAACACTGTTTAGATGGGAACCGTCTCCGGGATTCCCACCTTTCGGGATCTACCGTATGACAGGTTCTCCATACCTTTAGAGGTACTTAATAACAGCCAGATCGGGTATTCCCGAGTATGAGAGGACTTTCATCTCTCTAGCGTTCCTTCCCAAGTTATAAAACAGGGATTGTGGAGGGCGGGAAGGATATTGTAGGTTTCCAGTACAGTACACACTGGTAATACCTAACTAGCGTACCTCTCACGCTATCACTCAACCCTTAACCCAAAGTACTAAAATCCTAACTCGGTACTTCCTAAGCTCGGTAATTCAGTCATCAGAGCGATACTTCGCTCTTATACCACTTTTTGTAACACCCCATCCAACAACAAACACATAACAACAATCTGCAGCGGAATACACCCTCATCAAATAACTTAACTCATTGGTGTTACACGCCGTTAACCACCCACGTGGCTAACAAGGCTATTACATACACATTGTACCGGTCTGATGGATTAGATTCCCGAGCAATTGTACATCACTATACTTCTTCATTAACAACCAGCTTACACTAACCTTACTAATGTACCGAGTATTACAAACTGATGCCGATAACAACTTCGGTCTTACTACTCCTACTGTATATATATAACTTACATGATTACCCATGTACCACGACTACCCCATCCTACTCTCGAGCGGATTCCAGCTCCTTGAACCTGAAATAGGAAAAGAAGAGAAAGGGTGGCCCCCAAGGGGCTCAGCACCTTTGCTGGTATGGTAATCCCGCAGCCCACATGCTACCGGGCCACACACAACTAATTGTCGTCTTAGCATGCGATTGATTATATTTAAATCATGCATGCAACTGTAAACACACAACACATAACATTTCGCCTCAATGGGCTCAACAAACGGATAATACATCCTTACTTGATAAGTCACTCATGGTATTCATTATCCCTAGAGTGTTCCTCCTCTAATGGAGCTACTTCCTTAATAGACGACACTTACCCTTAAATCGGGTTACCCTTAAATCGGGTTATCCTTAAATGCCTCTTATCACAAACTGGGATTCATTTCTATGATCCACACACTCCATATCTTACAACATATAACATTCCTCACATAACAAAACATAACAACACTTTTCACGTTTCGACGTGCACATGATAACATCGCAATAGGAATTGCATTACAACAACATCACATAACATAACGGGAACGGTCCTCTTATGAACCGGCCCAAACATAGTCAGTTCACTTGTAGCCTAGAGAATGTTGCCAGTCTCGTGATAAGCTCATTACATAACTCGTTACCGTCTCGTTAAACGAACGGATAACTTAACACAAGGTGTCTCGGATATAGTGATCCAAGCACACCGAACAAACATAACATAGTATGCCCCTGTGGCCCGACGTGAGTCAGTAATAGCCTTGGTTAAGCTAAAGGGAAGGTTGGAAACCAAATTGGAAAACAACCATGACATACAGAGAGGATCGAACCTGATATGACAACGACCCCCATACTCACATGCGTGGCCGGAACAGACCGGACTCCTCACTTCCCCCGTTAGCACTTGTTAGAAGTTCAACATTGAACTTAATTAAACAATCACAACATTGGGTTAAGTCTTGTTAGACACACACAAGAGAAGGGAGAGAGTCATACATTCACACACAAACATCACACACAAACATCACATAACTAACTCACGCATAGCCGTGGTTAGAACGTTCCTTAGGTCGGAAACGTATCACCGGATACCGTTCTCTTACGTTTACCTAATAGTGGTTAACTAGCCCTTCAAGCGCATTCGAGGTTACCGGTATCGGCACGTAAACATACAACAACAATAACGACTGTAAACTCGTTTCATGATTTATCTTATAACGTGGCAAACATACAGAAAAACACGTTGGCATACAAGCCGGTGTAATCCGGTAGGACACAGGTTGCAAGAAAACCATACCTGTCACCGGAGTCCACTTTATCAAGTCCACTTATGTTCCTCGAGCAATTCTCGAACAACTGACAACATTACATGTATTTTTATTAACATCAGGGTAACATGATTGTTTAAAGTCTAATGCTTATAACTTTTCCCCGTTAACTTAGTTACATAACTTCACTTTTTAACTTGTTTTACTTTTACATTTTGATACAACCTTTCCCCCACTAAATTGTCATTATAACTCACTTAACATGTCCTTAACATTCTTATAACATCATTACTTAGTAATCACCATTTTTAGGCAACTTTTCCCACCTTAAAACAAAGTTTTTGGTCCATACAGTGGCCTGTCCGAACTTGTGTCCGGACTTCCCAAGTTTGGACACAAGTCGAGACTCAAAACTGAATACAGACGCCTGTCCGAACTTGTGTCCGGACTTCGGAAGTTCGGACATGGGTCGAGGAAAATTAAATGAAGAAGCAGGTACGTCCGAACTTGTGTCCGAGCTTCCCAAGGTCGGACACAAGTCGAGACTCTAAAAATTTTTACGCAACAGGCCTGTCCGAACGTCCATGTCCGGACGGATGTTCAGACAAGGCAAAACACTCATTTTCTAAGCCTTTAAGCACTTAACCAATTTCACCAAACTTCTCCTAAAGCCTCATAATGTTTCCTAACATCATTTGGTACACTCACACCCTCATACAACATCCATAAAACTCATTTTCTATCTCCTTAATCACTTACTCATCTCATACCGAAATTCCTAACACTTATGATATTCTCCTTAGGTTTCTAAGTGGTGTTCCATACCTATGATAATCACTATGCCAAAACCCTTTTTACATCTTTAAACACCATAATGCATGCTTCTTCCACTAGTTGAACACTTAACCATTCTCAACACTTCCAAACTCACCAAAACTCTTTTAAACACTTAGAACTTCTTATACATTATCTAAATTTTGACATGGGTTCTTCTAGCACATTTCTATACCCAAGCACATAGCTTTCACCATTAGACATTCAAGAACACCTAAAATCCACCAAGAGTATTCTCACACACAAACACCTAGGTTTTCACCCTTTTACAACCAAAAACACTTAATCATTTAATGCACATTCCTTACACACAAACATATTGTGTTTCCTCCTTTAACCATCCAAGACACTCATCTTCACAAAGAATGTTCTTTACACACCTCTAAATTCTCAAACTACACTACATTACAATATAGTGCATAAACTTAAATTGCTTGGCACTTAGGCCCTTAAATAACATGGCTCTTAGGCCCTTAAATTGCATAAACCTTAAACACTGAATTTCCACATAGTATATTGCCTTTAACCTGCAAATACACTCAACATCACATATGCCCCTTAATAGTTTCCTTGAGAGCATTTTCTAGGTCATTCACCTTTGGCTCCTTAGGTATTTTATTAAGCAAATCAAGCTCATTTTCCTAAGGCATTTAAACTACATTGAGATAGCTTGTTTACCTCTTTTCCTCACAAACTTCTTTCTTGTTTCCTTGTAAAACCGGTAGGGTGTTTGGTTGTTTGTCAACTTCTAAACAATGTACAAATAATAGAATGAGCATTCAAGCATTATGCTTCATCTCATTGTAAACCCTAGTTACATATATTGTTTTAAGGTATTAAAATGATTGTTTTACCTTGGAATGGAAAGAGAGCTTGAATAAGTATCAAGAGAGGACTCCTCCTAGCCCTTGGAAGATTCAAATGGAGCTAAAACAAGCAAGGTGAAAACACCATTGTGAGGTGAATTTTCGGACAACACAAAACATGAAGGAAACATCATTTTTCTTTGAGTTTCCTTACCTTGAAGCAAAGGAGAACAACAATATGTGAAAAGATGAACTCAAGCTCCATCAATGGTGAATCTCCTTGGCACCGAAATGAGGCTTTTGAAGATTTGAAAAGATAGAAGTGTAGAGCTTGCTCCAACTAGAAGAATGATGGTCTTGAAATTGAATTTGGACCATGGAGCTAGGAGTTACAAGAGATCAAAGATGGAGTTTGGTGTGGTACTATTGCAAACCGTAGAAGAGAGCATGAAGGGAGGAAGAACCGTGTGAAATGAGAAGGAAGAAGAGAATGAGAAGGTAAGTTTGCTTTTGGAAGATATTTATGTTATAAAGTAACTTTCTTCCTTTACTTACTTTTCCTTCCTTTCCTTAATTGATTTCTTTTACATGTTGGTGACTCACCATAACAAAAACCGGCCCCCATTAGTAGTCTAGGGGTATGATAGTCTTAGTTGACCAATTAAATTACTTATAACAACATATGTTACAAACTAGCTTATTAAAGTTACTATTCACTAAAACAAGGCACATAGTTGTGAAATTTTTGATTTCCCATTGATATAGACTTCTAAATGTGATACTATATAGTACACATGTTAATTAAAGAGTAATGATGGACATTTAGCCATTCAAAACTCATTTACAAGACAATTTTTCAAAAATGTGCTTTAAGACTCCTTAAAGCACATTTTGTGTTTTAACTTGTTTTCAAGCTTGGTTTTCTTTGGTAATTTGTTTTATATGTTCATTAACATATAGTTAAGGTATAGGTATGACCATTAGGTCTTATACAAATTTATCCCAAGCTTAGAGCATATTTTTGCTCTTACTGACTTTAAGGCATTTATTTGTGTTTTGTTTGGTTTAACTGTCTACCAAGGTTTCCTAAGGACTTAATTAGCCTTGTTAAATCATAATTGAAAATTATTAAGTCTTGGTAGGCTCTTTGGGTCCTAACCAAGTTCACTCCAAGCTTAGAGCATGTTTTTGCTCAAACTGTATCTTAGTGCTTTATTGCATTTTACTATGGTTTAAATTGTTCACTGATGTTTCTAAGGCACTTTTTAGCCTTTACATACCATAGTTAAAATGTTTAACAACATATCAAGGTTTGGGGTATTTCAATAGATTGTGGTGCAAATTAGGTGAATGGATGACATTTATAAACAATATAAACTATTCATTTGTACTTAATTTTATTATGTTATGCTTGTTGTATATTAAAGTTTTAGTTGGAGTTTTGTAGGATTTTACCTCTGTTTTGTTTGTGATATTTGTATAAGGCTTGTGTATGCTAACAATATAATCTAAGTGATTCGGGATTCATATTTGCGTCAACTTTGACAATTGGTTAATACAGCCAGACTAAGGTTATGACGTTTGACCATAAAAAATGGATTGGTGAAGCAAGTAAAATATACTGAAGTTGAAACAAGTGAAGATGCTATTAGATTCATCTTTATCAAAGTTCGATGATGCTATCATGCTTTTCCATGACTTTATACGAGTAAAAGACTTCTTGCCTTCTGATATGCTACCTTACTGCTTATATTTACAACGTCTTTTTTCTTAAAAGAAGCAAAAACAGGACCTATATCGTTGGTAGCAATAAGTATTTTGTTGTTCTTGCCATATATATATGTTCATCGATCTTCCAAAAATAATCAAACGGGTCCTGTTCCTCTTGTCCGATTATGCCATATAGGCGCATCAGAAATCAAAACTTAATTTTCTTTTTAGAAAATCATGGATATTTAGAAACATTATCCTACGCCAACACTAATATGAGAAGTGAGGTGAAGAAGATTCTTACAACAAACAAACCCTCTTCACCTTCTTTTTCCATTTACCTAAATTTTGCACACACAAGATACAGATCCAGAACTACTAACAATGGACTACTTCACAAACCCAACTGAAAAAAAAAACATAAACTCCAAAAGAAGAGCACAGACCTACCCAAAAGGAATTCATGACACACAAAAAGGATCAAAACACCCTTTGTAATTGTAAGCTTTGCTTAATTCTTCTTGTCCCACTAACTTCTACTGACCATTAACAACACATTACGACTACTACACAACCAGAGAAAGGTCGGTCCCCCTAGCTAGCAGCAAATTAAATTTACATAATTGAGCAGCCACTAGTAGTATTCTCATCACAGAACTTAACTAATAAAGGGGCGGTATTATGATGATCATTCCGTTAAATACAAAGTTTTTAGATGATTTTGCTGTAACGTGAGGATCTTAGAGCAGAGAGAATATTTGGAGATGTTCACGGTTTGGCAGAACAACAACATTCATTAACTAATAGTTCACAAATTGGTTAATTAAGATCCACCAATTGTAAACCTAGCTACTTCTCAAACCTAACATTAATATTATCTAATTCCTGTTATGAAACGGTGGGTAGATTTAAGACTAGTGCAAATTTAAGAACATTTTATCCTAGTTGTCACATTGAAGCACCACAAAAATTGTCCAACATAGAGTGCCAACATCTTGTTGAAAAAGATCCTCGGTCACAACAAAAATATGCGGCTGAAATTCCTTTAATGTGTGCAGAGGGTACAACTTATTAAATCTGCACTTCATTTGTGTATAATACCTACTAAGACCAATAGCCTGGACGAATAGAAGCGTACCTCTACCACATCAATTGACATATTCCTTGCAGCAACTGATTTGTATGAAGATCACTAGAGCATTGTCATTGACAGCGAGGAGCAGAGCACTGTCATTGACAGTGAGGAGGCAAGGTTGAAACCTGCTTCACTGAGCCACGATGAACGAGACGGATCAGAAGGAGAAAATATGATTGAACAATTTAGGGATTTTATAATCGAACGATTTAGGCGACAATAGCGGACCAAGGGTTTGCGGCGTAGATAAAAGAGATGTATCCCCGTGTGCGATGTACAGGTTTTCTGAAGCTAGATGTAACACCCCTCTCCACAATCACGAAATAATCTCTCACGTAGCAATAAATAAAATGTCTCACAGCGGAAAATAAATAACAATTACAAAACTCACTCGGGTGTCACCGGCCATTACTCGCCCATGCGAGCAACGAAGCCAAACTACATCCAACTTCCAATACAAATAAGCTGCTAACCGCCGTGATAACGAGAAACTCCTATACATCATACTAAGTCCATAAATCATAAACATCGACAAGTGAGCGTCTACCCAATCCTGAAAAATACATAACCTTACCATAAGACCATACACCATCTTCATTGCTAAACCAAATGAACTCCATGTGCGGTAACAAAAGCAAAACTCCAATTACCCTGTACCTGCTCTTCAGCTCCGACAATGATCAACAACCTGTAATGGTGTAGTATCAGCGATAGACGCTGAGTATGCCGGGCCTGGGCCCTAATGGCCACTTGTCATTTTAACCATCTTATTATTAGATCGGTTTCATGCTTTATCATTTTACAGTTATAAACAATACTGTAATAAACATGTATAATATACATAACCATCCATCCAAATATTTATAAACATTAATCATCCATCCAATCCAAACAATCATAGAGTAATTCAAACAACATTTGTATATCGAACGTATCGAGTATAAACAATATATTGTACAATGTACAATCGCCGTAGCGTTCACCATCCACTGTCAATTTATTTTAGTTTGGCTTTCAAGCCCCATCCATATGTACAATGTACATTCGCCGTAGCGTACAGTTTTCATATTTAATTTACCTTAGCCTTGTAGGCTCCATCCAACAATGTTTAATTATTAATGTCAGTTGGGCGTCATGTTAGGACAACCCGATAACCTCACCATGGACAGTAGTCCCCCGTACACACAAAGGTGCTCATTTCGCCAGAGGTCCGGAGGCCCCTGACTCACTTATGTCTCGTAAGACGTCCATAAAAAGGCCGTAGCCAACTGATCCACGATCCAGATTGGGCTCGTTGGATATAACCTGGAGCGGAATCCAATTAGGAAACCCCTCAGTGATCACAAATGCACCAAGTAGTTCGTAAACTACCGGGATTCCTCACCTCATCTCATACCATCTCTCTCATAATGTTTAAGATCTGCTCTTAGTCTTATGGAGAATATAATTATTAATTAGCGGCCCAATGGGTCACGCATACCTAGAAGTAATCTAGGTGATATTCATGTTAGAGATCCATGCTCTAGAGACCGACAATGTCGTGACTCGTTCCTAAGTGTTTTACTTAGGTTACCATATACTTAATATTAATATCAGGGTATTATATCAAGTAATCGTCATGTCATCACAACGTATATGTATGTTTATATAGGTCGATCTATAGTCGACGTAGTGTTAGCCCCGTAGGACGCTCATGCATAATAAATAATGCAGTAACACTTAAACACATACATGTAACCACACACATATAACACACAAGTTATATCAACCAAATCCGAGCCCAAGGAGCAACCTTAGGACAACTCGGCAAACCCCTTTACATACCGTTCACCCTGATCGTATTATGGTGGAGTATGAATCAGCAAGATCCTATGCTCCGTGTAGTCCGCTAGCTCGTCAAGCGTCTTGTCAGAAGTATAATCTAAACGGTAATAAACTATAAGTCAGTCTCCATGACTAACTACATCCGGTATTTCCGAATACAAGTAACCCCGACAGTTCGCCCCTGTTTTCTATAGTTGTTTGTTACGGGTTTCTCTAAAATAGACGGCTTTGTTACTTAAAACTCATACGTCATAATATTTCAACTGTTAAGTTTAATTCATTGTCTTTCTTTTTAATCTTATCCACCAATTAATTTAGGTACGTAACCTATAGTTGCATGTATGCATGCATGATTATATTATATTTTTATTTTATTCTTCTTGTATTGTATCATTCTCCCACCATCCATTATAATACAATGTATTATATAATCCATTATCCTTAGCAAATAATATTTGCATCCAACTCATAACTTATAGCTTGTAACTATATGACTTTTTTTTTAAACAACCACCACCATTAAATCATATGGTTTCCAACCAAAATATATATCCACCTTATATACATTATTCTTGTGTATGTATATATTTACCACGTAGGTAATTCCCATGAGTTTAATAAACTCTTATATCATATGTTACATTTTATCATCTTATGTTAGATGATTATTCCCATTAGTTGTATTATATTATACAACTTATATTAAGATTATTATCCTAACATGAGTAACATTTTATGTTGTATATTTACAACTCCTAAGGTTTATTCCATAAATACCTTAGTTTATAAATCACATTCATTTATAGTTTGTCACATTATTTTATGTGAGTACCCTTCCTTATATTAATTCCATCTAAACCATATAATTGCTATAACATTTATAACATTATAGACCTTAGTCTAAAATTCATTTTTCAACTTTTATTAACTCGGTATAGCCCTTAACTTTATTTAAATTCCTTTTTGACCACATAACATTTTGTAATGTTATACCATATCCTAATATCATTTGATATGATATTTTTATTTCCCTTAACTTATAACCTATAGTTTTTATACAAAACTATTTTATATTGCCTCTTAGGCACCATAGGAAAATCTTATTCTTTTCCACAACCCATAGTTTCCTTTATTTACAAAATCACCCCTTTATTTATACCATGTTATATATTCCATTTAATATAACATTTCTAACTTATAAAAATGTATAACCAATGGTTATTTTATTTAATAACCGAATAAACCTCAATATATATCTTATATTGCCATTTGGCCCTTTTATAACATATAGTTTTACCATATCATTAAAACCATATATTATACATATATCTTAATAGATACTCTTATATAATTCTAAAAATCTCCAAATTTCCCCAAAGGGTTATAAATATCCTTATTAACCCATATACCTACGGTATTTACCATTCCACCATCTATATTTCTCCAAAGTGTCTTAATGACATAATAACTATATATTATACATATATAGTTCATTATAATTCCAAAAGCAACCCAATAAATTCCTAAAAATTCCTAATAGCCCATGGGTGTTTAAAATACCATTGTACACCCTTTATTTTCAGTGATAACATATTTACCACATATGTTATAAAAATATTACCTTAAGATACTTATCTTATTATAAAACCTTAAATAAGTTATTTAACTTATCTAATTTGGTCAAAACCTAGCATATGGTCAAGGTTGACCACCTAATATTTCCTTGACCACCAATTCCTTATAATTACGGTTTAGTACCCAAACTTTCTAAAATTCACCATTTAACCCCAAAACTTTATAAAATCTTATAAACTTTATTTTAACTCCTTTTTACCTCTAATTTTCGGCCTTATTATTCTAAAACCCCCAAATATAATTTAATTACACTATAACCCCTTATTCATTTTGGTAATTTATAAATAACACCTAAACTTACTTAAAAGCTTGTAAATGCATAAATAAAATGGCCTAAAGTACATGGCCTTATTACAAACATTGGCTTACAAAATAAATTACACATAAATGTCCCAAAATGCATATAATTCTCGGCCTCAACCGTAGGTAAGCTTCTCCAACTCCATTGATGAGAGCTCTTGCTCTAAGTAAGCTTCTAAGGCATAAAAATGCCCATTTTCTTCATCTTTCTTTCCTTTTTCCATTGATCTACACTCCAACCTTTTCTATACATCTATGTAGAGTGTTTTAGAGGTTAAAGGAAGGTTCATTTTCACCATACCAGATCTAAGGAGGAAAGTTCAAGTCTTGACCATTTAAGGTAAAAATGTGCTCTAAGCACACACCTCTTCTTCCTGTGAATTTCGGTTGTAAAACTTGGTTCCCTACCTATTTTCTTCTCCTTTTCATGTGGATTCAGTTGGTATACCAAGATCTACAAGGAGTAGCTAGATCCAAGCCAAAAACACCATTTTTGGCATCTTAAACAAGGTAAAACTTAGCTATCTTCCAAGCTAACTACCCACGGTTTTATACCTTGTTATTAGGAGTGTTTTGATACTCTTTCTTTACTGGAAAAATAGGGCCGAGACAGATCTATAACAAGCTTGAAGATCTAAGGTAAAAATCCATGATTTTCATGACTTAAATTACTTCTTATGGTTAGATCTTGCTTGGAGACTAACTAGGCCTTGTTTTCTGTTTGAAAACATGTAAGAGAAGCTTTGGAGAAATTCTCCTTAAGGTGGCGAATCTAAACAAGGATTTACCTAAGCTAAATCAAGGTATAAATCACTTAAAACCTTAACTTGATACATTAATACAAGTTTAAGCTTGGGAATATTATTGCCGTGAGTGAAGAAGTAAAATAAGGTCATGTTTGACCTTAAAATGATTAAGGAATGGTTTAATAAATTTTATAACTAATTAAAAAAGCATAATTGTCAAATTTAAGACATTATGTGGAAGCTTGGTAATTAAATGAAAAATCTATGGTGAGGCCGAGAATTATATGCATTTTGGGACATTTATGTGTAATTTATTTTGTAAGCCAATGTTTGTAATAAGGCCATGTACTTTAGGCCATTTTATTTATGCATTTACAAGCTTTTAAGTAAGTTTAGGTGTTATTTATAAATTACCGAAATGAATAAGGGGTTATAGTGTAATTAAATTAAATTTGGGGGTTTTAGAATAACAAGGCCGAAAATTAGAGGTAAAAAGGAGTTAAAATAAAGTTTATAAGATTTTATAAAGTTTTGGGGTTAAATGGTGAATTTTAGAAAGTTTGGGTACTAAACCGTAATTATAAGGAATTGGTGGTCAAGGAAATATTAAGGTGGTCAACCTTGACCATATGCTAGGTTTTGACCAAATTAGATAAGTTAAATAACTTATTTAAGGTTTTATAATAGGATAAGTATCTTAAGGTAATATTTTTATAACATATGTGGTAAATATGTTATCACCGAAAATAAAGGGTGTACAATGGTATTTTAAACACCGATGGGCTATTAGGAATTTTTAGGAATTTATTGGGTTGCTTTTGGAATTAAAATGAACTATATATGTATAATATATAGTTATTATGTCATTAAGACACTTTGGAGAAATATAGATGGTGGAATGGTAAATACCGTAAGTATATGGGTTAATAAGGATATTTATAACCCTTTGGGGAAATTTGGAGATTTTTAGAATTATATAAGAGTATCTATTAAGATATATGTATAATATATGGTTTTAATGATATGGTAAAACTATATGTTATAAAAGGGCCAAATGGCAATATAAGATATATATTGAGGTTTATTCGGTTATTAAATAAAATAACCATTGGTTATACATTTTTATAAGTTAGAAATGTTATATTAAATGGAATATATAACATGGTATAAATAAAGGGGTGATTTTGTAAATAAAGGAAACTATGGGTTGTGGAAAAGAATAAGATTTTCCTATGGTGCCTAAGAGGCAATATAAAATAGTTTTGTATAAAAACTATAGGTTATAAGTTAAGGGAAATAAAAATATCATATCAAATGATATTAGGATATGGTATAACATTACAAAATGTTATGTGGTCAAAACGGAATTTAAATAAAGTTAAGGGCTATACCGAGTTAATAAGAGTTGAAATATGAATTTTAGACTAAGGTCTATAATGTTATAAATGTTATAGCAATTATATGGTTTAGATGGAATTAATATAAGGAAGGGTACTCACATAAAATAATGTGACAAACTATAAATGAATGGGATTTATAAACTAAGGTATTTATGGAATAAGCCTTAGGAGTTGTAAATATACAACATAAAATGTTACTCATGTTAGGATAATAATCTTAATATAAGTTGTATAATATAATACAACTAATGGGAATAATCATCTAACATAAGATGATAAAATGTAACATATGATATAAGAGTTTATTAAACTCATGGGAATTACCTACGTGGTAAATATATACATACACAAAAATAATGTATATAAGGTGGATATATATTTTGGTTGGAAACCATATGATTTAATGGTGGTGGTTGTTTAAAAAAAAAAGTGATATAGTTACAAGCTATAAGTTATGAGTTGGATGCAAATATTATTTGCTAAGGATAATGGATTATATAATACATTGTATTATAATGGATGGTGGGAGAATGATACAATACAAGAAGAATAAAATAATAATATAATATAATCATGCATGCATACATGCAACTATAGGTTACGTACCTAAATTAATTGGTGGATAAGATTAAAAAGAAAGACAATGAATTAAACTTAACAGTTGAAATATTATGACGTATGAGTTTTAAGTAACAAAGCCGTCTGTTTTAGAGAAACCCGTAACAAACAACTGTAGAAAACAGGGGCGAACTGTCGGGGTTACTTGTATTCAGAAATACCGGATGTAGTTAGTCATGGAGACTGACTTATAGTTTATTACCGTTTTGATTATACTTCTGACAAGACGCTTGACGAGCTAGCGGACTACACGGAGCATAGGATCTTGCTGATTCATACTCCACCATAATACGATCAGGGTGAACGGTATGTAAAGGGGTTTGCCGAGTTGTCCTAAGGTTGCTCCTTGGGCTCGGATTTGGTTGATATAACTTGTGTGTTATATGTGTGTGGTTACATGTATGTGTTTAAGTGTTACTGCATTATTTATTATGCATGAGCGTCCTACGGGGCTAACACTACGTCGACTATAGATCGACCTATATAAACATACATATACGTTGTGATGACATGACGGTTACTTGATATAATACCCTGATATTAATATTAAGTATATGGTAACCTAAGTAAAACACTTAGGAACGAGTCACACATTGTCGGTCTCTAGAGCATGGATCTCTAACATGAATATCACCTAGATTACTTCTAGGTATGCGTGACCCATTGGGCCGCTAATTAATAATTATATTCTCCATAAGACTAAGAGCAGATCTTAAACATTATGAGAGAGATGGTATGAGATGAGGTGAGGAATCCCGGTAGTTTACGAACTACTTGGTTGCGCATTTGTGATCACTGAGGGGTTTCCTAATAGGATTCCGCTCCAGGTTATATCCAATGAGCCCAATCTGGATCGTGGATCAGGTGGCTACGGCCTTTTTATGGACGTCTTACGAGACATAAGTGAGTCAGGGGCCTCCGGACCTCTGGCGAAATGAGCACCTTTGTGTGTACGGGGGACTACTGTCCATGGTGAGGTTATCGGGTTGTCCTAACATGACGCCCAACTGACATTAATAATTAAACATTGTTGGATGGAGCCTACAAGGCTAAGGTAAATTAAATATGAAAACTGTACGCTACGGCGAATGTACATTGTACATATGGATGGGGCTTGAAAGCCAAACTAAAATAAATTGACAGTGGATGGTGAACGCTACGGCGATTGTACATTGTACAATATATTGTTTATACTCGATACGTTCGATATACAAATGTTGTTTGAATTACTCTATGATTGTTTGGATTGGATGGATGATTAATGTTTATAAATATTTGGATGGATGGTTATGTATATTATACATGTTTATTACAGTATTGTTTATAACTGTAAAATGATAAAGCATGAAACCGATCTAATAATAAGATGGTTAAAATGACAAGTGGCCATTAGGGCCCAGGCCCGGCATACTCAGCATCTATCGCTGATACTACACCATTACAGGTTGTTAATCATTGTCGAAGCTGAAGAGCAGGTACAGGGTAATTGGAGCAGGTACAGGGTAAATGAAGATGGTGTATGGTCTTATGGTAAGGTTATGTATTTTTCAGGATTGGGTAGACGCTCACTTGTCGATGTTTATGATTTATGGACTTAGTATGATGTATAGGAGTTTCTCGTTATCACGGCGGTTAGCAGCTTATTTGTATTGGAAGTTGGATGTAGTTTGGCTTCGTTGCTCGCATGGGCGAGTAATGGCCGGTGACACCCGAGTGAGTTTTGTAATTGTTATTTATTTTCCGCTGCGAGACGTTTTATTTATTGCTACGTGAGAGATTATTTCGTGATTGTGGAGAGGGGTGTTATAAAAGTGGTATTAGAGCGGAGTACCGCTCTGATGATGAGATAATAGGTTAAGACAGTGAGCTTAGGACTTGGGAAATTACGGGAAACATTGGGAGATACTAGACGATTCGTCTTAGAAAGATATTGTGTCTAGTAACGCAAATTGTGTGACAGGTTAGCTTTAAGGCAATTTAATATCTATTGGTTGTGTACGGTGAATCACCGAGTATTTATGTGACATACTGTACTACAGATGTCTGGTGGAACTAGAGGGCATGGTACTGGAAGAGGTAGAGGCGGTGGCCCCGGCATTCCAGGAGTTGTAGAGACGGTTGCAGCCGTTCTTGCACGGCTGGGTACTCATATAGGAGGAGCACCAGCCCACCCGCCACAGCCCAGGGAAACGAACTGGCTGAAGTTAGTTAGTGAGACCCGACCACCTACGTATTCTGGGGAACCAGACCCCGTAGCCTTGGAGCGTTACATTGTTGAACATGAGAAAGCATTTGAAGCCTTACAAGTACCTGACGACAAGAAGGTCGCCATTGCTGCTTTCCATCTGAAGGATGCAGCCAGTACTTGGTGGAGGTTGGTCAAGGATCAGCACCTGGCTACGCCCGACTTTTCGTGGGCTGCCTTTGTCGAATTGCTAAGAGGGAAGTACTACCCGGCGCATCTCAAACAGAAGAAGCGCCATGAGTTTGAGACACTGACCCAAGAAGGTCTGACCGTGGATGAGTATTACGCTCGATTCATTGGTCTACTGGACTTCATCCCCGGTGTAGATTACTCAGAGACCGTGAAGGTCGAGAAGTTTCGGGGAGGACTATTATTCCGCATCCAGATGGCGATGGGTGCTACCCTCTACACTACCATCCAGGTATTAACATGAAAGCCATAAATTCTTTACTTACTACATCACCGTTTAGCTTTGTGAGAACTTATCTATGAGATTCCAGGAGTGTTACGACGCTGCCTCGAGGACGGAGCTAATGCTCCAGACTCGGGAAGAGACTCTAGGGGCAAAGAAAAGGAAGAACCCCGAAGGAGAGTCTGAGGGTGGAGGAGCATCTCCAGGCGGAGGCCAGAAGAAGGGAAAGAAATTCTTTCCAAAGAAAGGGCAGCAGGGTCACCAGGGAGCAAAGGGGAAAGAGCCCATCCTTCGGTTGACCGGCCCAGCTATAGATGCTCAGCCTTTGAGATCTGCACCTCCTAAGGGCACCGGACAGCCCCAGCGCCATTTTTACTGTAAGTGTTGTGGGAAGGACCATCCTGGGGTGGACTGCGAGGGCCGTAAAGTCGAGTGTCGGTGCTGCCACAAAGAGGGCCATAGGGAATTCGAATGCTGAATGAACCCAGAGAGCCGTAATTACCGGCCACCAAAGAATACTCAGAAGACCTCAATTGGAGGATCTGAAGTACCACGAGGCGGTCAGGATGGCCAGACATCTGCTGATGCTGGAGCGCTGAAGGGCAAGGGAGTAGATAGGGCATGAGTACCCTAACTCCATAAGACCGCTGGTGGAAGACTTTGTTTACTTACTATGTTGTGTGCTTACTTTGGATGTTAGTAGGAGCTACGTTATAAGTATGTGGGAGTGTGTCATTGACCACTCGCCTTTTGTGTAAAGCTTTGGGATTAGTTGTGTGTACTCAGTACCTATAAGCTTTAAACTTTGACGGATAATATATATGAACAGGATGTTAATGCTTACATTATCATGTAGCAATACTCAAATGACTAAGAGTCAATGAGACCGGGAATTACTGAACCAGAATTTCCACCTGCATGGCGCACTTGCTATTGCAAGCGCTATGACAAGAAAACCACTGAAATTTCCATCTGCCTTGCGCACTTGCTACAGCAAGTGCAGCGACAGCAACAGCAACAGTAACAGCAACTGCAAATGCAACTGCAACAACTACTACTTTTTTAGTCTTTTATTATATGTATACCAAAAAAAAATGTTTTTCAAACTTTTCATACAAACCTTGAGATTAGAAACCTATACAACTTTGGAAGGACCGTTAGTCCAACCATTGCAACTGGAGAAACCATACAGCCACTGTGACTGTAAAACATACCAGTTTAAACGTTCGAGGACGTTTCAGACAGGGCTTATTAGCTAAATACTATCAGTATATACCTGCATTTAATGCTAATCACTACTAGTGATGAATGTTTAGTCCTTGTGGACAAGCATACCCTTTGTAGATGCACCACCATCAGTGAGGATAGTTGGGAAGTGAAGAGCCAAGTTGCTCAAGCTATTATGCAATCTGCAATGCATCTAATTACATGGATGAGGGGACATGTAAGAACTATGGATGAGATATGAAAAAAACAGGGAGAAAAGGAAAATGTGTTGTACTCAATGAGATCAAAAAAAAGGAGAAACAAGTTTGCTGATATAGCACGGATTTTACTTACACCGAGTTGAATAATACCAGTCTATGGTACAAATTATCACTAATGCCACCAGGGCAATAGCACTTATTACAGGATAACTGATAACATGAACTGTTAGACAAAAAAAAAGCAAAAAGCAAAAAAGGAAGCAAAAAGTAAAAAAAAAAAGAAAAAGAAGAGAAGAAAAAAAAAGGGATATCCATCAAAGGGAGATTGACAACAGTATACTTCACAATAACTGTGTGACAGACATTACCAGTTTACTAAACGAGACATGGGACGACCGCACTCCGTTAGAAGCATGTGGGCCTGACAGACTTATCTTTGAGGTAGTCAGGTAAGTAGTAATGTATCAGTACGGTACCCCATGCAAGTAGACAAGTAGTGTTGGGAACACGAGAAGTAGTCAACTCCATTCTACGGACAGTAAGACAGATTACCTCGAAGATGGACGAGAAGAGCCGCAGTTGAACCAACGGGCTAAAGAAATCATGAACCTTCAACACAGAGCAGTAAACAGTATACAGTGAAGACAGGGAAACAGTTCAAGGACAAGAACCCAAAAAAAAAGGGGAAAAACAGGAAAACCCATTATGGACGAATAATATGTAGAATCCTCATAAGGATCGAGTAAATTCTTACAATTCAGAGGAAATCTACCAGATGATATGGCTATAAACGCGTGGCTACGCAAGGAGAAAAGATAAAGCTATATGATAGCAGATACCTTAAGAAAGGAACAGTGGATTTGGAATGTACCACTCACAGGATAATTGAAGAAACCTACTGAGCGTGAGACTAGAACAGACAGAATACGATGATGATAAACGAACACTGTAACTCAGATTATCACTCAGAACACGTATCAAACACGATACAAGATTGGCACGTAGTATGTTCACCACACTACCTATACACGAGATCTAAACTCTCAACACGTTAAGAGAACAATCCTCTCTTAACACCTCACACGGAAAATATGCTTCTCAGTACGAATTATGTTTCAGTGCTATACTAATCTTTCTCCTGTAAACATCTCTCACTCGAGACTTATGCGGCGCTTTTACTTTTGTTTTCACCTCCCTCTCTAATGCTTTCTTCCCCTTCAAAACCCCCTTAACCCTAGAGTTACAACCCATATATAGATGCCGAACCCATTAATTACAACTCATAAATCATAGATATTATTTATCTTTTATAGATAGATAAAAAGCCGTTTAAGATATTCTTCTTGCTTAGATTATTTCCTCGGTTATGGACTGGCGCGTGGATTTCTTTATTTCTTCTTCACGCTCATCAGTCTGAAGCTGAGTTTGCCGATCAAAATACATCAACAATTTCCCCCTTTTTGATGCGGCAAACTGTTGAAGTCTTGAACCTCTTGCATTAATTCCCCCTGAATCTTGTAATGCCATAGCTTCGCAAGAAAGTCCCATCTAGTGTTGGTATTCCCCCTTAATCTCACATCTTTTTCTGCTTGCCCTGTACTTAGTGTAAAACTCACAACCTTTTGTGCATTAAATGTGATATGACAGCAAGCAAAAGAATAAAGAGACAAATAACCGAACATAATCTCTACATATGTGATTCGCATCATAAACCCACTTGTACCAAGTATCAACAGACAGAGTAATGGAGATTCAGTTCGAGAATTTTTAAAACAAATATACTAGCCGTAAGCACAACACAAGTATAAACCTACACCACTGTTTGTGCATAAACCCCTTTGTTAAAGACTTCCTAATACACTTCCCCCTTTTGCCACATCAAAAAGAGACAAAAGATAGCAGATATTGTAATGAGCAGGAAGGGGAGGGGTAGGATGCAATCCAACTGAAAAAATACTAAAATTTATCAGATTGTTCAGATGTTGAGTCATCCGCCGACATCAAGAAATTAAGTTTGTCCTCCAGAATCTGCATCCGGTCCAGTAAGCGCTTCTCCATTGCCATCATTGAGTCGAGGACTGACTGGATCAGAGAGGCGGTGGAGGGAAGTGCATGGCCAGTCTTCTCCTCATGTTGCCCTGTTTGTTTGAATTGCCAGCCTGACGATGTCAATTCCAAGCCCATCTTGGAGAGTGTTGCGACAGCTAGATAGTTAGTGGGTTGAGCAGTGAAGAAGTAAGCATCATCTTTAACAAGATTGAAATGACGAAGAACCTTTGTAAGCCAGAAGGGGTAAGGAATGGAGGGCTTGGAGCTATTCACAATTAACCGCAAGTGAGATATGATGAGTCTTGGCAAGGAGAGGTGAATCTTTTTATCTAAGCACCACATCAATCCTAAATCCACGGGTGTGACCTTATCACGCATATCAGAGCGTGGGAGTAATGTCTGATAAGCAAGCAAATGGAGTAACCTTGGTAATACATCTAGGTCTCTCTGTGGATAGTGCTTCAGTCTAGAACTAGCACGAGTCAGGCCAAAGTGTTGCACAACGTCTGAGTGTGGTGCGACATCCACCTTCTGAGTATTAAACTCAGCTAAACCATCCAGAGGGACATCAAGAATCATAGCAAGCCATGCAGGAGAGATTATCATTTTTATTCCAGCCACCTCAGTCTTAAACTCGTATGGTGAAACGAATTCTAAATTTAGAACAAACGGAAAGAGTAACTCTGGGTAGTAGGTGGTTTCAGAATTAAATAATTTGTCCCAACCTTGAAATTTAACAATTTCCTCCAACGATTCCAGCGAGTTCTTGCCTAACCAATCGCAATCAACCAATTTTCCAGGAAGAATATCGGATTCAAGCATCGAACGATTAAAAATGGGTTTCTGTGGAAAGGTACGACCTGGGTTTTGCGTCCGTTCTTGATGAAACTCCTTGACCTTGGATGCAAAAGGACGACGTGGCACAGACTTCAGCCTCTTCGACGATCGCTGTTGAACTACTGGAGAATCACCCTCCTTGCGCTTTGGGTTCACCGAGGAAGCATCGTCGACTCCCGGAGCGGCTTTCTTTGCAGGTGTGCGCAACCGACGACGTGTTTTAGCCAGAGGAATGTCGTCCTCAGTAGGAACAGCAGAGGAATCTTCATCGCTGACAATAGTGGTTTCTTTTGGAGTTGGAGATTTTGCGTCGGGTGAGGGTTTTGAGATGGAATCGGGGACGATTGTTTGTTGGCTATAATGCTCCGGTTTTTCAGTAGCAAGAGGAACAGCATTCTCATAAATGAGTTGTTCGAAAGAATCCATGGCTGAAGGAAGAAGGAAGGCGGAAAAATTTTCAAGAACGAAGCTCGAGAAGAGCAAGAGTTGGCACTGTTTAAGAGACTTCGGGAGGTGTAACCAAGTGAGTAAGCAGTAGATGTTTTAAGTATGCTGAGAATGGGAGAGAAATAGAATAAAAATTTGTGTGGGGTTTTTTTATTCAAAAATTAAAGCTAAACTCCTCCGTTTGAAAATAAACACAGTTGAGAGATCTAGACTGAGTCTTTCAGAATAAAACCTTTAGAAGATTAGGAAGATGAGCACATTTATCTACAAAGATATCACCCAGCATACATTAGGAAATAATGACTCCAGTCTCCTGATATTATTAAATTTCCTTCAGTGAACATCCCACAAGCAGGGCATGTGGATAATTTGAGTGAATAAGCCTGTGCATAATCATAACTTCCTTTGAAACTACAAGAGGTGAGAAGTATAATCATATTCCATTATACCTTTCATCACCACAGACTCATACTCACAGCTGTGAAAGACATTATGTGTGTTATTTAGTAAACAACACCTTGACTTTTTCTCTCCATCCATGTAGCGACTTTGGGTCAACTTGTCCAGAGTAATTACCCTTAGAAAGTTAGATGATGAAGCATCCTTGAAGACTTAATTATCGAATGAAAGAGGCCAAATACGTGTTGTTTGTGCTGTGAGCAGAGGAATCTCTTGCCTTGTTTGTTCCATTGTATTATAAAGCCACTGTGATGTTATAGCATTTAGTTTTAGTGCATACCCCAACATGATGCTTGTGAGACACATTCAGGAGATTTATACGAAAGAGGAGAAAAGATGCATACATCCAATTAATGTATATTCGGAAGACATGCTGAAGTAAATAACATACTCATCTTAATAACCTTCATAACGTTGTATCCATAAAAGACTTGGTATAGAATACTATCATCCATGAGTAACAATCAGAGATGTTTAGAGTAAAAAAAAATAAAACAAACCCACAACCGAACAAAATAAAAGAAAATTAACAAAAACAAAACATCTGATCTATCTCTCACTTGGTATCTACCATGCCAATCTCAAAACGAAGTCGCTCAAAAGTCTCTCTTGGTAAGGGCTTGGTGAATATATCGGCCAACTGTTTTTCTGTGGGACAATGAACGAGAATAACATGGCCATGTTCAACGTGATCACGAATAAAATGATGACGGATGTCAATGTGTTTGGAACGTGAGTGATGAACCGGATTTTTGGTTAGCTCAATTGCACTGGTATTGTCGCAATAGATAGGGATAGGAATGAAGAAAAGACCATAATCCTCAAGCTGCTGATGAAGCCATAAGATCTGGGCACAACACACCCAATTACTGTTTAGCTTTAGGTACCCATACTAGCCTAGATCCTGTTTTACATCTAAACTGCGAATGATAGTTGTTATTACTAGCTCTAGACTGACGTGTATTGTCAACAAAAGATTTTCTATAGTATAAATCCCTACAAGAACCAACACTATGACCGGGTTTGTGGCAATATTGACACAAAAAACTTGACTTAAGAGATCTTTCATAAAAGACTTTTTTTACTGGAGTATAAACAGGTGTAACACTCTTCTTCTTCCCGGTTAGCATCTGAGTTAAATCTGCTTTTCCAGTGTACCAAACGGGATTCCGTGGTGTTGCTAGTTCTTTTTCTCTCCTAACCTTGGACAAGTTATCCTCTAACATCTCATTTTGCTTTCTTAAGTTCTCATGCCTCTCTTGTAACGTTTCAAATTCAGATTGAACCCAAGCAGGTAACAAGCAACTCTCTCTTTTATCGGTTTGACAAACTTAATAGTAGATTTTTCTTTATCCTGAGATTCATTAGCAGACTCTATAGGAATATCTAGGTTTGACAGTCTAGATTCAAGCAGTTTAATCTTAGCCACAGCAGTTGTTAACAAGCTAAACATTTCTTTCTTTGACAAGGTATTGAATGCACTTTCTATGAGTTCGGACTTACCTCGTCTGCTTCTAGGATCTTGCCATCCATCTTTAGCCATCATGCAGAAGTTCCTATCTGATTGTACGCTGACCCTTTCATCATCTTCAACCACCGCAGTCATGCATACTTGTGCTACCTCTTCTGTCTCTGAGTCTTCATCTGACTCTTCTTGTCCCCACGCTGCAGCTGCTGCCTCTGTGAATTTTTTTGATTTTGTCACGAAATTCATCCTTTGTCTTTAACATACAGTCCTTCACCACGTGTCCAGGCTTGTTACACCGGAAACAAATAATTTGTTCCTTCTTATACTTGAATCTGTCAGTTCTGGACCCAGACCCTCTTCTTCCGCCGAAGATCTTCCTAATTCCGTTAGCAATCATAGTAATCTCTTCATCCTCGTTAGCATCATCATCTTCTTTATCGCTTGATATCTTCTTCGCCTTTAGTGCCAGATCCTTACTAACACCGAGTCCAACTAGTCCACCTTTCATCTTGCCTTCGTACACTGTTAGTTCAGACCCCAGTTCTTCAAAGGACAATTTTGATAGATCCTTCGTAGACTCTAAAACGGTGGTGTAGTTCAACCACTCTTTGCACAAACTATCCAAAAACCTCTCGTTTATTTGAGCATTATCCAGAGTTACACCGACCGTCTTAAGTTCACATAAAATTTTATCAAATTTTTCTATTGCCTCCGTAATTGTTTCTCCCTCTTCCATCTTAAAATTATCAAGCTGCCTCTTGAGTTGTTTTCCCTTTGCTTTCTTGACTGAATCTGTCCCCGCGTAAGCCGTCTTAAGGAATTCCCAAACCTCTTTTGCGGTGCGCAAACCTAAAACTTTCTGTTGGTCCGAGTCTGACAGGGAAGACATTATAACTCTCCTTGCTTGTCGATTCTTACTTATCAATTTGTTATCATTCTCCCCCCAGCTAGACTTTGGCTTATCCTTGGTAACTCCTTCTTCAACATATTTCGGTTTTAAGTCTCCTTCAGTCACCACATCCCAAAGTTGAAGATCAATTGAAATAAGTTGATCCTCCATCTGTTCACACCAGCTTGTATAGTTGAACTTGGTCAACTTAGGTGGCTTGACACTGTAGGTATTCATCTCGACCTACCCTGAGAGATTTTTCTCTGAACTTAGGGTAACCTGGCTCTGATACCAATTGAAGAAACCTACTGAGCGTGAGACTAGAACAGACAGAATACGATGATGATAAACGAACACTGTAACTCAGATTATCACTCAGAACACGTATCAAACACGATACAAGATTGGCACGTAGTATGTTCACCACACTACCTATACACGAGATCTAAACTCTCAACACGTTAAGAGAACAATCCTCTCTTAACACCTCACACGGAAAATATGCTTCTCAGTACGAATTAGTTTCAGTGCTATACTAATCTTTCTCCTGTAAACATCTCTCACTCTAGACTTATGCGGCGCTTTTACTTTTGTTTTCACCTCCCTCTCTAATGCTTTCTTCACCTCAAAACCCCACTTAACCCTAGAGTTACAAACCCATATATAGATGCCGAACCCATTAATTACAACTCATAAATCATAGATTATTTATCTTTTATAGATAGATAAAAAGCCGTTTAAGATATTCTTCTTGCTTAGATTATTTCCTCGGTTATGGACTGGCGCGTGGATTTCTTTATTTCTTCTTCACGCTCATCAGTCTGAAGCTGAGTTTGCCGATCAAAATACATCAACAATAATTCACACACCTTCTCTGTTTGACTCAGTGGATATTAGTTGTTGACAAGCTTTATCTCCGTGGACATTTAGGCTGGTACGTCTTAATATTATAAAGACAAGTGCAAAGAGCACTAAGTACTAACAGTAGCCAATGACATATTACATCTCAAACTTAATGTCAGTGCGAGAAGACACACGCATATATGCTAGTGACCCAACGAGTGGATTCATAGCAATGGAAAAAAGAGGCAAATTGAGCCTATGTTCATGGGTCTGCACCTCATACAGAGCGAGTGGGCCCATAAAAACGAATTTGGGAGAGGGCAAAAATAGTTTAGTGCCACATCCCTTATGTATTTTGGAGCCCAAAGGGGCTAGAGTCATACCCGTCTCTCTGATATGAGGATAATCCACGAGTTGGAGGATTCTTTGAGAGCCAAGTATCCAGCGCTCCTTGTTGAGCGGCTGTTGTATACTTGTGGGGTACGGGGGCGTAACCCTTTTTAAGGGGGGTAGAGCCTCTTGGCTGTGCACATGTGTGCACTAAGTTTTGGTTGTTTAGTATGCATTGCATACAAAGAATTGGTGGTGTGCGGGGCATACAAGGTTTGTTTGTTTAGTATGCATGGCATATACAGTGAATTGTTTCGTATGCATGGCATACAGTGAATTGGTTTTGTTGGTTATGTTTGGTACGTGGGGCGTACGTTGTTTGGTCTATTTTTGTGTAATGTGCACTTGTATGTATGTATCTTACGAGATACTTGTTTGAATGTTGTATTTACACCCATGTGTGTAATACTTTTCTTATGCTAATTGTGATATGTATTCATATTGCTTAATAGAATGATTACATATGGTATCGCCTAGATACGAAATGAATCATTAGATATGGAATGTGGAACGATGGAATGCTATGGACACCTCAGGGAGATTGTCAGGGCTTGTAGAACTGATAGGAAATGATGGTGCTGATGGATCACCTATATCCATATATGATTGAACTAACGCCATAACGTGATGGCTATGTGCTGTATAAGCGCAATACGATGTGTGTAAATGATATATCACATAGATATACATTATGGGAATAATGGGTAGTTATACATTTATATACTTACCTATTTGATTAAGAGACTTCAGGACGAAGTCTTTTTAAGGGGGGTAGATTGAAATACCCCAAATTAATAAAATATGGATTTAATATTTAATCACATTGATTAAGGCCTAAACATGCCTTAAAAGTCAACTGAGAACAACAGTGGTCAACACAAAACAAGATGTTGCACCCTTTGACTGTTTAGGGTAAATAAATACCCAAATGAACTTGTTAGGACCTAAAACCTTGTCCTAAGTATATTAACACATTACTAAACATATTACAATTGTTGGAAAACACTCCAACACAAAGAACAAGCATTTACATGCTTCAAGGTCAAAAAGGGCAAAAAATGTGCTCTAAGAATACCTTAAAGGTCTAATGACCTCTAAATGATATAAAATTGGATACCATGATCAAATATCATGTAAGGAACACAACAAAACCGTTGTCAAAGAAAACCAAGCTCAGAAACACCTTGCGACACAAAATGTGCACTAAAACTCCTTAAAGCACATTTTTGTGTAATTGCCTTCTAAATTGGTTTTAAATGGGCTAAAAGGTTATAAATACCTTTAAATATAATAGAATATCATATTATATGATATTAGGAATTTAATTCCAGAAATTTACAAATTTTTACAAATTTAATATTAAAATATTAATAAAACCCTAAAGTGGGGCCCGTTTGGGTCAACATTGACTAAGTTGGTCAATGTTGACCATTGACCACGAATTGGACTGCATAAAATCAGATTATTAAGTCTCTTACCAGACCATGTGACAATACCCATGTGACAATTAAATATAGTCCTTTACTTTTGCATAAAATAAGTAAAAGTGAACTTTACCTTATAAAACAAAAAGTAGCTTACCACTTGCTTACCCATGTGATGAAGCCAGCCGATTTTGGAGCCCTCTTCTC
The DNA here is from genome assembly GCA_023374045.1 of Limonium bicolor. Lineage (NCBI taxonomy): Eukaryota > Viridiplantae > Streptophyta > Magnoliopsida > Caryophyllales > Plumbaginaceae > Limonium > Limonium bicolor. The sequence continues at coordinate 206,330,700 of CM041781.1, forward strand.
CTTGTTACACGGTGCTCCAAGCAGGAACAAGACAAGAGGAGATGAGTCATCTTTCATTAATTGCTTAAAGTAACATTTAAGCTCTATTATTCATTCAAAATGGAATCAAATAATTCACCCACTCCCTCTTATCATGGCCGGCTGCCTTGTCATTGTCTCCACCGATTTTGCTTCAATTATTCAACTCCAATCAGCCTTGGTGAGTCATCAAGTCACTAAAGACATAAAAAATGCAAAAAAATGACATTAAGGATAATTTAAGCCTATCTCTTTCATTTCTTCCATTCAGCCGTGAGACTCTTACTTTGAGCTCTCATTTGGCTCCTCTCAACCGTAGGTAAGCTTCTCCAACTCCATTGAAGAGAGCTCTTGCTCTAAGTAAGCTTCTAAGGCATAAAAAGGCCCATTTTCTTCATCTTTCTTTCCTTTTTCCATTGATCTACACTCCATCCTTTTCTATACATCTATGTAGAGTGTTTTAGAGGTTAAAGGAAGGTTCATTTTCGGCCATACCCAGATCTAAGGAGGAAAGTTCAAGTCTTGACCATTTAAGGTAAAAATGTGCTCTAAGCACACACCTCTTCTTCCTTGTGAATTTCGGTTGTAAAACTTGGTTCCCTAGCCTTATTTTCTTCTCTTTTTCATGTGGATTCAGTTGGTATACCAAGATCTACAAGGAGTAGCTAGATCCAAGCCAAAAACACCATTTTTGGCATCTAAAACAAGGTAAAACTTAGCTATCTTCCAAGCTAACTACCCATGGTTTTATACCTTGTTATTAGGAGTGTTTTGATACTCTTTCTTTACTGGAAAAATAGGGCCGAGACAGATCTATAACAAGCTTGAAGATCTAAGGTAAAAATCCATGATTTTCATGACTTAAATTACTTCTTATGGTTAGATCTTGCTTGGAGACTAACTAGGCCTTGTTTTCTGTTTGAAAACATGTAAGAGAAGCTTTGGAGAAATTCTCCTTAAGGTGGCGAATCTAAACAAGGATTTACCTAAGCTAAATCAAGGTATAAATCATTTAAAACCTTAACTTGATACATTAATACAAGTTTAAGCTTGGGAATATTATTGCCGTGAGTGAAGAAGTAAAATAAGGTCATGTATGACCTTAAAATGATTAAGGAATGGTTTAATAAATTTTATAACTAATTAAAAAAGCATAATTGTCAAATTTAAGACATTATGTGGAAGCTTGGTAATTAAATGAAAAATCTATGGTGAGGCCGAGAATTATATGCATTTTGGGACATTTATGTGTAATTTATTTTGTAAGCCAATGTTTGTAATAATGCCATGTACTTTAGGCCATTTTATTTATGCATTTACAAGCTTTTAAGTAAGTTTAGGTGTTATTTATAAATTACCGAAATGAATAAGGGGTTATAGTGCAATTAAATTAAATTTGGGGGTTTTAGAATAATAAGGCCGAAAATTAGAGGTAAAAAGGAGTTAAAAATAAAGTTTATAAGATTTTATAAAGTTTTGGGGTTAAATGGTGAATTTTAGAAAGTTTGGGTACTAAACTGTAATTATAAGGAATTGGTGGTCAAGGAAATATTAAGGTGGTCAACCTTGACCATATGCTAGGTTTTGACCAAATTAGATAAGTTAAATAAATTATTTAAGGTTTTATAATAAGATAAGTATCTTAAGGTAATATTTTTATAACATATGTGGTAAATATGTTATCACCAAAAATAAAGGGTGTACAATGGTATTTTAAACACCCATGGGCTATTAGGAATTTTTAGGAATTTATTGGGTTGCTTTTGGAATTAAAATGAACTATATATGTATAATATATAGTTATTATGTCATTAAGACACTTTGGAGAAATATAGATGGTGGAATGGTAAATACCGTAAGTATATGGGTTAATAAGGATATTTATAACCTTTTAGCCCATTTAAAACCAATTTAGAAGGCAATTACACAAAAATGTGCTTTAAGGAGTTTTAGTGCACATTTTGTGTCGCAAGGTGTTTCTGAGCTTGGTTTTCTTTGAAAACGGTTTTGTTGTGTTCCTTACATGATATTTGATCATGGTATCCAATTTTATATCATTTAAAGGTCATTAGACCTTTAAGGTATTCTTAGAGCACATTTTTTGCCCTTTTTGACCTTAAAGCATGTAAATGCTTGTTCTTTGTGTTGGAGTGTTGTCCAACAATTGTAATATGTTTAGTAATGTGTTAATATACTTAGGACAAGGTTTTATGCCCTAAGAAGTTCATTTGGGTATTTATTTACCCTAAACAGTCAAAGGGTGCAACATCTTGTTTTGTGTTGACCACTGTTGTTCTCAGTTGACTTTTAAGGCATGTTTAGGCCTTAATCAATGTGATTAAATATTAAATCCATATTTTATTAATTTGGGGTATTTCACTAGAGGTTTTCTAGGATTTTGTGACGATATAGAATAAAAGCAGTTTGGGATAAACTTGGAAATATAGATTTTCTAGAGTTAGAAAATTTTATTTTAGCTATATATTTGGACACCGGTTTTCAAATATCATATTTGCTTTTTGTTTTCTTTTGAATATGTTATATAAGTAATAGATGTCCAAGTTGAGGTGCTCCATTTTTTTTGGGCTTTTGGCACCTGTTATGTAAAAAAGAGATGCTCAAAAAGGAGGTATACACTTAAAATTTTGTTTTCTTAAACAGATTTGTAAAGTCATTTACAAAAAGTGACCCGTGTTTTTTCAGGTTTTCGTCACAATGTATAATTCTAGAGCTTTTGTCAAAATAGCAACATATGGAATATAACATCTAGGACATCTATTACGTAAGAACAAATGCCTAAAGGATGATGCCCAAAATGTTTTTTCTACTAGTGTTGACTTAACATTTACAGGTGTGTTTCATATGTTTTATCAACACTTTTCATGCTCATTTCTTCACTTTAGTTAATCTTCCTCTAGTTTTGTGTTTTAGTGATGTTCTTACACATTTATTGTTCAAACTTAAAGAATACCTAACAAAGAGCAAAGGAGTTGAAAAGAGCAACGTGTGGGCGCGAACGAGTCTCAATTGGAGCTAAAACAAAGAAGCCCAAGCACAAACAAGGCCAACCTCCCCATAGAACTGATCCATTTGGGTCGATTAGACCATTCTGGAGCATACCAACCCACCCGAACGCCCCATTTGGGTTGGCCTAACTTGTCTTTGCACCTACTAGAACCGATCGACCCACGGATAGCTCGAGTTGGGTCGGTCAGGCTGAAATTTTGCCCAGAATCACATTTTTAAAAGAGGAAAATAAGAGGAAAGAAGGGGAGTCGAACAACAGGGAGCACCGATGAAAAGAAGAGAAACAAAAGAAAATAAGAAGGAAGAAGAGGAAGAAAATGAAGAAAAGGAAGAGAAATCTCACCTCCATTGAAGCTCCTCTTCAACCTCCCATGGATAATTCTTCTCCCTTCTCTCATTTTCATGCTCTAATGGTTGTGCAGACTTCTTGTACCTTTGGGATGGGATTTTGCCCCGAAATCCTTAAAACTCCATTGATGAATCTTGAACTTGTTTTGATGATTATTGTATGATGATTATTGAGTGATAATGACTTTTAAGCTTATCTACAAGGATTTGGGGATTTGCTTAATTAATTGTCAATTTGCTAAATTGGTTTGGTTAATGTGGCCGATTAGTTTAACATTAGTGTCGGTTTCTATGGACGGGTCTAAGGAAGTAGAAACTTATACCGTTTGGGACTAAATCAATGTACTCTGAAACTGGTGATCTCGAGGTTACACTACATTACAACTTTGGGGATCTTGAGCTTAGTGTTATCGATTAACCCAGGGTTTAGCTGTTGAAGAGGTCCCGGTTAAATCGGTTAGGATTAGTAGGCCTAGATTCGGTTGCTAATTATTTAAGTGTTCCCATTGTTTAGCTATAAGTTCAAGAATCTACAATTGGTAGTAAGGGGGTGATGGGTGCAAATATCCATCATGGGGTACTTCTATCATATTTTAGTTAGTTTAGTTTTATTGTCTTCCGTCATTCCAATTATCGTACCCAAAACCCAAACCCTCCCCCCCCCCCCCATTTTACATTTATGCACTTTTATTTTAATATTATGCACTCTTACTAAACTTGTAATTAGTTAGATAGTTGTGAAGTCCCTGTGGATACGACCTCGTTGGATTACAATTACTGGGTTCACTTCTCATTATTTAGCAAGATATATTAATATACATTTTGCACAACAAGTTTTTGACATCATTGTCAGGGACTTTGGTCCAACTATCTGATTTATTATCTGTAGTTTGTGTGCATATTTTTCATTTCCTTTATTTGCTCCCATTGTGTACAAATTTTTGTTTCTTCTCTTTTTAGGAACTTAGCTCTAATGGATGATCACTATGATCAAGTGGCAGGATGCTATGGCTAAACCTATGGCATAGAAACCTACAATCATTATATTGATTGTCAAGGTTGTGGAGCATTTCATTTGACTCTTCCATTTCAAGTTATGTGCCAAGCTTGTGAAGAGACCATGAGAACACTCATTGTCTAGTGATCACGGCTAAAACTGATTCACCCAGTTTGGAGGACCTTATTGCTAGAATGAACGCCATCGACATGGAGCAGCTCATTGCGTTAGCTTGAGTGAAGAAACAAGTTGAGAGCAAAATGGCTCATAAGGTGGAGCAGCAGACTGAGCAAGATGACCTTGACATGAATCAACTGAAGAGGGGATAAATGAGACCAACTAGAGGACCAAGAGAAGGCCAAGGAATCGTTACTTATTTGGATAACAAAGATAAGTGACCGGGTGCCTACAACCGGTCGTATAGCAAGAAATAAGCGTAGATAGCGACTGAGCGCATGTGCACAGACGGAAGCGAGAAGTAAGCATAGATAGCGACCAGGCGCATATCCTGGTTGTTTAAATGAAAGGATGCGTAAATAGCGACCAGTCGCATGTGACCGACTGCACCTTTAACACTTTGTAGTTTTATAATAAGAGAATGATAGCCTGGCAAATAAACAGACTGGCAATGATAGGGGATTGTAAAGAAAAACTATAAATAGGGGTTCACCCCCGAGAAAATGGACACGCTATCAATACTAGAGCATCATCTTGTCTTGATTCTTTACCTCTGTCACAATTTCTCTTCCTAAGTCTGATCTAACCCAGCGAACCAGGTAATTCGACAAAAACACCAACAAAAGTCTAGGACCATAGAGAGTTAGGTTGAATAGATGATTGAGGAAAGGTTAACGACCTTTTCATTTGGCGTCGTCAGTGGGAAACGAATAGCACAGATCTAGCAACCACGAATCCACCATGATAAGAGTAAGATTTTTGTAGTATCAAAACACCAAGATCTGAGGAAAGAAACTAAATTTTAACAGGTTTAAGTGAAGAATGGCTCCAAGAACAAGAAGAGCACCCGAAGTTAATGTTGAAGTCTCTGCTTCGATCTCTGAAATACCCCGTAATTAAAAACAGTGATTAATTAGGCTAATTATATTTTTAAAAGGCTTAATTACACTTAGATAAATACGAAGGAGCAAATCCCGAAGAAAACGGACCTTTAAAATGGGTTAAAAGCATAAACGAACCTTAAAGCGCGTTTTTCGAGGAAACCGGGAAAACGTGATTTTAAGCGGGTCAAATAGACTCGTAACAATTTTGGTCAACCAAATAGTCATTAGTAAACACTAATAAAGGTTAGGAACCAATAAAATCAATTGAACGAGAAAATTCTGGAAAACGGGTACCGGTTAGTAAGAACTGTCAAAACCGGAAAGTTGTGGGGTGAGAATGCAAATAAACAAACTTAGTGTGTCCACTTTTGTAAATAAAAGTCAAAAATATGTAGGTTGGATGTGTGTGGGCCGATTAACTAGCCCCTCTCCCTCTCTTTATTGTTCCTAATTCACTAAAGGACAAAAGAAATAAGTAAAAGAGCAAAATAAAACTCTCTCTCTATCCCCACTCCTCTCTCTCATGATTTCTCTCACCTCTCTACCCCTCTCCTTCTTCCTCATGCGATGGCTATGGTGAATTGAACAAACCCACTCAACTCTCCACTTCTCTCCTCTTGTCCAAGCTCAATCCTTGTCCAAATCCAATAAAAATTACACCATTGGAATCCCCTTGCAAAGGAGAACACTTTCCTCCTTTCAAAAATCCAAAAACTCCATTTTCGTTTTTATGGGTATTCTCCATTTGAAGATTCAAGTCCACCATTAGAAGCACCCTCACCTCCTTATTACTTTGAGGTAAAAAGAATTTCGAAAATCCTTCATTTCTAGCTCTCATTAGCATTATAAGGATTTTCAGTTTTTGAACTCTTGGCTCTTCTTGCTCCAGCCGATTTTGGCTTCTCTTGGGGGCTAGGAATCCTACTCTCTTGCTAGTCAAGAACTTCATTCAACCATTGGAAGGTAATACTCATTTCTAAACCCTAAAACATCTAGATTCTAGGGTTAGTTTTAAATGGATGCTAAGTATTTGTGTGTATTGGTATGGGTTGCTGTAGCATTGCCCATTCTTGAATAAAAACCAAGAACAATAAGAAGGAAAGAGGAAAAGAAGAGAAGGAAAGGAAAGAAGGAAAAACTAGCAAGACAAGGTAAATGCTCTTACCTTGGGTTAGTTGTGTATTACATTGTAACAGACTTTAAGTATCTAACAATGAGGGATGTATGTAGTATGAGTAGTAGTAATGTAGTAATGTATTGGAGAAGAGAATATAACAGTTTTGAAGTTTTTAAATGATGTTTAAAAGCTTGGGAAAACATGGGGTATTGAATGTGTATGTGCAGGAATTTTATTGTGGTGTAGTGGAGTTATTATGTGAGTAAAATGCATTGTATAAACAGGTTGTGTGAAGGAACATATGTGAGCTGAAATAGAGTGTGAGCAAAGTAAGAATTATAGTGGAGACTATGTCAAATTTTGTGTAGGAATGAGAGGACTTAAGTCCTTAAGAAGAGGAACTAACCTAGGTAGTAACTAGGTGTATTTGGGGAGTGTTTTGTAGTTTGAAACAGATTTTGAAATGAGTGTGTAATGGGAAGAGATAGGGTGTAAAGTAATGCATTTTGGATGATAGGAATAGCATTAGTTGAGGGAGTAATGGAGGATAGAAGTTGAATGAAAAATCTGTAGCATAAGGAAGAAAACCAAAATCTGTAGCATTGGTGTAAGGAGAACTAGTATAAGTGCTGAAATGAAATGAGGAAAATTTGTGTAGGTTGAGTGGAAATTGAGTGGTAAGTATGGGGGATGAGTTAAGGTGATTTAGAGCATCTAAATGAGTGGTAAACATGTAGGGAAGTATTGGTAAAGATTGAGGAAGCAATGGGGAAGTAAAACACTAAGAAACAGATTTTAAAACTGAAGTACTGGGCCGGACCGGACTTGCGACCGGACTTGCAAGTTCGGTCGAGCCCAGAATCGGAAAGACGGGAGCCTTCTGGAATGGACCGAACTTGCGACCGGACATGCAAGTTCGGTCGGACCAGAAAAGTTCCTCGTCTGAAGCCTTCTGGAATAGACCGAACTTGCGACCGGACATGCAAGTTCGGTCGGACCAGAAAAGTTCCCCGTCTGAAGCCTTCTGGAATAGACCGAACTTGCGACCGGACATGCAAGTTCGGTCGGACCAGAAAAAAAATTCCCCGTCTGAAACCTTCTGGAATAGACCGAACTTGCGACCGGACATGCAAGTTCGGTCGGACCAGAAAATTTCCCGGCAGAAACCTTCTGGAATGGACCGGACTTGCGACCGGACATGCAAGTTCGGTCGGACCAGAAGATTTTCCCGTAATGTGAGCTACTGGAATCGACCGGACTTGCGACCGGACTTGCAAGTTCGGTCGAGTCAAAAAAATATATATATTTTTATTATATGATTATAGTAATCATATGTATGTATATATATATATGTGCCTATATACATATAAGCATATATATGTAGTAGCACACCATGAATGAAGTAGTAATGGTAAGAAAGTAAGTAAATGAGTAAGGCAACAAATTTAAGAAGTAGTAAAGAAAAATGGTTTTATAATCAAGTAAGAAAGTAATGAAGTAGTAAGTATACATTGAAAGTATCAATGAAGGAGTAAGATAGATCAATAATAGACCATTGATCATGCTACTCCATGTATGTATAGGAATCAAATAGTTGATCTCCAAAGGAACCGGTAGTGCGAATACGACGGTGAACGGTATGATTTCTTCATGCCCTGTATCCTAACTTGGTTACCCCGATTTGTGTGCTTATGTGATCACCAATAAGATAAATGCACGAATCGGACTTTTATTGCACTTAGTTGTGTTTGAACTATATTGTTCTAGTTGTGTTCTCTTGAACATTTAGTTTGTATAATTCATGAAATGAATGAATGAGAATGAAGTGTATGTGTAAATGATGAGTATTTGTGTATTGTATTGAAGTATGGGAAAGGAGTATTGACTTCTACTAATTCCTAACATTCTAACTCCTAACTTGAGTAATGAGTAAAATGGAATGAGTAGAAGTCCGATATAGTTTCGGCCACGCGTGAGGATAAGTAAACACAAGAGGTTGGATCCGAATCCTGGCTGTAATCTTTTCCATGGACCAAATCCCTTGAATGGGTAGCATCCTGGATTAGTGGGCCACCCTAAAGCCCGGTGGTGGGATGTAGTAATTCCTGCCCGGAGGTCATACCGACTTAACTGGAGTAAAGTATGTAAGAAGTAAGTATTGTATGTGTATCGGTCTTGACTATTGTAAGTCATTGACCTTGAGTAAGAAGTATTGAACACCCGATTAACCCGGGTGTGTAATGAAGCTAACATGACTTCTGTATGTATTGGAGAATGGTATTTCCGTAATGCGGTGAGTAAATGGTAAGTATGAATGGGTGACTCGTAATATCTCCCTTGTATGTATTGAATGTATGGATGCCTTGTGTATGGAATGTATTGAATTGTATTGTATAAAGCATGTATGTATGTATGTATGTATGTATGTATGTATGTATGTATGTATGTATGTATGTATGTATGTATGTATGTATGTATGTATGTATGTATGTGTATGTCTGTTTCTGTCTGTCTGTCTGTCTGTCTGTATGTATGCTGTCTGTCTGTCTGTCTGTCTGTCTGTCTGTCTGTCTGTCTGTCTGTCTGTCTGTCTGTCTATCTGTCTGTCTGTCTGTCTGTCTGTCTGTCTGTCTGTCTGTCTGTCTATCTGTCTGTCTGTCTGTCTGTCTGTCTGTCTGTCTGTCTGTTGTCTGTCTGTCTGTCTGTCTCTCTGTCTGTCTGTCTGTCCTGTCTGTCTGTCGTCCGTCGGTCTGTCTGTCTGTCTGTCTTCTGTCTGTCTGTCTGTCTGTCTGTCTGTCTGTCTGGTCTGTCTGTCTGTCTGTCTGTCCTTTTGTCGTCTGTCGTCTGTCTGTCTGTCTGTCTTTCTGTCTGTCTGTCGTCTTCTGTCTGTCTGTCTGTCTTCTGTCTGTCTGTCTGTCTGTCTGTCCTGTCTGTCTGTCTCGTCTGTCTGTCTTCTGTCTGTCTGTCTGTCTGTCTGTCGGTCTGTATGTTGTATGTATGTATGTTAGTATGTATGTATGTATGTATGTATTACGAACCGCATGTATTCGACCATATTGGCGTACCCTCGCTAGTACGCGGGGTATGCGGTTATCATATTCAGCGTAAGCTGACCCCCTTGGGGAAATGTTTTTATTCTACAGGTACCCGCGAGGCGTGACGGTCGAGTAAGGACCTTGCTGAATTCCGTTTGGGTAGTTAGTAGGATTGAAATAGTGTACCGAGTTGTACACGGCTAAAGCCTTTTTGAGTAGCCGGTGTACCATGTGGTACACCTTTTTGGATAATGAATTGCGATTGGATAGAAATGAGTAAATGTACAAACTCTTAACTTTTGGGAAGTAGTATTGGAATTTAATTCATATATTTCGGTATACTCGGTAATCATATGTAAGTAAGTATTTGGTATTGTAAGTAAGTAGCATGTATTCGGTTATTCTAATCGTCAGACCGTTACTGTAAGTAGTAGTAGCCTTGTTAGTCTTGGATGGCTAACGGCATTGTATCACCCGCCGGGAGTAAGTAAGTAAGTAAGTATTCCGCTGCGAGTAAGGTAAGTATGAGGATGATTAGAGGATAATGAAAGGATTAGCGGTTGGGGTGTTACAATCTCCAAGAAAGATTTGGAGGAGATGCTGAAGGGACTGACCAGGGTGATCGATGAGAGGATCATCGAAGGAAACGAGCTTCTACAACAAGAGCATATGCAAAGAGATGAAGATTACCAAAACAAGAGGGAAGAAATGGCTGAGGAGATTGAGCTTTTGAAAGGAAGAGACTCGAAGGGAAGCAATGAGAAGAAGAAAGAAGAGCAGAAAGAATCACTGATTGAAGTTTACGGGGAGGCTGAAGAAGAGGAATCTAGACATGAGTCTTTATCCTTTCTTAGTGAAAATCAGAAAGGTCAAGCTCCTCCTTGCTTTGTTGCCCCAGAAGTAGAGAAGTATGATGGAACAGGGGACCCGGCCCAGCATATCAATAAGTTCATGTTCACCATGAACACGTAGGGAATCAGCTCCCTCGCTCTATGCAACCGGTTTCCAGGAACACTCTCTAAGAGAGCATTGAGCTGGATCTCCACGAGGCCTCCATAATCTATCTCAAGCTTCAAACAACTTACTAAGGAATTCCAGCAATACTTCGCTGCTAGGAACAAAGTCAAGAAAGAGACGATTGAACGGATGGACATAAAGCAACGGAAAGGAGAATCAGTGAAGGAATATAGCAAGCGATTCCATAAGCAGGTCACAGAGATCGGCGATGCAGATGAGAAGATCTTGAAAAGCCTGACGAGTGTCCAATTAAGCATGGTTTAGAGGTGTATTTCATATGTTTTATCAATACTTTTCATGCTCATTTCTCCACTCTAGCTAGTTTTCCTCTAGGTTTGTGTTTTATTGGTGTTTTATGCATATTGCTGAAACGGGAGGAATAACATAGCAAGGAATATTTTAAACGAAAAAGGCAAACACGTGAGCGCAAACAGATGCAAAATCGAAGCTAAACGAAGAAGATACAACGTTTTGAAGACTAGCCTACTCACAGGACTGACCCAGGTGGGTCGGTCGGACTTTTACCGGAATCTACTAGGTTCGACCGACCCAGAAAACCTCCCCAGGTGGGTCGGTCGTAACCTTGTAGAATCGGCTGACCCATGGACCGACCCACGTGGGTCGGTCAGGCTAAAAATTTGCCCATAATCGTGATTTTAAAAGGGGGAAAGGAAGAGGAAAGAGATGGAGTTTGAAACTAGACCAGGGGCGACGCCAAAGGAAGAAAAAGATGAGGAAGAGAGAAAGAAAAAGAAGAGCAGAAGGGGAGGATGAAGACCTACCTCCATTGAAGCTCCCAAGCTCCATTAATGGTCATTTCTTACTCTCACTTTCCCTCATTTACTCTCTAAGAGTTGTTTGAACTCTTGTATACCTTGGGATGTGGTTTCTCCCCAAAATCCTCAAATTGCTTTTGTAAACCTAACTCATCCCTTGTAGTTGTTTTCTCCTCATCAATGCTTAATTAATGCTTTAGATTTTATCTCCTATTGCATTTATTGTGATTCCTTGCAAAATTATGTTGTGAGCTCGGGATTAGACAAATTGGGGATGAACCCTAACTTTCATTTCTATAAATTAGGGAGTAGAACTATAGGAATATTTTTAGGAGCTTGAAATTAATGTTATCTAGTGACTCTAGCCTTTCTTAAATGAGGAGGAGTGATTAATTAGGTAAGTCTTGATTGGTCCAAGATTTGGAGAATCTTTACATTAGCTCTAATAACTTAGTGAGGTAGAATGAGAGCATATTTGAGTGATTTAGGAGATTCCCACTATCCTAAGGTATACACGTATCTTAGATTATTTAGTTTAACTTAATTGTATTTCTTCAATTTCTGATATCAACCAAAAACCCTAATTTACATTTATGCTCATTTATTTATATTCATGCACAAACACTAAACTTATAATTGATTAGATAGTTACGAAGTCCCTGTGGATACGACCTTGTTGTACTACAATGACTAGGTTCACTGCCCATAGTTAGTAAGATAGTTTTACTACTATTTCACACAAGTTTTTGGTACAGTGGCCGGGGACTTCGGTCCAGCTATGTGGTATATTGTCTGTTTAGTTTTTGTGCATATTTTTCATTTCCTTTATTTACCCCTTTGTGTATAAATTTTTTCTTTTCTTTATAGGAACTTAACTCTGATGGATGGTTATTATAATCAGGCGGGAGGTTTGTATGGCTACTCCTATGGCGACTACACTGAACAAAACACAAATCAATGGAGTGTATGCCAAAAGTGCGGAGAGTACCATGAGAGCCCCCAATGTCCAATAATAATGTCAGAATTGAGAGCTCTCATGAATGACTTTAATTCTTTTGTCAAGCTAAACCGCACTATTGTGTGCCAAGAGTGTGGAGGAGACCACGAGAGCACTCGCTGTCCTACGGCCACAGTAAAGGTTGATTGATAACTGGGGTAATCCTGTGCAGTAGGGGTCTTGGACCTCTAATCGGGGGGAACATAGAGGAACTTCCCTGAGGGTGACTCTCTGAACCACCAGCGTCGCAAGAGAGCACGATCAATAGGGGCAGACTCGGGATGAAAGTGTAGGCCGCTAGGAATCTGAGTCTCCCCTAGTGTCTGCATAATGTGTTGGTGGATGAGCATGGGGAAGATGGGGTGTTGTCCCTCTCGGTGCATGATGGCATGGACCAACTGCGCGAACATCAATCTCTGGACCGGGAACCGTGAGTCAAGTGCTCCCTGAGCTGTCCTGAGAAGGTACTGCAGCAATGCGTAGTCCATATCATTTAGCTCGTCATGCTTGCACGGCCGAATGTTATGGCGGATAATCTCTATGGTCACACGCAATTGGAGGTCGGTGATGTAGGTAAGGGGGATCACGTCCCGCTCTCGAGTGTGAGCTCTGTCAATATAGCGGGTGCATGATCCAAACCGAGAGCGGATAGCGCTCTGAGCATCTGCGAGGGTCTGTTGGCTGAAGGATCACTGTCGAGGATCAGTGTCGATACCTAAAATCTGTGCGATGCTCTCTGGAGTAATGATGATGCAGCATGTAGATACAAAAGAGTGAATCTGAACTCCTGAAGTCTGGGGGGCCCACGGTTAATGGTGGCCACCGAATCCGAATCTACCCGGAACCGACGAATCTACCCGGAACCGATTGGAACCGGAACCGGCCGGAACCGGGCCGGAACCGATTCGGAACCGGAACCGCCCCCTTGCGAATCGAATCCGAATACAAGTTTTGAGATTCGGACCGAACCGGAACCGGAACCGGAACCGGAACCGCCTGGAACCGCCCGGAACCGCCCGGATTCGCGTCGGATTCGGAACCGTGGAACCGGAACCGGAACCGGAACCGGTGGAACCGGAACCGGAACCGGTGGAACCGGAACCGGAACCGGTGGAACCGGAACCGGAACCGGTGGAACCGGTGGAACCGGAACCGGAACCGGTCGAAGTTACCGTTGGAAACTAGCCGTTGGGAACCGGAACCGTGGGAAATGAAGAAGGAAATGAGAGAATGAGATAAGTCTTGCTTTTTGAAGATATTTATACCTTAAAGCAAATAGTAACCATTAGTCATCTTTATTTACTTAACAAGTTACAAGAGTGGTGAGTTACCACACTTAAAAACCGGCCCCTATTATTATAACAAGGGTATTTTAGTCTTTGATGACTCATTTAATTACTTATAACAACATATGTTACAAACTAGCTTATTAAAGTCACTATTCATAAAAACAAGGCACATAGAAGTGAAATTTTTGATTTCCCATTGATATAGACCTCCACATGTGATAATATATAGTACACATGTTAATTAAAGAGTAATGATGGATATTTAGCCATTCAAAACTCATTTACAAGATAATTTTTCAAAAATGTGCTTTAAGACTCCTTAAAGCACATTTTGTGTTTTAACTAGTTTTCAAGCTTGGTTTTCTTTGGTAATTGATTTAATATGTTCATTAATATATAAATAAAGTCTTGGTAAGCTTATTAAGTCTTAACCAAACTTATCACAAGCTTAGAGCACATTTTAGCCCATATTGACCTTAAGGCATTTATTTGTGTTTCCTAAGGTTTAAATTGTTTACTAATGTTTCTAAGACAAAAATGTGCTCTAAGCTTGGGATAAGTTTGGTTAGAGATTTTTATGTATAGGTTGGTGTTCATTTTGGACTATATATTTATATACTAATATTAATGATGAGTATTACTCATTAGATGAATAATCATTGATTATTCTTTTTCATTTGAATTAATTCCTTATTAATTATGGTTGGGGGTATTTCATGAATAGAAATGATGCATGCAAAATAGTGCTTATCACATCTTTCATAATTATCTGTTATAATGCAAGCCTTTTAGATCAAACAATTTGGGATCCACATTCCAAAGAAAGATGGATATAGTATTCAAGCAACAACTTAGACATGTTGAGGTGTTTAACTGATCTAGTGGTCCAAAGCAACTCTAAAGAACAACATAGAAAGGTCTAAAATAACATTTGAAAGTATGGAAAGGTATGAAACAAAACATAACTTTGAAAAGTGTGAGTTTCAAGTAACCACGTGGAAGTTTCTAGGATTTGTGGTTGGACAAATAGAGAATAAGGTCGATTCAGAAAGTCACAAGCCATTTTAGATCTTTCACCACCCAAGAACATCAAGTATGTGCTAGAACGTATTGGAGAACTAACAGTTGTAAAGAGATTTTGTTCCACATTATAGGAAAAGTGAACCCCATTCTTCAACGTACTTTGAAAGAAATCAAGGTTCCAATGGAATGGTGACTGTGTTGGCTTTGCAAGAATAAAGAAAGGGAAATTTCATGAAATGCCACCATATTTTTGGCTAACACCACTTAGGACTACTATTTTGTATTGTAATCTTTTAGAATGTATTAGTATTACTTTCTTTCTATGTAATCTTTTAAGACTTCCAAATTGAAATCATGTAACCTATTAGTAGTTGTACTCTTTTTCCTTATTAGGGTTTTCCCAATGGGTTTTTACCTAATAAGGTTTTAACGAGGCAGTGAATCATATTATAAATCAGCTTATTTTTGTAAATTCAATACAAAAATTTTAGTCTTTGGTTCTTACACATTTAAGATTATAAACTTGAGGAATAACCTAGCTAGGAGTAAAGTGGACGAAAAGAGCAACGTGTGCGCGCAAACGGATCTAAAATCGGAGTTAAAACGAAGAAACTAGAGCTGATCGAATCTTTCCGGAACCGGTCGGAACCCCCCGGAACCGCCCCGGAACCGGTCGGAACCGATCGGAACCGGAACCGGAACCGGAACCCCGGAACCGGTCGGAACCCGTTGATTTGAGCGAATCCGAAGCGAATACAGAGTTCGGAACCGGAACCGGAACCGCCCCGAACCGCCCCGGAACCTGGAACCGGTTCCGAATCCGAATACACATTTTCCGGAACCGGAACCGGTGGAACCGGAACCGGAACCGGTGGATTCGGATTCGTGGCCAGCATTACCCACGGTACTCGGAGTTGGCGTAAAACTCACGCACCAATCCGGGATAAAAGTGCTCATGGCCAATGTCTAAAATCCCCAGCCAGCCATGTCGTGAGAAGAGCTCAGAAATCGCAGAGAGTAGGCAGACCTCGGGATGAACTCGTCTCTCCCGCACCCACTTACCTTTCATCTTGGACTAATGAAAGTACTGAGCAGCGAAAGGTTAACGAATCCTTCCTCATCAAAGTCAGGCACATCAGGAATGTCGGGGGGGGGGGGGGAAGAGGCGTACCAAAGTCATCATGCTCTGGAGCTGAAGAAGTGGATCCAAGGCCACTCTAAGTCTCTGGAGATGTCCTCTTCTTCCTCTTGCCAGCCCTTGTCTTCTTGGCTGGAGACGGTGCGGCACTGCTGGAGGCTGGCTCCTTGCCTGACCGTCTGGTAGATCGACGAGATGGCGCAGGTGCAGGAGAAGCCTCCTCCTCCTCTGTAGTGGCATCAGCGAGGGCTGCATCCGCCTGCTCAAAGAGCTCATCCTCCTCGGAGTCAAAGCATGAAGCGCGTGGAGGAGTGGTGGCTCGTCTGCGAGGCATCTATAAGAAAAGAGATTCCAAAGACAAACCATCAATGTTAGCTTATTAATTTACAAGAATTTAAAATCCTGGAAAATCTGGAGCTAAAGATGTGCCATATCCCTGTAAATCGGATGTACAATCGCAGAAATTATAACACCACACTATCCTAGGTATCAATTCAGAAGTCAGAGTCATAATAAGCAAAGAAGAATTACTCAGACAGGTGTGATGGGCAGGATGCCGGATAGGATCTACCCGGCACATTCAATTCTTTTATTATGCCGGACAGGGAGCCCCGACACATTCATCTGGCACGTTCAAAATTGAACCCAGAACACAGTTCGAACCAGAGAAATCCAAAACACATACCTCACCTAACACCACATAACAATTTCGCAAATGTTCAAATCAGAGACCTAGTGTCCTAACTAAGTCTTGCCACAACATAAATCGTATATACTAGATTCATTTACTAAATTCTGAAGCTGAAAACATAATAAAACTATCGTAAGAGAAGGAAGAGAAGTTAGAACCTGTTTTGAGATTAAAAAAAACGACACAAACGGATTGTTACTGAAGCTAAGTGAAGGATGGAGGTGGGCGCTGGTGTGGGGGGTGTGGCTGTTCTCACTGCGGCGTAGTCTGGCTTCTATTGTGGTAGGGTAAGTGGGAGAACTTACCCGGTTATTTTTTTTTTTGAAATTTCGCGACGTGCCGGGTTGCTTTCCGGGTATTGGGGATTTGGCACCTTGGATTTTTATATTGCCGGGTATAAGTTACCCGGCCTTCCGCATGGCAAGTCTCCCTGGGATGTTTCATTTTGAATTCGCTCTGCGCCGGGCTTAGTGTCGGGTAAGGTTAATCCGGCACATGAATTTTTTTTTAGTAAGCCTTGAGATTACTATCCGGCTTTTAGAACGACATTGCCTCAACCTGTAGCAGTTTAATTATACATATACCAGAAAAAGAGTAGACATTTTAAGTTAAAAGATTGAGTCAAAATAATCAATGATTGATTAAAAACAATGGTACATAAATAAAATTACAAATTATGTAAATAAATCTGGAATTTAACTGAAAATAAAATCAAAATTACGAACATGCTGGGTCCAATGCCGGCTGCCTTTAATCCAGCATTAGACTTCCTTCTTATGTGTCGGGTTACCGTAACCGGCATCATTCACGGCACGTTCAAATAAACGAAGGAATGAACAAATCTAATGAGTAAATAGATCAATGAAGCTATTATGTACAAAACAATTAGAAGAATAAAGAATAAAGGAATAAAAGAATGCATGAAAATCTAACATTTTACAGAAATAAGGAAGAAAAAAAAGAAAGTGAATTCGAACATGCCGGGTGTAGTGCCGGCGAAAGCGTGTCCGGCATGTTACATCCTCTGGATAAGCCGGACTTAATTTGCCCGGCGTAACATCCGGCATATTCAACTAGATTAAAAAAATGAACGTATTAATTTAAAGAATAAAGGATAAAAGTGAAAGAATAAAGAATAGGGTGATTACCACTATTAGGACTTGGACTAATTCCAAGTCCCCGACAACGGCGCCATTTTGCTAACAGAATAATTGTAGGGATAAAGGATGTACAAAAAGAATGAAAAAATAGAAGAAAATATAAAATAAACCTACAACTCTACACATTGAGAGTAGATTACGACTAAGAGTATCGAACCCAAGGGACTTAATAGAAAATCAGTCATAATCCTAGTAATAGCCTATTCTAAAACAGGGGGAAAAGTAAATATCAATTCTAAACTAAATAATCTAACTAAGAATCCTAACTAAGTGGTATATACAATGAAATATCTTTGATTTGGGATGATACTCAACATAAGAACAAATATGATCACAAAAACCAAGTTGACAAGTTTCGAATTAACCAACTTTTGAATGTGCCGGATAGGTTGCCGGACAAAAGATGCACGGCACATGCAAGAACCTTGAATGTGCCGGACATCAGACATCCGGCATGTCACCCAGCATGTTCAAAATGTCAGGATCACTCTCAGACCATTATCGAATCCAGCAAATCTCTCACCAGAAACAAACAACAAAAAGGAGAATAGAATAGGTTAATTCCAATCTTAGATCTTATTGCCCATCCATAGAACAACAAACTTTTAGACCACTAAGATCCCTTAACCAATTCTCATGGAATTTTGAAGATAGAGAAGAACAAGTAGCGAACTTTATTCTTCTTACACTAGAACCAAATCTTAGTTGAAACTCACCAACTTTTATTGATAATCATAAGAGAGTTTTACAAGGAAAACCATTCCTAACCAAAGAAGACAAAGAATTCCCACTCAACCATCTACACCAAATGCAAGAAGAAAACACAAGAGGAATAAGGAAATGGCCATAGCCTTAACCCAATGGAGATTCCTTCTCTTTGCTTGGATGATCAGGCAGAACTTCCTTGGACACCAACACATGGAATGGAGGCGGAAATGGAGTTGTGAATGGAGTGTATAGGGGTGTTAAAGTGTAGAGAAATGAATAGGCTCATGACCTATTTATAGACTTCATTTTCTCCTTGTGCCGGATGTAATGTCGGGTAAGTAGTACCCAGCACATAATAAAACACGTGCCAACCGTTTAACGGTCAAAACCGCCAAATTGGAGTGAAACGATGCATGTGCCGGACGGGGAATGTCCAGTACCATACCCGGCATCGGTTGAGTTGTCAACGGTCAATAACTGCTATCTTTTGGTGAATGGTGATGACTTTTTACTTGTGCCGGATAAGTAGTACCTGACACTATGCCCGGCAGTAATTCCTTCCCGCTCTATACTTGTGTCGTGCAGATACCATCTGGCATTATGTCCGGCATTGCTTGGGCAGAAGCTATTCCTTGTATAAAAACATAGAAACATAAGCCTGAATATATAATAAACTTTATACATAATATAACACAAATATTAATTATTCTAACCCTAATTTGGCTAATAATCTTATGATTATATCTACTAAAACATGATAAGTCTGAGGCTTATCATTAATTTACCCAGTTTGGAGGAGCTCATGTGAAATACCCCTAACCATTAAATAATAAAATAATGAGAATTAAAGATTATTTGTGGGATTATGAAACCCTAAGAAAGCACAGAAACACTTAGGCGTTAAAAACACACCTAAACTCCTTAAGGTCAAAAACGTGCGTTAAGCCGGACCTTGAGTTAGCCAAGTCATACAAGTCAACTAATGATCATAATATGACCCGATAGTCATTAATTATCATTTAAAACAAAATGCTCGGAGTAAATTTTCAATTAAACGAAAAGTGCCTAGAGGAACCCTTGTGGGCCCCATAAACCCTAGAAAAGGCCCGGGAATGCCGAAGTGGCACGAAACTCTAAATAAATCATTCTTAGAGTTCCTATCACCATTAATTAACATTCTAAAGAGAATGCTCAAGTTAGATTTACAAGAAAACACAAAATGCCTAGGAGAAACGCTTAAAGCACAAAAAGGTCCCGAAAGTCCCGGGAATATCTCGGGAATGTGTTTTGGGACTATATAACCCAACGAAACACCTATAAATACTCTAATAAATATAAATACCCATTAATATCACATTGGTGACTCTAAATCCAGATATTTACAATTTTCACAATTTTTACATTAAAATATTAATATAATAATAATATAATGTAAAATTAAGTCTCCATTGACTAAATTGGTCAATGTTGACCATTGACCACGAAATGGACCATATACAACCGATTTATTAAGGCTCCTAACAAGCCATGTGACCATTCCCATGTGCTAATTAAATATAGCTCATTACTTTTACTTAAAATACAAAAAGTATACCTTTTAACATATTAAACATTAAAGCTTGTCTACCACTTGCTTACCCCATGTGAGGCTGCCGATTGAAGAGCCTCCTTTCTCCTTGTATTATGACCGATTCCAAGCTAGCCTAAACAAAGGAAAGGTGACTCACCATTATTAATTGACTAAAATGACAAAATTGTCTCAAAAGTCATTAATTAGGCATCAATCACTCACCCACCATGCCAACCATTGCCGCCTGCCTATGGTCCTTTTCCCTATTGATTAAACAACTACAATCATTCAATAATGAGTCATCAAACATTAAATGCATTAAACAAAGACAAAAATGTGTTTTAAGGCAAATTAGACTACCTTTCTTCATTTGCCCCATTCCAGCCGAGAGTGCACCATCCATATGCTCTCTTTGGCTCCTCCTTGACCGTAGGTAAGAAACAAACTCAATTGGTGTGAGTTCTTGATCTAGGTAAGCTTCTAAGGCAAGTTTAAGTCCATTTTCTTCATTTTTCTTTCCTCTTTCCATTGATCTAGACTCCAACCATTTCTATACATGTATGTAGTGTGTTTTGGAGGTTAAAACTAGAGGAAATCTCGGCTGTAACAAGGTAGAAGGAGGAAATTTCAAGTCTTGACCATTTAAGGTAAAAATGTGCTTTAAGCACATATCTTTTCTTCCTTGTAAATTCTGGTTGTAAACTTTGGTTCCCTAGCCTTATTTTCTTCTCCTTTTCATGTGGATTCAGTTGGTATACCAAGATCTACAAGGAGTAGCTAGATCCATGCCAAAAACACCACTTTTGGCATTTTAAACAAGGTAAATCTTAGCCATCTTCCAAGCTAGTTACCCACGGTTTTGTACCTTGGTTTAAAGAGTGTTTTGATACTCTTTCTTTTCTGGAAATATAGGGCTGAGATTCTACCCTAACAAACTTGGAGATTAAAGGTAAAAATTCATGATTTTCATGACTTAAATTACTTCCCATGGTTAGCTCATGCTTGGAGTTTAATCATGTCTTGTTTTCTACATGAAGACAAGTAAATCAACCTGTGGAGAAACATTACTTAAGGTGCCGTGGCCAAACAAGGCTTTAAACTTACTAAATCAAGGTATAAATCACTTAAAACTCAACCTTGATTCATTAACACAAGTTTAAACTTATATCTATTAATTTTTGTGAGTGAACGTGACCTTTATGGTCTGATTTTGACCATATTTGGTTAAGGAAATGACTTAGTAAATTTATCTAAGTAATTAAGTAACATAAATGTCAAAATTAAGACTTTATGTGGAAGTTTGGTAATTAATGAAAAATACTTGGTGAGGCCGTGTGTTTATAAGTATTTTGGGACATTTATGTGTAATTTATTTTATGAGCAAATGTTTGTAATAAGGCCATGTACTTTAGGCCATTTTATTTACGTATATTTAGTTTAAAATAGGTTTTAGGAGGTATATATACATTACCGCAAAAGTTTAAGGGGTTAGAGTGTAATTAAATCAAATTTGGGGGCTAAATAAGAATTAAGCCGAATATTAGAGGTTAAAAGGATTTAAAATAAAAATTATAAGATTTTATAAAGTTTTGGGGTTAATTGGTAAATTTTGGAAACTTAGGGGTTAAAACTGTAAATAAGAAAGTAATGGTCAAGGCTATGGTAAGGAGGTCAACTTTGACAATTGGGTAGGTTTTGACTAAATTAGATAAGTTAAATAATTTATTTAAGGTTATATAACAAGACAAGTATTTAATTGCACATTTTTGTAATGTATGGGGTATGTATGGTGAATACCGAAACTTAAGGGTGTACAATGGTATTTTAAACACCCATGGGCTATTAAGAATTTTTAGGATTTTATTGGGTTGAATTTGGAATTAAAATTAGCTATATATGTATAATATATAGTTATTATGTCATGGTTATACTTTAGAAAAGTAAATGGGGTGGAAATGTAAATAACCGAAAGTTTATGGGCTAGGAATGATATTTATAACCTTTTGGTATAGTTTGGTGGTTTTTAGAATAATATAAGGTGTTTTAAAAAGATAAGTGTATAATATATAGTTTTGATGATATTATAAAAACTATATGTTATAAATTGGGTCAAATGGTAATTATAAGAAGTGGGTGGAAAAATAAATTAGAACAGAAGTGTTGTTCGGAAATTTGAGGTATATATAACTATAAGTTATATTTAAATTAAGGTTTAAAATATTATATTATATGGTATATATAACATGGTATAAATTATGGGGTGATTTTGTAATAAACATAAAGGTATGGTAATTTAATGAGATTGGTTTAAATGGAAGTACCTTTCGGTAATTAACAATAGTTTTGTATAAAAACTATATGTTATAAATTATAAAAGATAAATATATCATATTATATGATATTAGTATATGGTATAACATTACATAATGTTATGTGGTCAAAATGGAATTAAAATAAAGCCTAGTGCTGTACCGAAAATTATATGGTTGGAAAATGAATTTTAGACTATGGTCTACAATGTTATAAATGTCATAACAATTATATGGTATTAATGTGGTTTAAATGGAATTAATATAAACAAGGGTATTCACATTAAATAATGTGACAAACTATAAATAAATGAGATTTATAAACTAAGGTAAATATTGAATTAACTTTAGAAGTTGAAATTATACAACATAAAATGTTACATGTTATTAAGATAAAGATCTTAATATAGGTTGTGACCATATACCACAACTAATGGGAATAATCATCTCACATAAGATGATAAAATGTGACATATGGTATATGAGTTTATTAACTCATGAAACTTACCTATTTTGGTAAATATATACATATGCGAGAATTATGTATATAAGGATGGATATATTTTGGTTGGAAACCAAATAATATAATGGTGAAGGTTACTATATGAAAATAGTTTATAAACTATAAGTTATGGGTTTTTGAATTCAAATGTAAATATTACAAGGTTAATGGATTATATAATACAATGAATTATAATAATGGTGGGATAGTAATACTATAAGACAAATAATGCATTATACATGCAACCATAGGTTATAAAATATATTAAGCATGCAACTCTAGGTTACAATACGTGCCTATGCATGCGATGAAACAGTTGAATTAAATGTGCGAGAATGAATGAACTTGTGTAAAAGCGTAACGCTTATAAACTACTACGAGTTGGAAAAATATAAACTCTTACGTTCGAAAACGTTAACCACAACGTTCTTATGAAACCGACTCCACTGTTAAACCAAAGTATTAATACAAACATTAAGTAAGGAGTTTAAAGGATAACGGTAACTTAACTAATAACAGTTGGAATCCGGGGATATAATACTGGGGTTACTGACTTTATTCAGAAATACCGAGTCAATTTGTAATGTGGATTGACACCTAGCGTTCCTCGTATTTTTAGATCACATTTCAGACGTGCGCGCTTGACAAGCTTAGTGGACTACACTACGTATTCTTGGTCTAAGGTGTACGGTATGTGAAGAAGGGTTTGATCCAGGTTGACCTAAGAAAGGTCCCGGAAAATGTTTGATAACTTATATGTTATGTGTGTGGATATGTGCATATGATGATGTGTGTTAATGCGTTATTAAATTATGCGTGAGCGTCCTACGGGACTAACGCTACGCCCACTATAGATCGACTTATATAAACATACATATGCGTTGATGTGATGACACAATGGTTACTTGATATAATACCTTTAGTATTAATATTAAGTACATGAATAACCTAAGTAAAACACTTAGGTACGGGATACGACAATGTCGGTCTCTAGAGCATGAATCTCGAACATGAATATAACCTAGATTACTTCTAGGTATGCGTGAGACCCATTGGGCAGCAAATTAATAAATCATATTCTCCATAAAACTAAGAGTTTATCTTAATCCTATGAGAGAAATGGTATGAGATGAGGGGAGGAATCCCGGTAGTTTACGAACTACTTGGTTACGCATTTGTGATCATTGAGGGGTACCCGATCGGGTTCCGCTCTAGGAAATTACCCAACGAGCCCTAATTGGATCGTGGGTCAGGTGGTACCTACTATTGGTACGTGGCTACGACCTTTATATGGACGCCTTACGAGGCAAAGTGAAAAGTCAGGGGCCTCCGGACCTCTGGCGAAATGAGCACCTTTGTGTGTACGGGAGGACTACTGTCCATTGGTAAGGTTAACCGGGTTGTCCCAACATGACGCCCAACTGGTAAATAAATTAAACATGGTTTGGATGGATGGGGCCTTGAAGGCCAAATAATATTAATTATGGAAACCGTTCGCTAAGGCGATTATACACAGGATTGTTATTATTCGATACGTTCGTTTATGCGACTGTTGTTTGTGATATGTAATGACTGTTGGATTGGATGGATGATTATATGTTTATGTATGTCCATTACAGTATTAAATATATCTGTAAAATGGTAAAGCATGGAATAAACCTAATATCAAGATGGTTAAAATGCCAAGTGACCAATAGGGTCCAGGCCCGCATACTCAGCGTTTATCGCTGAGCCTTTATGGCTTGTTGCAGGTTGTTGTTCATCATTGAAGACGAAGTACGGGATCAGGGTAGATGCTCACTTGTCGACGGTTACGGTTTTTGGATTTAGTATGATGTATAGGATTTATCTCGTTGTCACAGCGGTATGGTAGTGCTGTTTATTTTGGTTATTGGATTTAGTTTCTGCTTTGTTACTCGCATCGGCGAGTAATGGCAGGTGACACCCGTGTGAGAGTTTGCATTGTTTATTCTTCCGCTGTAAGACATCTTTAATTATGCTACATGAGGGATTATTACGTGTTTATTGAGAGGGGTGTTACAAAAGTGGTATCTCTGATGACGAGATACTAGGTTAAGACGGTGAGCTTAGGTCTTGGGAATTTACGGGAAACGTTTATGGGGTACGAGACGTTTCGTCTTAAAAGGGAGTTATATTTAGTAACGCAAATTGCGTAATATGGTAGTCTCAAAGGTAATTCAATATCCATTGGTTGTGTACGGTATATTTATCGAGTAATAATAGGACATTCTGCACTACAGATGTCAGGAGGAACTAGAGGACATGGTGGCGGTAGAGGTGGAGGTGGTGACCCCGCGAATCCAGGAGTTGTAGAGACGATTGCTGCCATTCTCGCACAGCTTGGAACTTGGATTGGAGGAGCACCAGCCCACCCGCCACAGCCTAGGGAGACGAACTGGCTGAAGTCAGTTACCGAAACCCGACCACCTACTTATTCAGGGGAACCAGACCCCGTAGCCTTAGAGCGTTTTATAGTAGAGCACGAGAAAGCCTACGGAGCGTTGCAAGTACATGCCGTCAAGAGGGTCGTCATTGCTGCTTTCCATCTGAAGGATCCAGCAAGCACTTGGTGGAGGTAGGTGATAAGTGGTGAAATAGTGCTCTCTCAAGGTCTTTATTCACCGTCATTTTATTTGGCGCATGACTTATTTCACCACTTTATGGAGTATTTTTGTATTTATTAGTGATCTTATACCTTTGGCATATTCAAATAGGTAAATTGATAAGTGTGGAATTTATCTATATTTCTATGTTTAATGTGATTAATATTTTATTGGTTTATATGATAAATTCCTTACTTATATGTTATTTTATGTTATATTGGAAGAACTTCCCTTACTTGTGGTTTTATGGAAAAATAGATAAAAATACTGAAGAAAAAGGCTTAGGAGCGTATGTCAAGAATTTAAGGATCAAAGGAGTAAACTGACATAAAAAGAGCTTTCTAATAAATTTTAAGTGTGATCAAATGGGCTCGCTTTGATATTTGGGAGAGAGCCATGCAGTTACGTGGGCTGGATCATTATGCTACATGATGGAAAATATCATCATGACCGTGGTGGCAACTACTTAGGCTGCTACCGACATTGCACGTGGACCTGGGCTCGGATGAAACAAACGCGAGAAGCACTGGGAGCTGGCCCAGCTGGGTGAACCTGCACGTGAGCAGGATGACCGCATGCATGCATGGCTAAAGTGACATGGGCTTCGATCTATTTCTTGATGAGCATGCATGGAATTGGGCTGGATTTATTTACGTACACATTGAATTAGGCGATTTCGTTGACTAATGAAACAGCCACATGCACATGGAGGCGGGGAGCATGAATGTTCGTGACAACATATATATAAATACACATTTGATGGGGGACTCATGGGCTGACGTGGTGCTTCCAACAAATTGAGTCCATCTTGCTGCAGTGTGGACCGACATACTCAAGGAATATAGATTATAATAAGGGGATATATTTGTCCCTGATAGTTCTGGACTACATACCAACCATTGGATCCTTTAAACAGAAAATAGATGGTCCATATTTAATGACTATCTAATAATATAATTAATACCATAAAGGTGGGATTTTTATTGATTCAGTGATATTAGTAATTCCGGTACACCCAAAATCCCGCTTCTAAAACTTCTCTATCCGCGTTCTACTACCACGGTTTTCTTCTCCAGTCGCTCGAAGAAGAAACCGACGAGAGATACCCACTCCGTTCTGCAACATCGGCATTCTGCTCGACGATGTACTACCAACTACCCGCAATTCCCACTCGTTTGCCGTCTTGTTCTGCACCTGCTCTCATCAGGTTTGAAAACCCTAACTGGCGGTAAACGAACAAACTGAAGCCCGCTACCTGACGCCTGCTGCTGGTGTTTTGCTTCGTCGTCCATACCATTCGTAAGCGTCCAAGCTCTGTCTGTGGTTTGAATTTGATCTCTGTTTTTTGTCTGTCTTTGGTCGATGAAGCGGTGATTGAGGTTGCTATTTCTTTTTCTCTCTTTTATCACCTGTTTCCGTGCGTAAGTAACCAGGAAAAGCTCTCGTATATTGATGGGTTTATGCTGAAAGACCCACAATTTTCTTTAACGCTTTTGAAATTTGTGCTTGCTGAAACCATACGTTTTTATACCAAGCTACATTATAGAATCATCACTTCTTTAATGCTGTTGCAATATCACTGTCAGTAGGTCATTTTGTCGCACAATGTGAAGGTGAATCCAAAGCCATGGAGGAAAAATTGTTGCATGCTTAATTGGGAATGATTAACTGTGTTAATTATATTGTTCTTGGTATGCATATATGCCGACGGAATTTTTTTTAGTCAGACTAATGTATAATTTTCTGCTGTAATTAAGTTTTACCAATTGTTGCGCGTGCTTATGGTTCTATCAACCCAATTAATCTGGTACTTTCTTTTAAGATTTTTGGTACACCTTGTTCATAATCGGATCAGTACTATATGATGTTCATGGGTGGTATTATCTGATAGTTGTGGGTGGTACTATATTGTTTTCTTGTCTGGTACTTTTCTGGTCAATATATGGTGCTAACAATTTGAAACGGCACAACTTTATCAAACACACATAACTGTTCACAATAATCTGTAATAGTCACAATTTAGTCTTAAAGTTTCTATTGTTTGTTTTAATTTAATTTAGGCTGATCCGTTGTAATATGGTTCTTCTTTGTGTCTTCACTGATATGTCTTCATCCGAGTTGAATCAGCCAGTGTTGTGTATGAAATCTAGAAGGAAGAAGACCGTGAGTGTTTGAACCGGGGCTGAAATTCATGAAATGAGAAATACCCCTGATTTCTTCAACAAGCTTGTTGAAAGCGTTGCACCTTCAGTGTATGGCCACCACGACATCAAAAAAAAAAAAGCTTTACTTTTAGAGTGGTGTTGATGTTCCCTATTGTACTGTTGTATAAATACTAGTGTACTTTTGTATAAATACGAGTGTACGGTTGTATAAATACCGGTGTACAGTTGTATAAATACTAGTGTATGATTGTATAAATACCAGTGTACGGTTGTATTTATACCGGTGTACGGTTGTATAAATACCATTGTACGGTTGTATAAATACCAGTGTACGGTTGTATAAATACCAGTACCGTTGTAGATGATACCAGTGTACTGTTGTATAAATACCAGTGTACTGTTGTATAAATACCAGTACCGTTGTAGATGATACCAGTGTACTGTTGTATAAATATCAGTACCGTTGTAGATGATACCAGTGTACTGTTGTATAAATACCAGTGTATCGTATAAATACCAATGTACTATTATATAAATACTAGTGTGCCGTTGTATAAATACCATCATGGCGTAATGTATAAATACCAGTGTGCGATTGTATAAATACTAGTATCATTGTAGACGATACCAGTGTACGATTGTAGACGATACCAGTGTACGATTGTAGACGATACCAGTGTACGATTGTAGATGATACCAGTGTACGGTTGTATAAATACCAGTGTATGGTTGTATAAATACCAGTGTGCGGTTGTATAAATACCAATGTACCATTGTATAAATACTAGTGTATTGTTGTATAAATACCAGTGTACCGTTGTATAAATACAAGTGTACCGTTGTATAAATACCAGTATATACCAATGCACTATCATACGAATGCGAATGCATTGTCAACAACTATCACTAAATATAATACAAAATAAAAAGATGAAAAGGAGCAGAGTTTTTTTCCATTTATTAGTGTCCATTGATATGAATTTTAAAAATTGAATGGGAAGTTACAAAATAATAGTGTCCATTAATGCAGTACAGCGTTGAAAATCAAAAAAAAAAAAAAAAAAAAAAAAAAAAAAAAGTGCAGAACGGAGGACGTGAGAATTTACAGTTGTTATTTGTTATCTTAAAAAAAAACCCACAATATCGGTAACCACCACTACTAACAGTTTCTTTCTTTTAATAATTCATTATAATCTACACCCTTTCTTCAACTGTCCCTTAATCCAATGATTATAATTTAGTCCAGAAAACTCCAGGGAATGCTAACAAGGCCAGGAGCGAATCCAAAGCCATACTCAAGCACCATATTATATTTGAGTGGGAAAACAAAAATCAGTTATGTACACATTTCATGCACGAGATGGCCATTCTCACCACGAGCTGCACGTGGGAGACATAAGCACAAGTCAACAGATAGGCCCACATGTACATGAGACCGAAAGGCCAGGACGAGTGGGCTTTTACAATCCAGTTATGGCTTTATTCATGGACTTACATACATTTGCACATCAATTAATGACGGAGGGACATTACGAGACCGATGGGCAGAAAATACAGAAGGCAGCCTCGATATTAGACATTACAGAACAGAATTTCGGAACCTAGCCGCCGTAGGCGACAGAAAATAAGAGATAGAACCCTAGCATAGCCGCGAGCACCATATAGGAGTTCAAGACAGTTAGCGCAGCCGGAGCAGTTTACAAACGAGAACAGATTCACAACTCTAGCGCCGTCAAGTTTGATACAGCCGCCGAGTTCAGTAGAGACAGACAGAAGACAACAGTTTGGGACCGGGGACAACATAACAGATCGGAATTTTGTCATTAGTTCTTCATTAAAGATTTGATGGCTTTCTTCCTCTCTATTATTGTTGTTTTCGTATTTATCGTGTCTGAGTAGTTGTTAGAATTCTGGTTTACTATGGAGAACTAGTTTATTAATTTGCTTCCTGAGTTGTTGAATATAAATTCTATACAGATTGTAGTTTTGTTCCTAGTTATTTATTGAATTCTCTTTAGATTAATTATTGCTTGAGTTTATTTGGTATGAATTGCTTACAAGTGAGAACTGCGGCGTTCATTAGACCTTAGGAATATTACCAGTGAAATTACAGATGGCAATTCCGGGGGATTAGCTGACTAGAAACTAGATGAATCGTTAACGCTACTAGTTAATTTGTAAATTCGTTGTAACACCCCTACAACGCCCCTATCAACTACCGAAATCGCAGCGGAATTAACCAACCAAACAATAACTAAACGCTTTGGTGTTACAACGCCGTTAACCACCCACGTGGTTAACTAGGCAGAATAAATACAAGTGTATCGGTCTGATGATCAAACTCCCGAGCATAGTATCTAACATCCATATATAAACATAACCAACCATACCGAGTATTTAATTTACAACACACCTACAACCATAATCATTCACCACTGTATAGCAACGGTATCAAAATGTAACGCCTCGGGAGCACAGGCGCATCCCGGGCTCAACAACCAATATCCAAAGTACATCAACAACCTAGGACCTAGAGCCCTCTGCCTCTTCGATCCTCATCCTGCAATAAATATGGAGCCCCCGAGGGGGTCAGCAACCTTTGCTGGTATGGCTAACGCGTAGCCCATCGGCTACCGGGATACGCGCAACCAATTGTCATAATACATGGCATTCATTTTAGAACATCCAACATATATATATATATATACCATAGCATAGCAAGGGAAATTGCATAGCATCATATCAATATACATCACCATAAATCGGTTCGCACAAGGAACCTTCCACCATAGTTAGTATACCATGTGAGCCTAGAGGTTTTTACCAACCCCATGTTAAGCTCGTTACCATCCTCGTTACCGTTCGGTTATATAGAACGGTTACTTATACCAAAGGTGTGTCGGATATAGTAATCCCAGCACACCGAAATAACATACGTATGCCCCTATGGCCCGACGTGAGTCAGTAACTAGCTTTGGATAAGCTAAGGGAAGGTAGAAACCAAATTGGAATACCACCTATACATACACCAAGAGAGCCGAACCGGATATGATATCGACCCCCATCCATCACAACCGTGGCCGGAACAACCGGACTCCTCACTCCCCCGATTAGCACTTGTTAGTGATCACACAATATTTTGTTAAGTCACAACAAGCAACATTTAGGTCTTGTTAGACAACCAAGGGAAGGAGTCACAACTTTACAACATTTTAATGAATAACAACTATAAACTCTTTTCATGCCTTAATCTTATAAGGTCGTAACACACGAAAAGCAATCAACATCCAAGCCGGTGTAAACCGGTAGACAACAGACTGCAAGAAAACCATACCTTGGTCCTTGCCTCGTTTCGTTTCCACCTTGAGAGAATCCTATACACATTAGTAACGTCGGTTAATTATTTATTTAACTTCACACTTACTAATATTCAACATGATTGTATGACATGTTTTAATGTCTAATCTTACCCTAGGTTACCTTCATTATACACCCTAGGGTTAACTACATAAGTCACATTCTTTTCTGTTTTTTTTTTTTACAAGTTTAGGTCCGACCGGACTTGCCGACCGGACTTGTCCATGTCCGGTCGATTCCAGAGAGTTTCTCCCCTTCGGAAATTTAGCCCGACCGGACTTGCCAAGTCCGGTCCTATGTCCGGTCGATTCCAGTAACTCAATCCGTACACAATTACAAGCCCGACCGACCTTGCAAGTCCGGTCCCAAGGTCGGTCCATTCCAGAAGCCAATTCTCGCAGGGTAAACTGGGCCCGACCGAACTTGCAAGTCCGGTCGCAAGTCCGGTCTGCCCCAAATCTTTGTTTTCCTTTTACATTCAACTCCAAACTTCACCCCATATAACCTAGTACCCCCTAACCTCATTTGGGCACTTCAAACACAACTTAAGACATCCTTAAACACTCATAAAACTCATTTTCTAATTCCTTAAGCCTTTACTTATATCTTCCCAAAATTCCTAACACTTACAATGTTTTCTCCTAGTTTTTCAAGTGGTGTTTCATACCTAAGATAACTACTATCCCAAAAGCTTTCTCATTATTTTAACATCATCTCCCAAGCATCAACTCTCACAAATAATTCCTTATATCATTCTTGACACTCTTTTCCTAGTGTACACTTCTCCTTATTTTACCAAAGTTTGCCTAGGTATTTACCTAAGTCCCAAAGTGACTTTGGTACTTACTAAATCTCAAGATCATGTGTAAGTCCTTATTACACTCTAGAGTACTTCCTAGTACATCAAAATTCCTTTAAAAACATCATGAACTCCTTATTCATTTCCTACATTTTCTAACTCACCAAACCTTATGTAACACTTAGAACTTCTTACTTCTTACCTAAATTTTGACATGGATTCCCCTAGAACATTACTAAGCCTAAACTTTGCTTTCTCCATTAAACACACAAGAACATTTAGAATCACCCAGAACACTCTCATACACAACTCACAATTCACACTACATTACAATATAGTGCATAATTTAAATTGCATGGCACTTAGGCCTTAAAATGCATGGCTCTTAGGCCCCAGGTGCTTAAATCATAAACACTAACACTGAATTGCCACAATATATATGCTTTAACCTGCAAATACACTCCACACATATGCCTTTTACTAGTCTCTTGAGAACACTTTACTAAGTCATTCACCATTGCTCTTTAGGTAGTTTTAATAAGCATTTATTTAGCTCATTTCTCCTAGGCATTAACAACATTAAGTTAGTATATTTACCTCTTTTTTCCAAACACTTCCTTCTGTTTCCTTACAACCGTATGGTATTTTGATTCCTTGTCAAGTTCTAACAATATAAAAACACCATAATGAGTATTCAAGCTTTGAGCTTCATCTCATGTAACTACCCTAATTGTACATTGTTTCAAAAACATTAGTAGTTTTTTACCTTGATCTTTGAGGAGAGTTTGAATATATAACAAGAGAGGACCACCTAGTCCATGAAGTTGAAATGAAGCTAGAACAAGGTCACACAAAGAGCTATATCATGTGTATTTTTCGGTCAAGGTAGAACATGGAGGAAACTGATTTTTTCTTTGAGATTCCTACCTAGAAGCAAAGGAGATCAACAATATGTCCAAAGACAAGCTCAAGCTCCTTCAATGGTGGAACACCTTGGCACCGAAATGGGGCTCTTGAGTTTTGAGAAGATAGGAATGAAGAGCTTGATGAAGGAAGAGATTGGTGTGTTTGTTTTTGATTTGAACAAGTGAGCAAGATTTTACAAGAGGTCAAAGTGGGAGTTCTAATGGAGGTAGTAGTATTAACAGAGAGAGCAGCAGAAGGAAGGAAGAAGAGATTGTGACCGTGGAAATGAAGGAAGAAAAAGAGAAGGATAGAACTTACTTTAAGAAGATATTTGTAGTACAAAGTAAAAAATTAAGTTTTAGTTTTTCTTTACTTACTTATTATATCAACTAGAGAGTGGTGGTGAGTCACCACACTTAAAAACCGGCCCCCTTTATTAGTATGAGGGTATTTTAGTCTTTGTTTGTCAATTTAATTACTTAATACAACATTGTTATAAACTAGCTTATAAAAATCACTATTCACCTAAACAAGGCACTTAAAGGAAATTTTTGATTTCCCATTAATATAGCCACCCAAATGTGATACTATAGTACACATATATATTTAAGAGTAATGATGGACATTTAGCCACTCAAACCCATTTACAAGACAATTTTCAAAAATGTGCTTTAAGACTTCTTAAAGCACATTTGTGTTTTAACTTGTTTTCAGCTTGGTTTTCTTTGGTAATTGATTTTTAATATGTTCATTAATACATATATATAGTCTTGGTAAGTTCATTAGGTCTTACACGCCTATTCCAAGCTAGAGCACATTTTATAGCTCTTATTGACTTTAAAGCACATTTTGTGTTTGCTTTTGTTTAAATTTGTTTTACTAGTGTTTTTAAAGACCGTTTTAGTCTTAATAAACATGTTTTTAATGTTTAACCAACATACCAAGGTTTGGGGTATTTCATTCGTAACGAGAGTTAGGATTTGGGAATTGCTAGTAAAATCTATCTTGCGGGAGACCGGTTTTAGATTAATTTAGATCTGAAGTTGCAATCTAGAATTTAGAAACACTCAGGAAGGGAATTGATAAACTAGGAAGAAGTAGTAAACCAGGATCACCATTGATTTATTAGATAATCACTTTTATTTGTTTTCAATCTATTTAAAATCTGCATTCAAACCCCCAATTTATTATTGTTATTTTTCTCTAGTTTTAGTTAGTTGATTAGGGTAGAGATTAAACTAGACACAGCCTCCTTTGGTTCGATAACTAGGGAACTACCTAGGAAACTTGCTACGACAGACATACACTTGTTGATAACGTTTTGCCCGTACAAGTTTTGGCGCCGCTGCCGGGGAGGCACGGTTATTTAGTTAGTCTTTATTCTATTTTTATTTCTTTTATTTTATTTTGTTAGTTTGTTTTTAGTTTATTGTGTTTGTTTTATTTTGTTTAATGTTACTGTTTGGTTTTATTAACTCTGATGGTTTTGATTGTTTTTTATTATTTATTTATTTTAGGATTAGTATTTCGTTTCGGTTTATTTCATTTTATTTCTACTATTTTTTATTTTTTATTTTATTAGTTTAAATTTTTTTGTTTAGCATTGTTATGATTTTGTTTTCGTTTTATTTTTATTTTTCTTTAGTTTGATTTAGTTTCTCTTTTATTTGTTTATCTTTATTTTGTTTCTGTTTATTTTATTTTATTTTGATAGATTTTTGTTTAGTATAATTTTATTTTCCTTTCGTTTTGTTTTGTTTACATTTATTTTACTCATTTTTGTTTCCCTTAGCTTGACCTTATTTTATTTAAGTTTTTCTTAAACTTGATTATTTTTGTTTTGTTTCTATTTTATTTTAATTCGGTTAGTTTTATTTTGTTTGGATATATTTTATTATTGTTATTGGTAGTTTAGTTGGTATTCTTTTTCTGATTGAGTTTAGTTGTTGTTTTTTTGCTTTAATTACAGTTTATTTACTTCAATCAACATCAGCATTTTATCTTTCTTTTATTGTTTTAAGTTTTGTTTATGGTATTTACTCGTTCTGCAGGAGAACCAGAATTTGAGCTTGATCCCGAGATTGAAAGATTAGCTAGAAGAATTCGTCAAGAGCTTAATTTGGAATCAGTAAGTGAAGAGGAAGAGGTTTTACAGTTGTTAGAGGAGGAAGAAATCAGTTGTTCTATAGAACCTCTAGTTGATCAGTTTATTCAAGAAGAAGCAAACATGAGTGGAATAGTTAACCATGAGAGACGGATGAATGACTACAGTCGTCCTAGTGTAGAGGGACTCACGTCACCTATAGTGATCCCTGCACTACCACCTGGAGTTGAATGGACATTCTAAACCCACTACATCACAATGGTTTTGAATGCTCCACAGTTCAGCGGGACAGTCACAGAGGACCCATATGTTCACTTACATCTTTCCTGCGACTAGTTGGAGCTTGTTCTACTCCACCATCACAAGAGGTAGCTCGTCTCAACCTATTTCCATTTTCACTGAGAGATCGAGCTGCAGAGTGGCTGATTTCTTTGGCGCCCAACAGTATCACCAGTTGGACCGATTTAGCTAATGCTTTTCTGGTAAAGTATTTTCCTCCTTCTCGAATGCTGACAATGAGAGGGGAAATTACTAATTTCAAGCAATACAGTGGTGAAACTCTTCCTGAAGCGTGGAAAAGATTTAAAGGAATTGTTAGGAGAGTTCCTCACCATGGCTTGGGGGAAGAAGTAGTCCT
The DNA here is from genome assembly GCA_023374045.1 of Limonium bicolor. Classification (NCBI taxonomy): domain Eukaryota; kingdom Viridiplantae; phylum Streptophyta; class Magnoliopsida; order Caryophyllales; family Plumbaginaceae; genus Limonium; species Limonium bicolor. The sequence goes on from CM041781.1 coordinate 206,366,075, forward strand.
ACAATCATTTTATAAGACTTGGACCCCCAGAGCCGAATACTGGTGGATACTTGTGCTGGTGGGAGCCTTATGGAGTTGCCCATTGCCCGTATAAAAGAGCTTTTGGAAACATTGACAAATTCAGCTAATCAGTGGGGTGGTGCTAGAGCTTCTTCTGTAGTTCCTTCAAAGAAAGTTGCAAGTATTTATGAGACAGATTCGCATGCTCTCCTTGCTGCTAGGATGGAGAGTATGTCGAAACAGTTTGAGAAAATGTGTGCCTTCATGAGTTCGACATCAAATGTGCTAGTTGCTTCTGAGTCATTACCTCCATGTGAATTTTGCGGGGGGAGTTCTAGTATGTGTCAGTGTACCCCGCATCAGAATGAGGAGATGAACTATTTGGGTAATAGACAGGAAAACTTCCACAACTATCAGAATAATCAGGGGTATTACCAGCAACAACCGAGATATCATAATAACTTCAATCAGGGCCCAACTCAGAATCAACAGGTGAATAATAGTGGAGCTGGTATTTCTTCGAGTTTAGAGGCTACAATTCATGAATTTGTCAAGTCAACCACTATGAGATTTGTAGAGCAAGACAAGATAAATAATAGAATAGAGAAGCGGTTGGATGAACTTGCTCAGCGTCCTATAGGAGCTTTGCCAAGTTTGCCTGAGAGAAACCCAAGGGAACAGGCCAAAGCTGTTTCTGTTGTGGAAGATGATGTTCCACTTGTTGCTGCATTTCAGCCTGTTTGAAAAGAGGTTGAGGACTCCAGTAAAGTTTTTGAAACACCAAAGGAGAAAGAGTCTTCTGAAACTCGACCTTCTTACTCTTCTGTTTCTAATCGTAAATTTGAAGAACCTATTCCTTTTCCTGACAGGCTAAAGAAAAGGGACCTTGATGAACAGCTTGGAAAATTTCTTAAAATTTTTAAGAAATCAACTAAGGATAGCCTTTTTTCTGATGTGCTTAAGTGTATGCCAAATTATTCTAACTGGTGGAGTATTATTGGCTAAAAAATTCTTCTTTGCAGGAAAGGAAACGGTGAAGAAGGTAACTACTAGGAGTGGTAAAGGTAAAACTACTGAGCTTGAGGTGGTGAATATAGAGGAACCGGTGCTAGAGAATGAGCGTAATGCAAAGCCACCCAATCTCGTCCACCTCACCACCTGCAGTTGAAGTTGCTCCTCCAGTTCCCTTCCCAAATAGAACCAAGCGTTCCAAGGAGGATAGTGAGTTTGATAAGTTTCTTACTTTACTTCGTCAACTATCTTTTGATATTCCTTTTGTTGAATTAGTTGCTAAGGTGCCTAACTATGCCAAGTATTTAAGGAGGCTTTTATCTAATAAGGCAACGTTAGTTGAGATAGGGACTATTCAGCTTACAGAAACTTGTTCAGCGATCATACAAAAGAGCCTACCAGAAAAATGCAAAGATCCTGGAAGTTTCACAATTCCTTGCAGAGTAGGAGACATTGACTTCGACCATTGTCTTGCTGATTTGGGAGCATCGATCAGTCTCATGCCATACACTATATTTGAAAAGCTTAGGATTGGGGACTTACAGCCTACACGAATGACGCTTCAGTTAGCAGATCGCTCAATGGTTTATCCTTGTGGGATTGCTAAGGATGTGATGGTTAAGGTGGAGCATCTATACTTTCCTTGCGATTTTGTCGTACTCGACATGGCTGCAGATCCAACAGTTCCTATCATCCTTGGAAGACCCTTCCTAGCAACAACCGACGCTCGAATCAAAGTTGCTCACTGTACGATCACTTTGAATGCAGAGGGTGAGCAACTACTATTTTATGCTGGTAGGTCTTCGAAACAAGTTTTGGAAGCTTCTCGAACTTCTTGTCGCTGGGTTCCAAAGACAGCTCAATCATCTGGAGTCTCTTGAGAAAATGAGAAACGTCTAGCCAAAGACATTAAAGAAGGGCAGCTGGCTGGGAGGCAACCCAGCGTTATATTTTATTTTGTTTCTTTTTAATTTTGGCTTTAATTTCTTTTTGTAGTTATTTTCCTAGCTTTGTTGTCTATTAACTTTTAACTCCGTTTCTAGTTTTTGGTTGCTTTTAGTGTCTTTCTTTCAGATGAATGTTTCATGTGGATGCTGCAACCAGGCTGCAACACTTGAGTAAAACTCAAGTGTGGGGTGGGGTCGTTCTACATACGAAGTAACAACAAAATCCAGGGGAGTCCTAGTTTTAATTTCATTTAATTTTAGTTTGTTATTAATGACTGCTCTGTTGTGTTTCCTTTGGACATAAATGTTTTTCTGCGAGCTTTAAGTTTTTCACTCATGCCTTGTCACACAATGAAATACCCCGAACTTAAACATAAGGATTAAAATTAATCTAATATGTATTTAAGGGCCTAATGGTACCTGATTAATATTGGTAAGGAAAAATAAACCCAAAAGAAATAAAGAACGCTTAAAAGGCGAAAAACGCTAATAAGCGTTAAATAACCATAGGAGGTATGAGACCTCGGTTAGTGTATTAAATGGATTCTGAGGTTTAATAAGACCTAATAATATATGGGAACAATCCCGAAAAAAACGGATCCAAATAATGTATTAAAACGCTAATAGAGCATTAACGCACCGTTTTTCGAGAAAACCCGAAACCGAAAACGTGATTTAAGTGGTCAAACGAACCCGTAAAAATTATAAGTCATTAAATAAATATTATTAAGCATTTATGGAAGCTTAATAACCAATAAAAATAAAGAAACGAGAAATTCTGGAAAACGGGCCCGGTTAGTGAACAGTACCTAAACCGGGTAAAATAACGAGCGTTTTCTGTAAAGACGAAAAACGCTCCATGGTATAACTGTAGGGGGCCGGTTTTTATCAGTCAAATAACTCCCTCACACACACATGTAACTAGCTAACTAAATAAGAGAGCCAAAAAGCAAAAAAACAATAAAGTAAAAGCTACTTTATTTACTTTCCTCTCACCTCACTCTCACAACTCACTCACCTCTCTCTTTCCTCTCCCCCTCCACCGAATTCTCCCTCCTCTCTCTGCTGCAATGGCGATTTTTGGAGCTCCCCACAACACCATGGCCACTCCATCTTCTTCCTCATGCTCCATCCTCATGTAAGCTCCAAATCGAAAACAAATTACATATTTGAACTCCCCTCATTCTCCTCTATCATTCCCTCTTTTCAAAATTCGAAAAGATGAGTTTCACTCCATGGGTTTTCCCCATTCAAAGAGAAATAGACCAATGGGTAGCTTGGAGTCTTCTCTCTCCCGAGGTAAAAATCTACATGAAAAACTCATGTTTTCTTCACCTTCCTTCATAACCGATTTTGCCCCATTTGTAATGCTCTATTTTTCTCTCTCTTTGGAGCATAATATCAACCTTGCAATGGTGGTGGATTCACCTTCTTGAACTAAGGGCTAAACCCCTTCCAAACTCTCCAAAGGTAAACCCTAGAAATCTTGCTTTAAGCATTTCAATGAACTAGCATTAAATTAAAGGTTAGTATATTAATTGTAGTTGTTTTGTGTTCATTGGGTGATGGGAATGGAGTTTGGGAACTCCATTCCCCACATGGCCGATTTGGGCAAGAAAGAAAGAAGAGGAGAAATGGGAAAAGGAATGAAGAAATTATAAGCTCAAGGTAAGAGCTCTTTACTAATGTTAATTTTAATGCATTAGAGTAGTGGGAATGGATAAACTACTTAAAGAACCAAAACTTTGTATTAGTATTGAGAATTATGAATTTTGGGTATTTGTGAAATAGTATGTGAATTGTAGGCTTTGGAGCCAAATGTGATGTGTATGTGTAACACCCCTACTCTAATCGACTCCTAATCATCTTACTTAACAATATAATCGCAGCGGTAATCTCAACAAGTCAACTACTGGTGTCACCGTTCTTACTCGCCCATACGAGTAATAACGTACTTCCTGATATATTCTTACATACGAAATATTTTCTCACAGTGACAACAAGAGATAGATCTAAACTTCCCAAACCAAAATATAATACATTCACAGTGAGCTTTCTAAGTGTCCAAAACCTATACACGTTTCTAGATTCGTATCAAAATGCAACAGTGCATGTTCGAATAACTGTAATCATACTACCCCGCGCGTCACTCTCTTTGCCGGCACCGGAAGTTGCATACCTGCAAAAATGGTAGTTTGTGGTATGGAATCAGCCCCCGCTGAGTATGTTATTACCTGACTGTCATGCACCCTCGGACCATTCAGTTATTTGGTCGAGAGCATGCAACCATTTTCATGCAAATAGTTTAATATTAGAACTGTAAAGCAACATTATATTTTGCAGTAAACTCAAATAACAAATAAGCCCCCGGCTCCACACATCGCATCGTAATAGACCACTGAAAGCGTTATAACGCTTATATGAGTATGTAGACTCCACTCCAACAACACACCGAAAGTTCATAGTTGAGTACGTCGACTCGTTCGAACAATCCACAAAATCCACACACGAGCACAGTGACTCGACTCATCCAGTTCACACACAGATATAAGTACAGTTTATTTAATTAATCCAATTCACAACACACACTTATGAGTACAACGGCTTATACAATCAACACCAACATACCACACATAACCACACAGCATAACCAATGAACAACAAGGCGAAACAACGAGAATTATAAACGAGTATGAACTCTCGTCTTTGGCATGCACGCCCAAATAATGTTCGCCTAATGTACGAGTTAATAAAATCGTTCGTAATTGTTCAGTCATGTCTAATGACAGCGTCTCATTAGAACGACGTGTCTCTAAGTTACCCATCTCTTTGGCGGGTCACCCACGGCAGTAGCCACTCCAGCGGTAGAGTCTCCGTCCTACGAACAATCTGTAGTTCGTTGGAAATCTATCCTGATACTTACGGTTACCACACGGTATCCTAGTATCGTTAATGGACCACATTTCACAGCAAGAGCCACATCCTCTTGATAACTTATCTATACCATCGCATCGTTTTATTACTTTCCTTAACACAATAGACTAAGGTCGTTAGTCCAATCCTGAGTATGTCGACTCGGGATCCAGTGTTAGATACGAGAGCGGCGTTAAAGAGGCCAATGCTCCGTATATAAGTCTCAGATAATATATATCTTATTATCCTGATGCTACAACGTTTACTTACGTTCCTTATGTTACATACAAGATAGCATCACTGCCGCTAGTTCGTTTTATAATATGTTCATATATACGAACGGTACTGTTATCGCATGACAGTAATAGTAAAGCAGCATTTATACACAACTCAAGCATATTAATTCACACAAGCAGACATTCAATCTTATCACAGATTTTCACACAATGTCTGAACTGAGGAAGTCCTCAGAGACAATCAAGCCACATAAATAACATACCGTTCACCCTGGTGTATTACGGTGGAGTATGAATCAGCAAGATCCTATGCTCCGTGTGTCGTCTCTAACAGTCTATACAATACATAATGCTACTGATTAGCATACTGTATAACAACACAAAATTCTACGGTACCCCGTACCGTCACTAATAACTCCCGGTTAACCCCCCGTTATTAACTGTCAATGTTGGTCGGGCTTTCGGTTTAACTCGAGATTGGAAAAGTGTTACATTACATGCGTAGTCTTATCTCGTATATTAACATACTTATTGTTGGACTTGTTATCGCATGTAACTTAAACATATATTTGTAGATCGTATAGTTTGTTTCTCTCTTGCATGTATGATTCTTCGACATGCACTATACATCTCACCTTAGTATTTATTTTTCTAAGGTTAGTTTTTCCAAGTGTAATGTTGTATAATTCATATGTACAAATACTTTGCATTATTAAATCCTTATTATTTCATGTACACTCTTAACATTAGAATTCCATATCCAATGTTTATAATTCCTTTCCCTTCATCTCATATCATTTTAATTGTGGTAACACATAGTTATTGAACTATACTATATTTTCCACACTATGACATATATTTATTTATATATATGCATTATAGGGCTATTTATTATATGGTAAGTCATTATAATATTATTCATTCTTTTGATGAATACCTCTTATATTATAAATGTTATAGCTCTTATAACATAAAAACCATATTATAAATTTCATTCCAAAATAGTAATATTTCCGAACAGCACCTATAATTCCCAAATATTTACAAAATCCACCACATAATTTATATAATTTATATAATGTTATATTATAGTTATATAACATATATTATGACATTTAAGTCATTAAAACAATTATAACCTATAGTTATATTTTGTTATGAAATCCAAACAGCACTTAAACTCTCGGTTTTTAATTAATTCCCACCAACTTCCATAATTTACAAATCAATCCCAAAAATATATTCCATTGTTACACTTATAATGTATACCTTATATTATAATCCTTAAACCTTAATATAATTATAACCCATAGTTATAATTTCTCCAAAATACCGAGCAGACCCCATGGTCTTTTAAATTTAATTTCCACCACTTAACTTTCTATTTTCACCAATTTACTCCATTTTTAAACATATAGTTTCTAATATCACCAAAACTATATATATACATATATCTTCATAAAACCTTATATATAATCCCAAAAATTACCAAACCATACCAAAAGGTTATAAATATCATTATTAACCTTATACTTTCTCTAAATCTCGGTTTTACCACATATGTTACCCATGTGTAACAATGTTATGAAATATCTTATAGTATACCTAGATACATATAACTAAACTCCAAATTTACCCAAATCAACTTCTAAAAATCCCTAATAATCTAAGGTTTGTACTAAGCTCCATTTAGTACCCCTAGTTTTCGGAAATCACAATACCACCCCAAGACTTATAAATCTTTTACAATTTAATTACTATCTTAATATAAGGTAGTATTTTAATTCCTTAAATTCTCCAAACTTGGTCAAGGTCTCCTACATAGTCAACTTTGACTACTAATACCAATTGGGACCCAAACTTTCGGTAATTACCAACAACACCCCATACTTTTCTATTTTTACAATTTTTACCCAAAACTTAATAAAATGTTATACTTTTTATTAAATTCATTTAAAAACCCTAAATTGCTCTAAATTACCCACGGCTTTTCTAATTCCTTAATAATTACGAATTGGCCCCAACTTTAATTATAAGCATAAATAAAACTAAATAAGCTTATAAACTTAAATTAAAATGGCCTAATGACATGGCCTTATTACAACCTTGATCTTGCAAAATAAATTACACAATAAATGTCTCAAAATATAGCATATATATTCGGCCTCTCCATGGTTTAATTATTTTTCCACATAATGTCATAATTTGACCATTATGTTAATTAAATCTCTTAAATGACTAGCTTAATTTATCTTAGCCATTTTTTTTACATTTTTAGGTCAATATGACCTATATATGTATATTCACTCTCGGCCATATATATATATATATATTAAAGATTACAAAAATCATAAGTTTAAGGTGTTTATACCTTGATTTATCCTTGTATAGGCTCGGTCACTTGTAGGAAAATTCACCACTTGATTTAGACATGTTTAATACACAAAAACAAGATATGGTTACACTCCAAGCTTGAGCTTAACCATAAGGAATAATTAATGTAAGATTTAAGGCAAAAATCACCTTAAAAATGCGAGGGAAGTTCTAGGCATTTTCGACCTGAACCAAACACACCACAAGGTGTTAGATCCACCATATTGACATAGGAAATAGTTAGATCTCGAAATACTACCTTGTTATTAGGTTTTACCTTGGAAAAATGCCTTAAAAGAGAGTATTTCTCTTGGATCTCGGTCACCCTTGCTCCAAATGACTAACCAACAGATTCTACATGAAAAGGAGAAGAAGATGAGGCTATGACCAAAGTTTCACAGCCAAACTCGAAGGGAATCAAAAGTTATGAGCTTAAAGCACATTTTTACCTTAAAATGTAGATTTGAACAACCTTGGTCCCTCTACTGGTCTCAACCGAGTTTAGCTCTTGTTCTAACCTTAGAACACTGAGAATAAGCCATAGGAATAGATGAGCCACGAAATTTAGGTGTTGGTGGTGAAGAGATGAAGAAAAAGAGCCAAAAATGACATTAAAACACTTACATTAGGAGCTTAGGAGCTAGGTTTGTCTTCCAAGCTCAAGAACAAGTCTTGAGAGCTCCAAGGAAGAAGGAGAACTCGGCTGGGCAGTGTGGAATCGGACAAGGAAGGAGGAGAAGGTGGGAAAAGTAAGTAAAGTTTGAAATAATGTAAAAAGTAACATTATTTTCTAAAAGTAAATGCATTAGGTAGCATTATTGTCAATCAAGGAAATTATGCAGCCTCCTCTCTTATTGCCAGCCGGCTGCCATGGTCCAAGTGGGTCAATTAGTTGACCATTGACCATACTTGGTCAATTTGACTCATGCGGGCCCCACTTTAGGGTTTTATTAATATTTTAATATTAAATTTGTAAAAATTCGTAAATTTCTGGAATTAAATTCCTAATATGATATAATATGATTATATATCATATTTAAGGATAATTATAATTTTTAAGCCCATCAAAAATCAATTTAAAAGGCAATCTCACAAAAACGTGCTTTAAGGAGTTTTAGCGCACATTTTTGTGTCACAGGGTGTTCCTGAGCTTAGTTCTCTTTGAGAATGGTTTTTTGTTTCCTTGATTCATTATAATACTTAGGAGTCCACTCTGGATCCTATTTGAGGTTATACAATCTTTATGGTGTCTTAAAGCACATTTTTGGCTTTACCGATCTTAAGGCGTGTTTTGCCTTGTTGAGATCTTTTAGATTGTTCCCCAATAATATTTAGATGTTTAATAATCATCTTAGATCATTAATAGATCATTTAATTATATTTTAAAGATTAGGGGTATTTCAGTCTACCCCCCTTAAAAAGGCTTCGTCCCGAAGTCCTTAATCCTCTACAGTTCACCTAAGGAATCAAGTTCCACTAAGTAACCAACAGTCCATTGCTAGGGAGTAACTCCCACTAGGTTCAAACCTAGTCTATGCATACAACATATATTAAATAATTAAACTCATGGTATACTCATTCATATCACAGCACTAAACGAGGTGCACATCCAACTTATCAACCAAAAGTACTCAGCGGTACTATGTACATATTCAACAGGTGTAAACTCATAGTACACAGCACAGACAAGGTGCAAAACTCATAATACACAGCACTAGACAAGGTGCAAATCTCATAATACACAGCACTAGACAAGGTGCAAATCTCATAAAGTACTCAAAGGTGTTTGCAAGGAATACTCCACGCATCCCTATCTATATGTTAGTATCTCGCGAGGATACCCACACATCATTCCACATGTATGTGTGCACATATAGTTAACGTTGACAACTCACAGGGAAGCAGTCTTAAAGACCAGGACTTGGCGATCCCCAACCCAACCAACGTCTACTACCCGCGGACACACCGGTTTGATCATAACGAAGGACACTGCGGTCCACGGCTCCTCGGGCAGTCACCTTATTTCCTTAGTCACCCACAGACACGCCGGTCTAATGACAAAGGGCTCTGCGGTCCACGGCTCTCTGGGTGATGTCACTCGCAGACACACCGGTCTAATGGCGAAGGACTCGACGGTCCACGGCTCTTCGAGTGACGCCTAAATTCCAATTTCCATTCATATCTGTGTCCACTTGTAGGAAGTTTCGAGAATCATTCAACCCCGACGTGGTCAGTGTCAGTGTTGAACTATCTCTCACCTCAATTTGTGTTCGGTTTCCCTTGATCGGACCAGGATCAAGTTCAACTTCCCACGTCCATTTCAATCAATTAATTGTTTATTCATTTCTAATCTTGTTTCCTCTTGTTGCTTGCCACCTTGCGTTCTATAGATACACAAGTCAACTAGTGTAATTAATCTAGTCATTGGCATATAAGATCATGTATCCTAACCGTGTACCAAGTTCTCTTGACTTATCATTATTCATACAACACCTAGAGTATTCTCTTCTACTAGATTACACATCGGTCTCATGCCGATCCACTCATCGCATTCAAACAGTCGGTTTTATACCGAGTCACAAATCACATAATACGGAGCTTGCTACTCCTTCTATCCGAAATCTCTCATCAGGGCTACAGAAAGTCCTACTTGAATTCTCACATCAGAGCTAACAAGTTAGGTGTGATGTGACTATTGTTCGCAATGTTTGCGTAAATAGTCGGAAATAGGGTAAGAACAATCTATCTGTACTCCCTTTCCTATTCGCCATAACTAATGCGAATTAAAATATATTTATGTTCATACACATAATACATCACAGTATTACTTCAAGTAATATAACACAATCATGACACTTGTACTCTACGTACAATAATAGTGTTTGCAGCATGTGTACCATGCGCTACGTACTCCAACGTACGGTATGTTTAAGGCGTTCTACCCCCCTTAAAAGGATTACGCCACGTAATCTACGAATATATATCATCTTGAAGTAATAAGTTCAAGATGTTCCATTCCTGTGGATCTATTCGTGCACTAATGTGTTACATATTTCATTACCCCCTTTTTTTTTAGGGTCGGCTTTAGTCCATCTGGCTATACAGCCTATCTCGGTTAGGTGTATGTCTATTTATATACGGTTTGATCGGGAGATGTAAACACATCATTTGTTTTCCCCAAACCTGCTAGGCATGTCAAACCTATGCAATATATGGGCCCACTCGCTCCGCAAGCAGTATGCCCAACTACTTTATGGTTAGTTTACCTCTTTTAGGTAGTAGTTTTATGTCGGTTTCGACTCCACGTGACGGTGTTTTCTACACGGTCTTCCATAATTATGGGAATGGAGTAAGTTATTCGCTGTGTGGTATTGTTTGTTACACACTTTTATTATTTCAATTAGCTATTTATTTATTCTTTCTGTTTCCTATACATGTTCATGGTATACTCCCAAGGGTTCATGTCACCCTACCGAACTAACCTTCGGTTTAAGGGTTGTCTATGCTCTAGCACCTAGTGTTTGTAGTAATTTCCTTTAAATGTCAAAACGAGTCTGATATGCGCAACTAACTGGCGCCTCAAGACTCAAAGTTTTTCTCTCAGGAATGAGTTCACTCCGTAGGTACCTTATAGGTCCTCTTTTGCTGTGAACTCGAATCCCTAGTGTTTTGGTATTTTAGTACCCACACGTATGGTTCATCCCTTTACTCGATTAGGGGAATCCATTAGTTTATCTGGTCTTTCATGTTCTAATTCATACTAACATAATTGGGTTAACAGTTATTCTAATGGTCGTTTGTTGCGCACCATGTACCAGTCGATTAGACGGTTATCCGCTATTGCGGTTTGCATGGAGTATCTAATCTCTAGTTTAGAGTATCTCTCATAACGCTCGCTTTCGCCCTTCGTCTGTTGTAAACATACAGTACGACTGTGGGTTTTAGCTTGGTATTCATTTTCTGTTCAACCTAATTGGTACTAACATACTAACGTTTATGACTTGAGCATGTGGTTATTATTATTTAATGCGACATCATCGCGGCGCCCTCAGCGCGTGGTATAATTCTCTCTGTGTCCCCCTTTTTGGGTAGCATCTATTATCACAAAGGTTTCTCTAATATAACTTCCTTAGATACCTCAATTCCTCTTTTCATTCATGAGTTCAACTTGCCATTACCATTAAATTGGCCTTAGTTTCCTCGTTTACTAAAATCCCCAAAACTTATGTTTAACTCCTCCACTGTGGAGTTGCGACCTTATGTCACTTTATTATCACGCTATCCTTGATTTTCCTAACCTTGCTAGTTTGACTGAGATCTCTCTCGTCATTACATGGTTTACCTAGTCAGGGTTCCATTCGCTGACTTAGACATAGAGTGGATCACCTCCTGGGTCCTACACTACTCGTTTACATGCATGGGGTACCATACTGATACATTACTACTTACCCAACTAACTTAATATAGTCTGTCAGGCCCACAAGCTCCTAGGAGTGTGGTCGTCCCATGTCTCGTTTAGTGCACTCGTAGCGTTCGTACCCGGTGATTATCGTACTCTTAGTCTCGGTAATTTATGTTTGAGTAACTATGTTGCCAATTCTTAACCTTTAATGTCAGAATGGCCCTAATATTAGGTCCTATGGTTTCTTGTATTAATGTATATTTCCTTCAATTTCTCTAAGATAGGTGTTTGCGACTTATCGCCCTACTTCTGATTTCCACACGCTCGTCATCTGGTATCTGTGAGTGGGGATCAGTAACTACTTATTATCTCTCCCGTTCACTCTTAGGCTGTCAACGCCTTCAGATATGAGTTTCCAGTATTCGAATTCCACCCAATCTATTGGGTTACACCTTATGGTGTTTCCGGACTCCATGATAAAGGTTGACACTTCATGTTTCCCCTGTCTTATGGTCACTTTGGTGATACTAAGTTATCCCTCCGTAGGCCTATGCCATACGATATTCAGACTCCTTACTTATTCTGATAATTAAATGATTGTTAGTCTTGTTATTAAATTTATTCCCAGTCGGTTCTAAGACTTCCTCCTGGGGTTACAATTGGGTGCCCACAACCTAGTGGTTTCCGCTAATCATTCCTTTTCATTGTATAGTCCTTACTCTTATTCAACTCATATTTCCTCCATCCTCTTTGGGTAACGGTATCTCCCGTCATCAAGCAATTTTCACCTCTTTTTTTTATATATCCACTGCCCTCCATACGGGAGTCTAGCAGTATAACGGGTCAACAACACCTCCGGTGTGTGTAGTGCGGCATAACCTCGGCCCTTTTTATTGCGCGATCACCTCTGCCTCATAATTATATTTTTAAAAGGTCCTGCCTCATATAGCTCACTTCTTGCCTTCTGGCAATGTTCAATCGTAGTGGTTTAACCACGAGTGTCACGCACTCTCTAAATATGGTTATGCTGGTCCTGAAGACCCGTCACTCCCCACCGGTATTGGTTGACGTTTAATGTCCATACCGGCACTGGGGTTAGACTTGTAGGCACTAATTATTGTTATTCTCGTTTACTCTCCTTTTTATATTCTACTAAATGGTGTATTGTTATTATTTTTTTTTTTTTTTTGGTTTAATGGTCAGACCGGCTAGGTCTTCTCGAGGTTCTATCGACCTCAAACCCAAGGGTTTCGTACCCCTGCCCTTAAGAAGGTTGTGTCCTGCTCTATTGCATTACGGACTTACATAAGATTTAGTGTTTTATTGGTAACCGCCTGGGCCACCACGTCCTTTAGGGTTAGTTTACTGTCGCTGCACTTGCTGTAGCAAGTGCGCAAGGTAGGTTGAAATTTAGTACTTTGGTTAGTGTGGCACTTGCAGTGGCAAGTGCGCCATGCAGCCTGCGCCACCGGTACGGTGTGTCAGTGCAGTGCTATTCCCTAGTCGGGTTCCTGTGCAAGTCAAAAGTTCTTATTCAAATTTATATAGTCTCACTCCCGCACTCGTTCCCACAAGCTTGTCATGGTAATAAAGTCTTACTTTCCTCACGAGGCGTTGCATGATAGCAACTTGACGAGTTCTTGTTCCTACAGTTCTCAAGATTTCCCCTCATGCACGTCGGGCCATCTTGAACCTTCAGTGTTGCATGGTTTTAGAGTTACTCGCTTCGGGTGAGACTTCTACAGGTAATTCCCTCTGTATACTACATATCTCATAAACTAATCACTACCTGTCGTTTCTACCTCTCTCCCTCCAAGCGCACCATCGGTGCTTTCCTGGATGTAAGACAGGGTCGCCTTGCTCATAGCAAGTTAGCCCCATTAGTCCTACAGGAAATTTCCTCCTCAAACTCGGTCCATTATTTATCTCATCCTCATATGGTAGACATTATGTCATTACCAGGACCCCCGGTCCTAAGCATTACATCAAAACACAAAGTCTTATTTTCTACGTTTAACATAATCTTCTTAGCATCCACATCGGGTCTTTCCGATCAGGAGAGTTATCTCCGTGGTGTTTCTCATTTCATTGCCTCACTAGATAGTACTCGGGATACGGGCTGCGGCGGGTGGGGCACCATTGCAAATTTTCCGGGATGCTCTCCCATCAAGTGCGAGAGGTTCATACCATCTTCGCGTTACTTGGGGTTGCTGGACCTTCACCACCATCCGCTGCTCCGTGTTCTTCCTTAGTACTGTTACCCAGACCTCTCCCTGACATAAGTCAAGAGGACGGGTTAAACCTCAACTCGGTCTAATACCGCAGTCTCGGTCTTTTAATATTGAAGTGCCTCTACGGCTATGGTGTGCAAGTCTTAATCATTGCATCACCCCGCAAGGTCACGTATCCTCACAACGTTTCCCATATCCCCATAACTTATGCTCACTGTATAAATCCTACTATCTCTTGTCATCAGAGCGGTACTCCGCTCTGATACCACTTTTGTAACACCCCTACTCTAATCGACTCCTAATCATCTTACTTAACAATATAATCGCAGCGGTAATCTCAACAAGTCAACTACTGGTGTCACCGTTCTTACTCGCCCATACGAGTAATAACGTACTTCCTGATATATTCTTACATACGAAACATTTTCTCGCAGTGACAACAAGAGATAGATCTAAACTTCCCAAACCAAAATATAATACATTCACAGTGAGCTTTCTAAGTGTCCAAAACCTATACACGTTTCTAGATTCGTATCAAAATGCAACAGTGCATGTTCGAATAACTGTAATCATACTACCCCGCGCGTCACTCTCTTTGCCGGCACCGGAAGTTGCATACCTGCAAAAATGGTAGTTTGTGGTATGGAATCAGCCCCCGCTGAGTATGTTATTACCTGACTGTCATGCACCCTCGGACCATTCAGTTATTTGGTCGAGAGCATGCAACCATTTTCATGCAAATAGTTTAATATTAGAACTGTAAAGCAACATTATATTTTGCAGTAAACTCAAATAACAAATAAGCCCCCGGCTCCACACATCGCATCGTAATAGACCACTGAAAGCGTTATAACGCTTATATGAGTATGTAGACTCCACTCCAACAACACCCGAAAGTTCATAGTTGAGTACGTCGACTCGTTCGACAACAATCCACAAAATCCACACACGAGCACAGTGACTCGACTCATCCAGTTCACACACAGATATAAGTACAGTTTATTTAATTAATCCAATTCACAACACACACTTATGAGTACAACGGCTTATACAATCAACACCACCAACATACCACACATAACCACACAGCATAACCAATGAACAACAAGGCGAAACAACGAGAATTATAAACGAGTATGAACTCTCGTCTTTGGCATGCACGCCCAAATAATGTTCGCCTAATGTACGAGTTAATAAAATCGTTCGTAATTGTTCAGTCATGTCTAATGACAGCGTCTCATTAGAACGACGTGTCTCTAAGTTACCCATCTCTTTGGCGGGTCACCCACGGCAGTAGCCACTCCAGCGGTAGAGTCTCCGTCCTACGAACAATCTGTAGTTCGTTGGAAATCTATCCTGATACTTACGGTTACCACACGGTATCCTAGTATCGTTAATGGACCACATTTCACAGCAAGAGCCACATCCTCTTGATAACTTATCTATACCATCGCATCGTTTTATTACTTTCCTTAACACAATAGACTAAGGTCGTTAGTCCAATCCTGAGTATGTCGACTCGGGATCCAGTGTTAGATACGAGAGCGGCGTTAAAGAGGCCAATGCTCCGTATATAAGTCTCAGATAATATATATATCTTATTATCCTGATGCTACAACGTTTACTTACGTTCCTTATGTTACACATACAAGATAGCATCACTGCCGCTAGTTCGTTTTATAATATGTTCATATATACGAACGGTACTGTTATCGCATGACAGTAATAGTAAAGCAGCATTTATACACAACTCAAGCATATTAATTCACACAAGCAGACATTCAATCTTATCACAGATTTTCACACAATGTCTGAACTGAGGAAGTCCCATAGACATCAACCACAATATAACATACCGTTCACCCTGTGTATTACCGTGGAGTATGAATCAGCAAGATCCTATGCTCCGTGTGTCGTCTCTAAACAGTCTATACAATACATAATGCTACTGATTAACATACTGTATACACACACACAAACTCTACGGTACCCCGTACCGTCACTAATAACTCCCGGTTAACCCCCCGTTATTAACTGTCAATGTTGGTCGGGCTTTCGGTTTAACTCGAGATTGGAAAAGTGTTACATTACATGCGTAGTCTTATCTCGTATATTAACATACTTATTGTTGGACTTGTTATCGCATGTAACTTAAACTATATTTGTAGATCGTATAGTTGTTTCTCTATTGCATGTATGATTCTTCGACATGCACTATACATCTCACCTTAGTATTTTATTTTTTAAGGTTAGTTTTTCCAATGTAATGTTGTATAATTCATATGTACAAATACTTTGCATTAATAAATCCTTATTATTTCATGTACACTCTTAACATTAGAATTCCATATCCAATGTTTATAATTCCTTTCCTGAAATACCCCAAACCTTGATATGTGGTTTAAATATCAAACTATGGTATGTAAAGGCTAAAAAGTGCCTTAGTAACATCAGTGAACAATTTAAAACATAGTAAAGTGCAATAAAGCACTAAACACGTTTGAGCAAAAACATGCTCTAAGCTATGAGTGAACTTGGTTAGGACCCAAAGAGCCTACCAAGACTAAATAATATTCAATTATGATTTAATAAGGCTAGATAAGTCCTTAGGAAGCTTTGGAAGACAATGAAACCAAACAAAACACAAATAAATACCTTAAAGTCAATATGAGCAAAATGTGCTCTAAGCTTGGAATAAATTTGTATAAGACCTAAGGTCATACCTATACCTTATAAATATGTTAATGAACATATTAATCAATTACCAAAGAAAACCAAGCTTGAAAACAAGTTAAAACCAAAATGTGCTTTAAGGAGTCTTAAAGCACGTTTTTGAAAAATTGTCTTGTAAATGAGTTTTGAATGGCTAAATGTCCATCATTACTCTTTAATTACATGTGTACTATATAGTATCACATTTGGGTGGCTATATCATGGGAAATCAAAAATTTCACTTCTATGTGCCTTGTTTTAGTGAATAGTGATTTTTATAAGCTAGTTGTAACATTGATGTTATAAGTAATTAAATGAGTCAATAAAGACTACATTACCCCTAGGCTTAAAAGGGGGCCGGTTTTTTGTAGTAATGAGTCACAAACATGTTAACTTATTAAGTAAATAAAGATGACTCATAAGTTACTATTTGCTTTAAGTCATAAATATCTTCAAAAACAAACCAAACTCACTTCTCTCATTTCTTTCTTCATTTCACACCGGTTCCTTCTTCTTCTACCTTCTTCTTCTTCTGTTCTCACGGTGAAGCTACAGCACCAGCACCATTTCACCATCTTCCATTGTCAATATCTCATGACTCACTTAACCAAATCAAAAACAAACACCACCCATTCTCTTCCTCTCAAGCAAGCTCTTCATTCCTATCTTCTCAAAACTTCAAGAGCCCATTTCGGTGCCATGGAGTTCCACCATTGAAGGGGCTTGAGCTTGTCTTTCCACATATTATTGATCTCCTTTGCTCCTAGGTAAGGAATCTCTAAGAAAAATAAGTTTCCTCCATGTTTTGTGTAACCGAAAATACTCATTAATGGTGCTCTTGGTGTGACTTTGTTCTAGCTTATTCCAACCTTTCATGGGCTAGGTGGAGTCCTCTCTTCATAGATATTCAAACTCTCTTCAAAGATCAAGGTAAACACTACATTGATGTTTTAAATAATGTAAACCTAGGGTTTACAATGAGATGGAGCTTAAAGCTTGAATACTCATTATGTTGTTTGTATAATGTTTAGTAGTTGGCAAGGAAACCAAATGCCTTACCGGTTTTGTAAGGAAACAAGAAAGAAATTTGGGAGGAAAAAAAGGTAAATATGCTATCTTAATGTGGTTTAATGCCTTAGGAGAAATAAGCTTATAATGCTTGTTAAAACTACCTAAAGAGCAAATGGTGAATGACCAAGTAAAGTGTTCTCAAGGAGACTAGTAAAGAACATATGTATTGGTGTATGTATTTGCAGGTCAAAGCATTATTTATGTGGGAAATTCAGTGTTTAAGGTT
This sequence comes from Limonium bicolor, assembly GCA_023374045.1. Classification (NCBI taxonomy): domain Eukaryota; kingdom Viridiplantae; phylum Streptophyta; class Magnoliopsida; order Caryophyllales; family Plumbaginaceae; genus Limonium; species Limonium bicolor. The sequence continues at coordinate 206,384,197 of CM041781.1, forward strand.
ATGCAATTTAAGGGCCTAAGAGCCATGTTATTTAAGGGCCTAAGTGCCAAGCAATTTAAGTTATGCACTATATTGTGATGTAGTGCTTGATGTGTGAAGTTTGTGTGTAAAAATGTTCTTGATGGATTTTAGGAGTTCTTGAATGAAATAAGGTAAAAACCTAAGTGTTTGGATGTGAGTATATACAAGGGAAGCTATGGCCAAATTTGGGAAAAATGTGTAAGAAGTTCTAAGTGTTTTAAATGGTCTTGGTGAACTAGGAAGTGTTAAAGGTGAATAAATGTTTACTTGAGAAGAAAACATGTATTAAGGTGATTTAGAGTGATGCAAGAATTTAGGTGTTATCTTGGAAGTTCTAGGAATTCAATGTGTGTTTTGAGGATGTATTTAAGTCCTGGAGAAGTTTGTTTAAGGTTTAGGAATGTTGATGTACAAGGAAGAAATGATGTTTAGGTAAGGTTTTGAGAAAGGAATTCAAGAAGTTGTGAAAAGAGGATTGGTTAGTAAGAGGAGATGCTTGGGAGATGATGTTATGAAGGTGAAGAAGCATTTAGTGTAGTGGTCATTATAGGTGAAATACCACCTAGAAATCTTAAGGAGAAAACATTCCAAGTGCTAGGAATTTTGTAAGAAGTTTGTGAATGATAAAATGGTTTTGGTGAGTGATTTAAAGAGTTTAGCACATGGATAAAGGTGTGTTTGAAGTGCCTAAATGAGGTTAGGGTATCTAGGATATATGGGGTGAAGTTTGGGGTTGAATGTAAAAAGGAAAACAAAGATCTGGGGCAGACCGGACTTGCGACCGGACTTGCAAGTCGGGTCGGGCCCCAGATTACCCTGTAGGAATTAGTTTCTGGAATGGACCGGATATAGGACAGACTTACAAGTCCGGTCGGAGTAGAAAAATTTTGACGGAAATGTGTTCTGAATCGACCGGACTTGGGTAAGTCCGGTCGGCAAGTCCGGTCGGACCAAAAATGTGTTAAAGGTTATGAAATGATATGTAATGATGGGGATTGATAGGTAATGATGTTATAAGGTTGTTAAGGACATGTTAGGTGAGTTTTAAATGGCAATTAAGTGGGTGAAAAGTTGTATCAAAATGTAAAAGTAAAACAAGTTACAATAAAAGTAATGTATGTAACTAATTAACGGGAAAGTAAGCATTAACTTAAATAATCAAGCAAACCCGAGGTTAATAAAACACATGTGATGTTAACAGTTGTTCGAAATCGCTCGAGGAACATAAGTGGACATGGTAAATGACTTCCGGTGACAGGTATGGTTTTCTTGCCAAGGCACTGTGTCCTACCGGATTACACACCGGCTTGTATGCCAAGGTGTTTTTCTGTATGTTTGCCACGTTGTAAGATCAAACATGTAATGAGTTTACAGTAATTCATTTATGTGCGTGTACAACTCCGATACCATTTAACCTCGGAAGTGTTAACCTTAGTTAACTGAGTCTAGGATCACATGAGAGTTCGGTATTCAGAGTAAACGACCCGAACCATGGGACGTACTAACCACGGCTATGCGTGTGTTAATTGTGTGATATGTGTATGTGAATGTAGGGATCTCCCTTGTGTGTTTAACCCAGTTGTAACTGTATGGTGTGTAGTTATTATGAGAACTCCATAGTGGGGTTCTAACTAATATCTAAGTAAGTAGTACAACAGTGGTGAGGAATCCGGTTTGGCCGGTCGCGCTTGTTGGGAGAGGGTATCCTTTTAGCCTTACCCTTCTCTTTTTTATGGTTGTTTCCCTCACGGGTTATGATCTCCCATTAGCTTACTCCAAAGCTTAGCTATTCAGACTTATGATCGGTTTAGGGGGAACATGTGTTTATGTGGTGTGTTCGGGCCTCCAACCCGAACCGCCTTAACTTAAGTTACTCGTCCAACTATTAGGAACGGTAATGAGTGTTGTGTTATTGTATAACGAGCTTATCATGAGACTGGCAACATTCTCTAGGCTCACCAGTGTATAAACAATGTTTGGGTCGGTTCCTAAGAGAACCATTCCCGCTTATGTTATGTATTTGTTGTGATGCAATATCTATTGTGATGTTATGAGGTACACGTTGAAACGTGCAAGTGTTGTTTATGTGTATGTAGTGTATGTTATATGTTGTAAAATGTGGAGTGTGTGGGATCATGGATATGATTCCCAGTTTGTGATAAGAGGCGTTTAAGGATAACCCGATTTAAGGGTATGTGTCGTCTATTAAGGAAGTAGCTCCATTAGAGGAGGAACACTCTAGGGATGATGAATACCATGAGTGACTTATTAAGTAAGGATATATTATCCGTTTGTTGAGCCGTTGAGGCGAATGTTATGTGATGTGTGTTCACTGTTACATGCATGATTTAAATATAATCAACCGCATGCTAAGACGACAAGTAGTTGTGCGTGGCCCGGTAGCATGTGGGCTGCGGGATTACCATACCAGCAAAGGTGCTGAGCCCCTGGGGGCCACCCTTTCTCTTCTTTTCCTATTTTCAGGTACAGAGAGCTGGAAGCCGTTCGAGAGTAGGACGGGGTAGACATTGTACATGGGTAAACACTTAAGTGTATATATACAGTAGTGTAGTAAGTCCGAAGTTGTTGTCGGCACCAGTTTATAAATACTCGGTATAGTTGGAAGATGTACGTTGTTGTTGTTGTTAATGGAAAGGGATAGTAATGTGTGGTCGCTCGGGAATTTAGCCCATCAGACCGGTACAATGTGTATGTATAGCCTTGTTAGCCACGTGGGTGGCTAACGGCGTGTAACACCAACGAGTTAAGTAATGTGATGAGGTTGGTATTTCCGCTGCAGTTTATTGTAAGTGTGTGTTAATGTTGGATGGGTGTTACAAAAAGTGGTATCAGAGCGAAGTATCGCTCTGATGACTGAATTACCGAGCTTAGGAAGTACCGAGTTAGGATTTAAGTACTTTGGGTTAAGGGTTAGTGATAGCGTGAGAGATACGCTAGTTAGGACTTACCAGTGTGTACTGGAAACCTACAATATCCATCCCACCCTCCACAATCCCTGTTTATAACTTGGGCAACAACGCCAGAGAGATGGAAGTCCACTCTTACTCGGGAATACCCGATCTGGCTGTTATTAAGTATCTCTAAAGGTACGGAGAACCTGTCACACGGTAGATCCCGAAAACTGGGAATCCGGAGACGGTTTCCATCTGAACAATGTTAACCCCGCATTAATAGCGAAGAATGAAGAATCTTGTGTATAAAAGAATAGAATTTCCGGCAACCTGGGTCAACATGCCGAGCAGTCGAGAATAACCAGCTTGCAAACGCACCGACCGTGCAACAGGCAAGAAGTGGATTATAAACCCGAGACGAGTGTCTACGGGACCACAATTGATAAATAATACACCAACGGTATACCAACCGACAAAGGAACTACAACGTAGTGCCCAAACAAGAGACCAGTCTCAGTAACCACAACAAGGGTGGAACGGGCTACGAAGAGGAAGCAATAAAAGGAAAAGGGGTCTCCCAGAATGGGAAACACCCTAGTTAATGATTATCATGTGAAGACAGTGAGAAGTCACCTAGAGGAGTTATTATCAAGACAGTAAGATCAGTGAGGGCCAACAAGGCCACTGATAACAGTGCGAATAAAAACAATACCACAACCGGTATGTGTTGAACCGATAGCCAGTTAGCAAGGCGCACTTGCCATGGCAAGTGCTGCTGTAACAGGGCTGTTCGGGAAATTTATAACCACTACAAGTACTTGGTGAAGTACCATGAAGTTAAGTGAGATCATTGTAACCATGGAAGGGCTTAATAGCCTAACCTCTGTAATTGTAAGTGCACCAGTCAGCAAGAAGCTAGACTTGGCTAAGGTAAGAAGATGTTGTGAAACCATGAAAATTTTCTTTCAAACCCAGATTTATTCAAACCCTTTTCTTTTCAAAACCAAATTTTCCTTCAAACCAACACTTCTTTCCACCTTCTTTTAAACCAAACCAGTAAAACCAAGGGCAGATGATAAGATACAACAGTGGATAAACTTTCCCTCGATTAAGTTCGGGAAGCAAGGAACGTATATTGTCAGGGACAATATAAGGGAGTTGACAACAGAATGCTTCACCTAGGCGTGTGACGGACACTACGAGTGTACCAACTGAATTGTGGGACGATCGCACTCCGATAGGAGCTTGTGGGCCCGACAGACCTACTTATAGGTTAGTTGGGTAAGTAGTAATGTATCAGTATGATACCCCATATATGTACACGAGTAGAGTCCGAAACACGGGAAGTAGTCGACTCCGTCTACGGTCAGCAGTATAAATCAAACAAGAGCTAAGGATTACAAGGAATAGTTGAAGCTAAGGAACTCAGTTAAGTTAACTAGACTAAAAGAGTCAGTGAATTCATTTCCAAGGAAATGTTTTAAGAGTCAGGAAGTGCGAAGTGCACTGACTGTTATGTAAAGACATCGTATATATCTTAAGGATCCTCAGGGATAAACATGATAGCTGGAACGGAGACTCAGCCTATGCATGGCAAGGCAGATGCCTAATGTGGACACATTAATGCGCAATGAACGGATGAAAATTCCCAGAATGAGTACCTACACTACCAGGAAATGTTGATCTTCACAGAAGGAGATAATAAGCCATTTAAGAACGCAAACGGCGTGGCTAACTCAATATATCAATAAGTGTGAACTAAATGTAAAGCATAACTTAACTTAGCAACACCCAGGAGCAATCCTTGAAGGGTGTTCGCATCAACAAGTGTTGCACGAAATGGCATGACAGAAACACAAGGGTTGAAACTAACACCCAGTTTAGACATAAGTTGTCAGGAGACGGACTGACAATCCTAAGGGGCATCCCATGAAAGGAACGGAATGCAACGACCTTGTCATGGAGCTCAATATAACGTCCAAACCATGTAATGTTGTACAGAGAAGTACATGTGTGTGAACAGCCTATAATGAGCGCAGCTCAAGGCAAACAAGGCTCATAAGCCATAAGCAAGATATGTTTATAAATTCAATTGATTGTAGAAGTTTATGTTGTATAAGTGAATAGAGTGGTAAAACGAACCACTGCATTAAGAGTGGGGATACCTCTCGATATTGTGAGACCGCAGGAGTGGTAGTTATGTGTATCAAGCCTAAGAAATATGTTAAGGATTGACCATATTGTTATTGAAAGAGAGCAGTTAGCTTAGTAACATGTGTGTATAAAGTGAAACACCGAGCTGAATAACGCCGGTTGTGACTCGAGTGATCAATGCTCAAAGAGTATTCAGTAGTCATCCAAAAGAATGACAAACCGAATACGAGTGATGTAAGTATATGCGTGGAAGTTAATGTGATAGTAAATACGATGTAAGTTAGTGTTATACAATAAGTACGGTGCGCAGTAAGCGACCGTTGTATAAGTGTTGTTAAACGATGATGTGGCGGATAAGACCAGTTATGAGTTAAACTCAATGGACATGCAAGCAAATGATGATACACAGACTGGGCAATAATCCAATGGTCGGTACTATGTGATAAGGAACTCAGTGTGAATTTTCTACTGCAATCACATAAGGGATTTACTGTCAAGAGTTTACGCCTCTGCACTCTGTATGACTGAGTGTTTTGGTATTGCACTTGTGCGGTAATGATCGAGTGGGATAGCTAGGAATTGGAAACATGTTAATGGTGGAGGAATAATGTTGTAATGGCCGATGCATAGGAAATGCAAGACCGCACCAATAAAGGAGAACTTGTACAAAACCAAATGTGGAGACATGATTACAGTAAGTGACTACAGTAGCACTAGCTGCCAAATATCGGTATGAAATATACCCCAATGTTGTAAATAGCTGAGAGAGCACTACACACTAGGTAGTAGCTCAATCTCCACCGACAGTAAGTCGGAAACGAACAAGTCAATCATTGTGAATTACATAGTAGTTTACGCTGTAAGCTATTGGAGAAGTGAATGGAAAATTGTGAAACTCACCGAATCCGCTCAGGGTAAAAGATACCGTGCGTCGGTTGAGAAACCATTGTTACCAAGATGAAGGTGACAATTGGGGATGTACAATACAGTAAGAATAACAATGGAGCAATTAAGCTCTACAGTTACTAGAGTTTCACAGCAGAAACTAGTGAGCCAGTGATTCAAGTGTTAGCACTTAAGTACTATTAACGCCTAGAAGCCTAACAGGCCAGAATCGAAACCAACTAAGAGTTTAAACAAACTCCAGTGAGAATTCTTGGTTTAGGGACTAAACCGCCAATATGGTTAAGATCCTCTAATCGGAATCCATTGTATAATAAACCGCGTGGAAGTTGAAGTACTTCACGACGGCAGAACGTTTTAAGCCAATGTTTAGTGATTGATTACGTGGGCGTAATCCTTTTAAGGGGGGTAGAGCGCAAAACCACTTAGTGTACTTAGTGTATATTACCGTACAAGTGTACGTAGTGTATGTGACTTATATTGTGCATAGCACAAAATTATATTATTGTTTTGATGATTGGTGTGTGTGTTACGTAAACATACACATTCATTCATGGTTTAATTGTGGTAATTGCGCACAGAAGATGCGAATACCATTGTGATAAGTGTGTGTATTTGTTAACAGTTGTGAGTGATAGTACAAGTGTGGGAGTAGAGAAACTCCCGGGGGAACAAACCCCGACAGTGTATAAATGTGAAATTGTGTGTTGTATTTTGATAAAATATATGTGTATATATATACTATATAGTGATTCAAGAAAGGGCATGATACCGACATAGAACCTGGTGAGAATAAGATTCCCTAGGTAACAGGATTAAAGTGAGTGGAGGTAACTGATAGACGGAGTTCTATCCTTTGGAGATGTTATGATCATGATTAGAATGATTTAAAGATAGAAAATTGGAAATGAGTGACTTAGTTGATGCTTGAAAATGAAGTGGGAAGTGGAACTTGATTTGCATGCGATCAAGGGAAGCCGAACACAAATTGGAGTGGAAGGATAGTTCAACACTGATGCTGATCACATCAGGGTTGGATGACTCTTGAAACTCCCTATAAGTGGTCACAAATAACCACGCTAAGAAAAGAAGCAAAGAGCTTAAGTTGGACTTGGAGTTGTGTGTGTGTTTTCAAAAGGATTTTCAATTGGTATTTATAAAACGTTGATGGATACTTTACGTAATTAAAGTCTTCTTACTTAACCTCACAAGGAAATTTTAAACTTAGTGATTGTTTTAATCTCCCAAAGGCACGGGGACGGAAGGTGTCCATCGCGACCGGGTTCTGCGGGATCACAGTGTATATAAAAGATATTTGTGATTGCTATACATGCTATGACATGTTGTGTGGTGCAGACGTTATATTGTGAGTGGTTAGAACAGGTGTAATTAACATAAAAGAAAGAAATTAAAACCCAAAAATAACGTCGGGCTGCAAATAAATCCCGGTCGCAGTAGTATAGTGAAAATGTAAGCAACCGGATGTCGAACCGTGGGACTAATATATATATTATAGTACCTAAGCGTGTCACAAGAGGGGGGTGGATTAATTGACTTGTAAAATAAATAAAAAGAAAGAATAAAATAAACTTAGTTGACAGATAAATAAAATGGAACTCTGGGTCAGGTTAATATAATCTGCATAATTAAGCTATCTCTACTGGTTTAATAATTTGGCAAGGTTCCTGTAATTATCCTAAGGACTAAGTCATAGCCTCATAAGAACTCGTTCACCTGTAATGCAAGGTTCTAATCAAGGTTCAAGCAAAAGCCTGCGAACGGCAGAGGAGTATTGAGGAATTACATTTGCAACTGAATACTAACTTATTAAATCATAATCAAGTTTCCTCCAGTTTTACGCCTTAATTAACCTGTCTATTTATCACCGGTCTGATCATCAAATAGACTTAGGAAAAATTTAATAAATTCGCGAGATATTTAAAAAGATGATAACTTTAAGCGTAACAAACTGTATATAAATAAACCAAAAAAATATAGCATAATTAATACAAACATATAATAACCATTCCCAGAGCGTACGTAAACTAGCCTAACATATTAAATAGAATAACAGAAAACAAGAATGATAGAAATCATCCAATACACTCCGTCTCGCTGCTTTTTGTATACGAAAGGCTAGAGGTGGATTTGGTGGACTGTAAAAAATAAAATGGAGAAGGCGGAAGAAGAGAAATGAGATGGCGCGAGGTTGTGGTGTTGGGTCGTGGATGGATTGATTGTGGATTCGTGAATGATTTATTGAGTGAAGCTCGTGGGTTTATATAGACAAAGAAAGAAGAAAGCAGAGAAGATAGACAGACGCGTGAGCGAGCAAATGATTGAGGCGGTGGAAGATTGAGCTCATTGATTGCTCACTGATTGAAGGGGACAGAGCGTATGGAGAAGCGTGAATTAAGGTAGGCGCTGCAAGTTGGACGAGTTGTAGTCGGCGCGAGTTGCAGACGAAGACGGGCGAAGAATAAGCTCGCGTCGAGAATTAATCAGAACCGCCTCCTTGACCGCCCATTAAGAGGCGGTTGCCTCTGTCTTGACCGCCTCGCGGTCTTATGTGTGTTGTCCGCCTCTTTGTAGGCGGTACTCTCTGTTGTGTCCGCCTCGCGGTCGCATGTGTGGTGACCGCCCAAAATGAGGCGGTAGCCTCTCCCTGTTCCGCCTGTTTATAGGCGGTAGTGAGTATGAGTCTTGTCCGCCTGTTTTGAGGCATGTGTCTCTCGCGTGACTCTCTCTTCTACCGGCTCTAGTTTCTTCGTTTGGAACCCGTTTTCTGAGCCGTTTGCGTCTATGTGTTTGTCTCTTGGTCTACTTTAGTCCCAGCTTGGTTTTCCTCATGTTAAACCAATAAATTAGTGAGATAATAATAAAACATAACTAGAGGAAAACTAACCGAAGTGGAGAAATGAGCAAGAAAAGTGTTAATATTATATATGAAATACACCTATAAATCATGCTCATTTGGACACTTATCATGTGGTATGTGTAATAAATGTTATTTTGACTTTGATCTCCTAAAAGTGTATGCTATTGAGACCTATGAGTCTAAATGTGTTGTGTTACATAGACCTAAGTGTCGAAGACTGTTATGTTATGGGGACCTATGTGTCCAAATGTTGTGATGTTACCCGAGACCAGTGAGTCCAAGGGGTTGTTATGTATGTTAAGTGTTGTTAAGATACCCGGACCATTGAGTCCGAGGTTATCATGTGAATATGTTAGTTATGTGTGGATGTGAATGTGTTGCCCGGACCATTAAGTCCGAGGTTGTGATGTAAAGTGTGTTTGGTTATGGAAGTTTATTTCCAAGTGATTCCTGTGTTCTAATCTAATGATGTGTGGAAAGTGTGAACTTCGAGGACGAAGTTCTTTAAGGGGGGTAGATTGAAATACCCCAAACCTTGATATGTGGTTTAAAATCAAACTATGGTATGTAAAGGCTAAAAAGTGCCTTAGTAACATCAGTGAACAATTTAAAACATAGTAAAGTGCAATAAAGCACTAAGACACAGTTTGAGCAAAAACATGCTCTAAGCTATGAGTGAACTTGGTTAGGACCCAAAGAGCCTACCAAGACTAAATAATATTCAATTATGATTTAATAAGGCTAGATAAGTCCTTAGGAAGCTTTGGAAGACAATGAAACCAAACAAAAACACAATAAATACCTTAAAGTCAATATGAGCAAAATGTGCTCTAAGCTTGGAATAAATTTGTATAAGACCTAATGGTCATACCTATACCTTATAAATATGTTAATGAACATATTAAATCAATTACCAAAGAAAACCAAGCTTGAAAACAAGTTAAACACAAAATGTGCTTTAAGGAGTCTTAAAGCACGTTTTTGAAAAATTGTCTTGTAAATGAGTTTTGAATGGCTAAATGTCCATCATTACTCTTTAATTAACATGTGTACTATATAGTATCACATTTGGGTGGCTATATCAATGGGAAATCAAAAATTTCACTTCTATGTGCCTTGTTTTAGTGAATAGTGATTTTTATAAGCTAGTTTGTAACATATGATGTTATAAGTAATTAAATGAGTCAATAAAGACTACATTACCCCTAGGCTTAAAAGGGGGCCGGTTTTGTAGTAATGAGTCACCAAACATGTTAACTTATTAAGTAAATAAAGATGACTCATAAGTTACTATTTGCTTTAAGTCATAAATATCTTCAAAAACAAAACCAAACTCACTTCTCTCATTTCTTTCTTCATTTCACACGGTTCCCTTCTTCTTCTACCTTTCTTTCCTTCTGTTCTCACGGTGAAGCTACACAGCACCAGCACCATTTCACCATTTTCCATTGTCAATATCTCATGACTCACTTAACCAAATCAAAAACAAACACCACCATTCTCTTCCTCTCATCAAGCTCTTCATTCCTATCTTCTCAAAACTCAAAACTCAAGAGCCCCATTTCGGTGCCATGGAGTTCCACCATTGAAGGGGCTTGAGCTTGTCTTTCCACATATTATTGATCTCCTTTGCTCCTAGGTAAGGAATCTCTAAGAAAAATCAAGTTTCCTCCATGTTTTGTGTGTAACCGAAAATACTCATTAATGGTGCTCTTGGTGTGACTTTGTTCTAGCCTTATTCCAACCTTTCATGGACTAGGTGGAGTCCTCTCTTCATAGATATTCAAACTCTCTTCAAAGATCAAGGTAAAACAACTACATTGATGTTTTGAAATAATGTAAACCTAGGGTTTACAATGAGATGGAGCTTAAAGCTTGAATACTCATTATGTTTTTGTATAATGTTTAGTAGTTGGCAAGGAACCAAATGCCTTACCGGTTTTGTAAGGAAACAAGAAAGAAATTTGGGAGGAAAAAAGGTAAATATGCTATCTTAATGTGGTTTAATGCCTTAGGAGAATAAGCTTATAATGCTTGTTAAAACTACCTAAAGAGCAAATGGTGAATGACCAAGTAAAGTGTTCTCAAGGAGACTAGTAAAAGAACATATGTATTGGTGTATGTATTTGCAGGTCAAAGGCATTATTTATGTGGGAAATTCAGTGTTTAAGGTTATGCAATTTAAGGGCCTAAGAGCCATGTTATTTAAGGGCCTAAGTGCCAAGCAATTTAAGTTATGCACTATATTGTGATGTAGTGCTTGATGTGTGAAGTTTGTGTGTAAAAATGTTCTTGATGGATTTTAGGAGTTCTTGAATGAAATAAGGTAAAAACCTAAGTGTTTGGATGTGAGTATATACAAGGGAAGCTATGGCCAAATTTGGGAAAAATGTGTAAGAAGTTCTAAGTGTTTTAAATGGTCTTGGTGAACTAGGAAGTGTTAAAGGTGAATAAATGTTTACTTGAGAAGAAAACATGTATTAAGGTGATTTAGAGTGATGCAAGAATTTAGGTGTTATCTTGGAAGTTCTAGGAATTCAATGTGTGTTTTGAGGATGTATTTAAGTCCTGGAGAAGTTTGTTTAAGGTTTAGGAATGTTGATGTACAAGGAAGAAATGATGTTTAGGTAAGGTTTTGAGAAAGGAATTCAAGAAGTTGTGAAAAGAGGATTTGGTTAGTAAGAGGAGATGCTTGGGAGATGATGTTATGAAGGTGAAGAAGCATTTAGTGTAGTGGTCATTATAGGTGAAATACCACCTAGAAATCTTAAGGAGAAACATTCCAAGTGCTAGGAATTTTGTAAGAAGTTTGTGAATGATAAAATGGTTTTGGTGAGTGATTTAAAGAGTTTAGCACATGGATAAAGGTGTGTTTGAAGTGCCTAAATGAGGTTAGGGTATACTAGGATATATGGGGTGAAGTTTGGGGTTGAATGTAAAAAGGAAACAAAGATCTGGGGCAGACCGGACTTGCGACCGGACTTGCAAGTTCGGTCGGGCCCAGTTTACCCTGTAGGAATTAGTTTCTGGAATGGACCGGACATAGGACCGGACTTACAAGTCCGGTCGGAGTAGAAAAATTTTGACGGAAATGTGTTCTGGAATCGACCGGACTTGGGTAAGTCCGGTCGGCAAGTCCGGTCGGACCAAAAATGTTGTTAAAGGTTATGAAATGATATGTAATGATGGGGATTGATAGGTAATGATGTTATAAGGTTGTTAAGGACATGTTAGGTGAGTTTTAAATGGCAATTAAGTGGGTGAAAAGTTGTATCAAATGTAAAAGTAAAACAAGTTAAAATGTAATGTTATGTAACTAAGTTAACGGGGAAAGTTAAGCATTAGACATTAAATAATCAAGCAAACCCCGATGTTAATAAAAACACATGTGATGTTAACAGTTGTTCGAGAATCGCTCGAGGAACATAAGTGGACGTGGTAAAGTGGACTCCGGTGACAGGTATGGTTTTCTTGCAACCTGTGTCCTACCGGATTACACCGGCTTGTATGCCAATGTGTTTTTCTGTATGTTTGCCACGTTGTAAGATCAAACATGTAATGAGTTTACAGTAATTCATTTATGTGGCGTGTACAACTCCGATACCATTTAACCTCGGAAGTGTTAACCTTAGTTAACTGAGTCTAGGATCACATGAGAGTTCGGTATTCGGAGTAAACGACCCGAACCATGGGACGTACTAACCACGGCTATGCGTGTGTTAATTGTGTGATATGTGTATGTGAATGTAGGGATCTCCCTTGTTGTTTAACCCAGTTGTAACTGTATGGTGTGTAGTTATGATAGACTCCATAGTGGGGTTCTAACTAATATCTAAGTAAGTATGTACTAACAGTGGTGAGGAATCCGGTTTGGCCGGTCGCGCGTTGTTTAGGAGAGGGTATCCTTTTAGCCTTACCCTTCTCTTTGTTATGGTTGTTTCCCTCACGGTTATGATCTCCCATTAGCTTACTCCAAAGCTTAGCTATTCAGACTTATGATCGGTTTAGGGGGAACATGTGTTTATGTGGTGTGTTCGGGCCTCCAACCCGAACCGCCTTAACTTAAGTTACTCGTCCAACTATTAGGACGGTAATGAGTGTTGTTGTTATTGTATAACGAGCTTATCATGAGACTGGCAACATTCTCTAGGCTCACCAGTGTATAAACAATGTTTGGGTCGGTTCCTAAGAGAACCATTCCCGCTATGTTATGTATTTTGTTTGTGATGCAATATCTATTGTGATGTTATGAGGTACACGTTGAAACGTGCAAGTGTTGTTATGTGTTATGTAGTGTATGTTATATGTTGTAAAATGTGGAGTGTGTGGATCATGGATATGATTCCCAGTTTGTGATAAGAGGCGTTTAAGGATAACCCGATTTAAGGGTATGTGTCGTCTATTAAGGAAGTAGCTCCATTAGAGGAGGAACACTCTAGGGATGATGAATACCATGAGTGACTTATTAAGTAAGGATATATTATCCGTTTGTTGAGCCCGTTGAGGCGAATGTTATGTGATGTGTGTTCACTGTTACATGCATGATTTAAATATAATCAACCGCATGCTAAGACGACAAGTAGTTGTGCGTGGCGGTAGCATGTGGGCTGCGGGATTACCATACCAGCAAAGGTGCTGAGCCCCTTGGGGGCCACCCTTTCTCTTCTTTTCCTATTTTCAGGTACAGAGAGCTGGAAGCCGTTCGAGAGTAGGACGGGGTAGACATTGTACATGGGTAAACACTTAAGTGTATATATACAGTAGGTGTAGTAAGTCCGAAGTTGTTGTCGGCACCAGTTTATAAATACTCGGTATAGTTGGAAGATGTACGTTGTTGTTGTTGTTAATGGAAAGGGATAGTAATGTGTGGTCGCTCGGGAATTTAGCCCATCAGACCGGTACAATGTGTATGTATTAGCCTTGTTAGCCACGTGGGTGGCTAACGGCGTGTAACACCAACGAGTTAAGTAATGTGATGAGGTTTGTATTTCCGCTGCAGTTTATTGTAAGTGTGTTAATGTTGGATGGGGTGTTACATTTCCCTTCATCTCATATCATTTTAATTGTGGTAACACATAGTTATTGAACCATACTATATTTTCCACACTATGACATATATTTATTTATATATATGCATTATAGGGCTATTTATTATATGGTAAGTCATTATAATATATATTCATTCTTTTGATGAATACCTCTTATATTATAAATGTTATAGCTCTTATAACATAAAAACCATATTATAAATTTCATTCCAAATAGTAATATTTCCGAACAGCACCTATGATTCCCAAATATTTACAAAATCCACCACATAATTTATATAATTTATATAATGTTATATGATAGTTATATAACATATATTATGACATTTAAGTCATTAAAACATTATAACCTATAGTTATATTTTGTTATGAAATCCGAACAGCACTTAAACTCTCGGTTTTTAATTAATTCCCACCAACTTCCATAATTTACAAATCAATCCCAAAAATATATTCCATTGTTACACTTATAATGTATACCTTATATATATAATCCTTAAACCTTAATATAATTATAACCCATAGTTATAATTTCTCCAAAATACCGAGCAGACCCCATGGTCTATTAAATTTATTTCCACCACCACTTAACTTTCTATTTTCACCAATTTACTCCATTTTTAAACATATAGTTTCTAATATCACCAAAAACTATATATTATACATATATCCTCATAAAACCTTATATATAATCCCAAAAATTACCAAACCATACCAAAAGGTTATAAATATCATTATTAACCTTATACTTTCTCTAAATCTCGGTTTTACCACATATGTTACCCATGTGTAACAATGTTATAAAATATCTTATAGTATACCTAGATAATTCATATAAACTCCAAATTTACCCAAATCAACTTCTAAAAATCCCTAATAATCTAAGGTTTGTACTAAGCTCCATTTAGTACCCCTAGTTTTCGGAAATCACAATACCACCCCAAGACTTATAAATCTTTTACAATTTAATTACTATCTTAATATAAGGTAGTATTTTAATTCCTTAAATTCTCCAAACTTGGTCAAGGTTTCCTACATAGTCAACTTTGACTACTAATACCAATTGGGACCCAAACTTTCGGTAATTACCAACAACACCCCATACTTTTCTATTTTTACAATTTTACCCAAAACTTTATAAAATGTTATACTTTTTATTAAATTCATTTAAAAACCCTAAATTGCTCTAAATTACCCACGGCTTTTCTAATTCCTTAATAATTACGAATTGGCCCCAACTTTAATTATAAGCATAAATAAAACTAAATAAGCTTATAAACTTAAATTAAAATGGCCTAATGACATGGCCTTATTACAACCTTGATCTTGCAAAATAAATTACACAATAAATGTCTCAAAATATAGCATATATATTCGGCCTCTCCATGGTTTAATTATTTTTCCACATAATGTCATAATTTGACCATTATGTTAATTAAATCTCTTAATGACTAGCTTAATTTATCTTAGCCATTTTTTTACATTTTTAGGTCAATATGACCTATATATGTATATTCACTCTCTCTCGGCCATATATATATATATATACTTAAAGATTACAAAAATCATAAGTTTAAGGTGTTTATACCTTGATTTATCCTTGTATAGGCTCGGTCACTTGTAGGAAAATTCACCACTTGATTTAGACATGTTTAATACACAAAAACAAGATATGGTTACACTCCAAGCTTGAGCTTAACCATAAGGAATAATTAATGTAAGATTTAAGGCAAAAATCACCTTAAAATGTGAGGGAAGTTCTAGGCATTTTCGACCTGAACCAAACACACCACAAGGTGTTAGATCCACCATATTGACATAGGAAATAGTTAGATCTCGAAATACTACCTTGTTATTAGTTTTTACCTTGGAAAAATGCCTTAAAAGAGAGTATTTCTCTGGATCTCGGTCACCCTTTCTCCCTTTCTCCAAATGACTACCAACAGATTCTACATGAAAAGGAGAAGAAGATGAGGCTATGACCAAAGTTTCACAGCCAAACTCGAAAGGAATCAAAAGTTATGAGCTTAAAGCACATTTTTACCTTAAAATGTAGATTTGAACAACCTTGGTCCCTCTACTGGTCTCAACCGAGTTTAGCTCTTGTTCTAACCTTAGAACACTGAGAATAAGCCATAGGAATAGATGAGCCACGAAATTTAGGTGTTGGTGGTGAAGAGATGAAGAAAAAGAGCCAAAAATGACATTAAAACACTTACATTAGGAGCTTAGGAGCTAGGTTTGTCTTCCAAGCTCAAGAACAAGTCTTGAGAGCTCCAAGGAAGAAGGATAACTCGGCTGGGCAGTGTGGAATCGGACAAGGAAGGAGGAGAAGGTGGGAAAAGTAAGTAAAGTTTGAAATAATGTAAAAGTAACATTATTTTCTAAAAGTAAATGCATTAGGTAGCATTATTGTCAATCAAGGAAATTATGCAGCCTCCTCTCTTATTGCCAGCCGGCTGCCATGGTCCAAGTGGGTCAATTAGTTGACCATTGACCATACTTGGTCAATTTGACTCATGCGGGCCCCACTTTAGGGTTTTATTAATATTTTAATATTAAATTTGTAAAATTCGTAATTTTCTGGAATTAAATTCCTAATATGATATAATATGATTATATATCATATTTAAGGATAATTATAATTTTTAAGCCCATCAAAAATCAATTTAAAAGGCAATCTCACAAAAACATGCTTTAAGGAGTTTTAGCGCACATTTTTGTGTCACAGGGTGTTCCTGAGCTTAGTTCTCTTTGAGAATGGTTATATTGTGTTCCTTGATTCATTATAATACTTAGGAGTCCACTCTGGATCCTATTTGAGGTTATACAATCTTTATGGTGTCTTAAAGCACATTTTTGGCTTTACCGATCTTAAGGCGTGTTTTGCCTTGTTGAGATCTTTTAGATTGTTCCCCAATAATATTTAGATGTTTAATAATCATCTTAGATCATTAATAGATCATTTAATTATATTTTAAAGATTAGGGGTATTTCAGTATGTGTATTGGAATTGTGGACGGAGAAAATATGAGGAATTTGTATTTGTATGTGTGCTGGTAGAACCCTTGTGGTTTGGCTAGAATAGGTATGAATTTGGTGAGAAAATGTGTGTATGGATAAGAAAGAAAGTAGAGGAACTATGGCAAAATTTTGGTAGGAATATGTATATGTATGGACGACTTGGGGAATGGAAAACCAAGGTGTGTATTGGAGTTAGTAGAGATGTTTAATGACTATGGAGTAGTAGTTGTGGTAAGAGAATGAAAGGATATAAAATCTGTAGCAAGAATTGTTGAATGGCATTGGAGAAACTAGGAGGATTTATGTACTTGACCTTGGGAGTGAGTGTTGGACTTGAAGAGGAGAGGCAATGCATTGTAGGCATTGGAAATGGCATTAGGAGAGGAAAATGTATGGAGGAGGTGGGAACCAAAATCTGTAGCAAAGAGGTATTAAATTGCATTGTAGAACTAAGAAGAAATAGTGTGCAAGATTTGGTAAAATGAATGTTGGACTTGGGTATAGATGGTACAATTGCTTGGAAATGAATTGGCATGGTAAGAGGAGGTATTTGGGATGCTAGGAGTGACATTGGTAGATGAAGTATTGGATGGTAGAAGTTGGTTTAAAAATCTGTAGCAATGAAGAAAGATAATAGGTATAAGTGCTGGAATGAAGTGAGGAAAATTGTGTAAGTGGATTGATGGATTTAGCAATAAATTTGATGGATGAGCTAAGGTGAATTAGAGGATTTAAATGTTGTTTAAACATGTAGGAAACATGTGGAAATGAGTAGGAAAAGATTGGGTGTGAATTGAGTAGAGTTTGGGATTCAAAATAAGTAATTAAAATGGGTACTGGGCTGGACCGACCCTAGGACCGATCCTAGCAAGGTCGGTCGACCCGAAAATCTGCAATCTCGGAAGCTTCTGCATCTGACCGACCCAGGGGACCGACCCTGACTGGGTCGGTCGAGTAGAAACTTTTAGTCGGAAATGCTTCTGCATCCGACCGACCCAGGGGACCGACCCTGCCTGGTCGGTCGAGTGGAAATTGTTAGTTGGATTGCTTCTGTAACGGACTGACCCAATGGACCGACTCTGGCTGGGTCGGTCGGGCCGGAATTTTCTGTAATCAAAGTCTCTGTACCCGACCGACCCATGGGTCCGACCCAGGGTGGGTCGGTCGAGTCAAAACTTACAAAAAAAAAAACTATAGGACTATGGTTAGTATATAAATATATGTATATGTATACCCACCTATACATATGTGCATATATATACAAGTATACCATTGTTAAGCAATGAAAAGTAGTAAATAAAATGTAAGTATAAGAATGTGAAGACTTAGTAAGTATGAGTTAGGAAGCGTAAGGGTAACCGAATTAAATTAATGATAGTTAGATTAATTATTTGGGTTGTATGTATATCATAGGATTTGAATTTGTGAACACCGGAGGAACGTTGGGATACAAGTACAACGGTGAAAGGTATGATTTCTTCATGCCCTGTATCCTAATCTGGTTACCCCCATTTTGTGTGCTTATTTGATCACCTAAATAAGATAAATGCATGAATCGGACTATATTGCACTTACCTGTGCTTGACTTATGTTGTTCTTGATAATTATTGTCTTGAACAATAGTTTGTATAATTCATGAAATATATGAATAATGATGAAGTGTAATTGTATCTCGTAGTGTACTTGTATGTTGTATTGTATTGTGTATGGATGTGTATATGAATAATGTATTTGTGTATGTGGTTGAATGAATGACTTCTACTAATTCCTAACTACCTAACTCCTAACTTAAGTGAGTAAATTGGAATGAGTAGAAGTCCGATATAGCTTCGGCCACGCGTGAGGATGAGGAGACACAAGAGGTTGGATCCGATTCTTGACTCTTAAGCTGGTCCGTGGCCCAAACCCCTTAAATGGGTAGCATCCCGGATTGGTGAGTCAAGTAAGCCCGGTGGTGGGACCGTGTATTCCCTGCCCGGAGGTCCCGACGACTTAACATGAGTAAGAGTAAGAGTAAGTAAGTAAGTATGAGTATGAGTATGAGTATGTATGCGTATGTATGGAGTAACGAGTAAAAGAGTAATCTCCACCCGATTAACCCGGGTGGACCAACGAAGCTAACAAGAATTTATATTGTGTATGTAATGAGTATATGTGTATTTCGGAAGAAGGTAAGTATGTATTGGATGGTTATGCTGTATTCCTTGTATGTGATGAAGTGTATGCATGTATACCCGGCGTAAGTATTATTGTATTGTGTATAAGAGCATGTATGCATGTATGTTTGAATGAAAATGAACTGCATGTATTCGACCAAGTGGTCGGCGTACCCTCACTAGTACGCGGGGTATGCGGTAATCATGCGCAGCGAAAGCTGACCCCCTAGGGGGAACGTTTTTAGTGTGCAGGTACCCGAAGCGGATGTGGTCAAGGTAAGAGACCGGCGGCACACCCTCGTATCTAGAAAGTAAGTAGTTGTGAGGAATGGGTAGTAAGTAGTCTCTTAGCGAGTATGTATGAACTTGGAAGAGGTATTATACTTGTACAAGGATCCTAGTAAACTCGGTATGTGGATTATATTGTATTGAACTTGGAGAATTGTATTGAACGAAGATTGTAGCATTTGTTTAGTAAATGGTGTATGTGTTGTAGAGATGTAGTACTACGGGATTCCGGTCCATCAGACCGATGTTGTATGTAGAAGAAGTAGCCTTGTTAGTCACGTGGGTGACTAACGGCATTGTATCGCCCATTGTATGTAAGGATGTATCCGCTGCGTGTATCTGATGTGTAAGGAGATTGGACGGTAAGCAGTGTATTAACGGTAGGGGTGTTACACACAACGAGGACATTGTTTAATTTTAAGTGTGGGGTAGGGAGTGACCTTCAGTTATCACTGCAAACCAGTAGTTTTGATTGTTTTCAGGTGATGAATAATATGCTACTCTTTGCCGTTAAATGTTGAATTTTGGGTGAAAATATCTGTGGAAGTTTGAAATTGAGCCTGATGACAACCTTAAAAATCTTTCTGCTTAAAAGTTGTCTTTCCGGAATTGTTTTTCTTAAATTTACTCTATTTCACTGAAATTTGATGGATTGGCTGATTGTGGAGACTATTGCGTTTAGCTTTGGATCTTGGAAATGATATGAATGTTTGGAATGAAAGGATAAGGCAAGGTACTCCTCTGATCAAAAATTTCTTAAACCGAATCAGGCCTCTTTTATCTGGTTATTAAGTCCTCGGGGCTTTATCATTTATCTACCTAAGGTCTTGTGATCTGGGATAGTTGGCCCAAAGCCGTTACATGGATAAAGAGAAAAGTCTGGGTGAAGGAACAACTATGCAATTAATTAAATAAATCGTTTGTTTTTATTTCTTGACGAAGAAAAGTTTTTGCATGCGAAATATTTGATTGTAGTTTTTTTTTAGTTTTTGATCATGAGTGTGTGGTGTTGAAAGGTATTGCGGAATAAGGCATTACTTCACACCCCTTGCCATCCAAAGGGTAATGGAATGAAATTGGTGGAAGGTCCTGAGCTAATTTGTGTTTCAGTTTCTACAATTCAGCCTATTTATGCTTTTATTAAAAACTATTCTTTATTCACTGTTTGCGAAAACTGATAGCTTAGAGCAGATTGATTTTTCCGATTGCCATTTTGCTCGTTTTCCTTCTGCTTATGTTTGATTCTGGAGTTTAATGTTTCAGTTTGGAGCAGTTATATTCTTTATTTGCTTGAGGACAAGCAAAAGCTAAGTGTGGGGTAGTTGATAAGTGTGGAATTTATCTATATTTCTATGTTTAATGTGATTATTATTTTATTGGTTTATATGATAAATTCCTTACTTATATGTTATTTTATGTTATTGGAAGAATTTCCCTTACTTGTGGTTTTATGGAAAAAATAGATAAAAATACTGAGAAAAAGGCTTAGGAGCGTATGTCAAGAATTTAAGGATCAAAGAAGTAAACTGACATAAAAAGAGCTTTCTAGTAAATTTTAAGTGTGATCCAGGACAGAGCCGTGAACATGGTATACAAATGGGCTCGCTTTGATATTTGGGAGAGAGCCATGCAGTTACGTGGGCTGGATCATTATGCTACATGATGGAAAATATCATCATGACCGTGGTGGCAACTACTTAGGCTGCTACCGACATTGCACGTGGACCTGGGCTCGGATGAAACAAACGCGAGAAGCACTGGGAGCTGGCCCAGCTGGGTGAACCTGCACGTGAGCAGGATGACCGCATGCATGCATGGCTAAAGTGACATGGGCTTCGATCTATTTCTTGATGAGCATGCATGGAATTGGGCTGGATTTATTTACGTACACATTGAATTAGGCGATTTCGTTGACTAATGAAACAGCCACATGCACATGGGCGGCGGGAGCATGAATGTTCGTGACAACATATATATAAATACACATTTGATGGGGGACTCATGGGCTGACGTGGTGCTTCCAACAAATTGAGTCCATCATGCTGCAGTGTGGACCGACATACTCAAGCACCATATTATATTTGAGTGGGAAAACAAAAATCAGTTATGTACACATTTCATGCACGAGATGGCCATTCTCACCACGAGCTGCACGTGGGAGACATAAGCACAAGTCAACAGATAGGCCCACATGTACATGAGACCGAAAGGCCAGGACGAGTGGGCTTTACAATCCAGTTATGGCTTTATTCATGGACTTACATACATCTGCACATCAATTAATGACGGAGGGACATTACGAGACCGATGGGCAGAAAATACAGAAGGCAGCCTCGATATTAGACATTACAGAACAGAATTTCGGAACCTAGCCGCCGTAGGCGACAGAAATAAGAGATAGAACCCTAGCATAGCCGCGAGCACCATATAGGAGTTCAAGACAGTTAGCGCAGCCGGAGCAGTTTACAAACGAGAACAGATTCACAACTCTAGCGCCGTCAAGTTTGATACAGCCGCCGAGTTCAGTAGAGACAGAGAGAAGACAACAGTTTGGGACCGGGGACAACATAACAGATTGAAATTTTGTCATTAGTTCTTCATTAAAGATTTGATGGCTTTCTTCCTCTCTATTATTGTTGTTTTCGTATTTATCATGTCTGAGTAGTTGTTAGAATTCTGGTTTACTATGGAGAACTAGTTTATTAATTTGCTTCCTGAGTTGTTGAATATAAATTCTATACAGATTGTAGTTTTGTTCCTAGTTATTTATTGAATTCTCTTTAGATTAATTATTGCTTGAGTTTATTTGGTATGAATTGCTTACAAGTGAGAACTGCGGCGTTCATTAGACCTTAGGAATATTACCAGTGAAATTACAGATGACAATTCCTGGGGATTAGCTGACTAGAAACTAGATGAATCGTTAACGCTACTAGTTAATTTGTAAATTCGTAACGAGAGTTAGGATTTGGGAATTGCTAGTAAGAATCTATCTTGCGGGAGACCGGTTTTAGATTAATTTAGATCTGAAGTTGCAATCTAGAATTTAGAAACACTCAGGAAGGGAATTGATAAACTAGGAAGAAGTAGTAAACCAGGATTCACCATTTAGATTTATTAGATAATCACTTTTATTTGTTTTCAATTTATTTAATTTCTGCATTCAAACCCCCAATTTATTATTGTTATTTTTCTATAGTTTATTTGTTAGATTAGGGTAGAGATTAAACTAGACACAACCTCCTTTCGTTCAATAACCTAGGGAATACTACCTAGGAAAACTTGCTACGACAGACCAGTACACTTGCTGATAATACGTTTTTACCTGTACAAGTTTTGGCGCCGCTGCCGGGGAGGCACGGTTATTTATTTTAGTCTTTATTCTATTTTTTTTTCTTTTATTTTATTTTGTTTAGTTTGTTTTTTAGTTTATTTGTGTTTTATTTTATTTTGTTTAATTGTTACTGTTTGGTTTTATATTAAACTCTGATTGTTTGATTGTTTTTATATTTATAGTTATTTTATTTTTAGGATTAGTATTTCGTTTCGGTTTATTTCATTTTATTTCTACTATTTTTATTTTTTTATTTTATTAGTTTAAATTTTTTTTAGCATTGTTATGATTTTGTTTTCGTTTTATTTTTATTTTTTTTAGTTTGATTTAGTTTCTCTTTTATTTGTTTATCTTTATTTTGTTTCTGTTTATTTTAATTTTTTTGATAGATTTTTGTTTAGTTTAATTTTATTTTTCCTTTCGTTTTGTTTTGTTTACATTTATTTTACTCATTTTTGTTTCCTTTAGCTTGACCTTATTTTATTTAAGTTTTTCTTAAACTTGATTATTTTTGTTTCGTTTCTATTTTATTTTAATTCGGTTAGTTTTATTTTGTTTGGATATATTTTATTATCGTTATTGGTAGTTTAGTTGGTATTCTTTTTCTGATTGAGTTTAGTTGTGTTTTTTGCTTTAATTACGCTTTATTTACTTCGATCAGCATTAGCATTTTATCTTTCTTTTATTGTTTTAAGTTTTGTTTATGGTATTTACTCGTTCTGCAGGAGAACCAGAATTTGGGCTTGCAAGGTCGGTCGGACGGAATTTTTGCCCAGAATCTTCTGTTAAAAGGCTACATTTTAGGGCTTCCTTCCCCATTATCCAACACACACGAGCCTGAAACAAGAGAAAGAGAGGCGAAAATAGAGGAGAAAAGTAGAGGAGAAAAGAAGAGAAGAAAGAAGGAAGAAGAAAGTGAAGATTTCTACCTCCATTGAAGCTTGGGAGCTCCTCTAATGGCTAATTCTCCCTTCTCCTTGCTCTTTCCTTTAGCTATGGCTGAGTAGTTCCATTTGTATCCTAGGATGAGGGTTTGAACCCATTTTACTCATTGAATGCTAGAAACCTAACTCATTTATTACTCTCGTTTTATTCCCTTCAATATCAATTAATGCACTAAATTGATCTCTTATTGCATTTATGGTGGTTTCATTCAATATTTGAGCTTGAATTTGGAGCTAGACCAAGAAGGGAGTAAACCCTAACTTTTGCTTTCTTGATTTTGGAAGTGAATGCTATGGGCTATTGATTAAGAGTACTTGCTTAATGCTATTTGATGACTTGAACCTCTTTTAATTATGGGTTTTGATTATTTAGGTAAGAATTGGATTTCCCATGATTTGGGGATTTATGAGCTAAACTCTAATAGGCACTGAGATGATGAGTTATGGTTTTGAAGTTCTTTGGGTGAATTAGGTGATTCCCGCTATCCTAGGGTACTTTCCCCATCCATTCCATACCAAACATTTTACTGTTTTTATTGCATTTCAATTAACAAACAACCAAGCTTGCCTCTGGCTAAACCCCCACTTTTACTGTTTATTCGCACTTAACTATTACTGAAGCTTGGGATTTAGAAACCAATTTCCTTATGGATACGACACTTGTTTTATTGCAACGAATTGGGTGCACTTGCCCATTTTAGCTAGGTTTAATTACTATGTTTGTAATTTTCCCAACAAGTTTATGCACAATAAATGCAATAGGAGATCAAATCTAAAGCATTAATTAAGAATTGATGAGGAGAAAACAACTACAAAAGATGAGTTAGGTTTACAAAAGCAATTTTAGGATTTTGGGGAGAACCCTCATCCTAAGGTATACAAGAGTTCAAACAGCCATTATAGAGTAAAGGAGAGAGAGAGAGAGAGAGTAAGAAATGGCCATTAATGGAGCTTGGGAGCTTCAATGGAGGTGGGTCTTCCTCCTCTTCTTCTTCTCTTCTTCTTCTTCATCTTTTCCCCCTATTTTTTCTTCCTTTGGCGTCGCTTTTGGTCTGGGTTCGAACTCTTGTATACCTTAGGATGAGGTTTCTCCCCAAAATCCCCAAATTGCTTTTGTAAACCTAACTCATCTTTTATAGTTGTTTTCTCCTCTATAATTCTTAATTAATGCTTTAGATTTGATCTCCTATTGCATTTATTGTGGTTCCTTGTGAAATTATATCTTGAGCTTGGGATTAGACAAATTGGGGATGAACCCTAATTTCCATTTCTCTAGATTAGGGAGTGGAACTTTAGGGCTATTGTTAGGAGCTTGAAATTAATGCTATCTAGTGACTCTAGCCTTTCTTAAATTGGGAGGTGTGATTAATTAGGTAAGATTTGATTAGTCCATGATTTGGAGAATCTTTACATTAGCTCTAATAGACAACTTAGTGAGGTAAAAATGAGAGCATATTTGGGTGATTTAGGAGATTCCCACTATCCCAAGGTATACACCTATCTTAGATTAATTAGTTTAACTTTATTGTTTTTCTTCAATTTCCAATATCAACCAAAAACCCAAACCCCCATTTACATTTATGCACTTTTGTATATATCTTCCTGCACATTTACTGAGCTTATAATTAACTAGATAGTTACGAAGTCCCTGTGGATACGACCTTGTTGTACTACAATGATTGGGTTCACTGCCCATGGTTAGCAAGATAGTTTAACCACTGTTTTGCACAACAAGTTTTATGGCGGCGTTGCCGGGGAAATTGATTATTCAATTTCCCTTGGATCGGTACTTTAGTTTTTGTGCATTTTGTACTTTTATCTATTTTATTTTATTTGTGGTATTTGTTTTTTTAGTTGTTGTCTATATTTTTACATTTACTTCTACTTAAGAGCATTTGTTGTTGGTGCGGTTTAGGTACCTTCTGTCCCTCGGTGTATGCCAAACACTCGAGCCAAAGGATCTCCACTTGTTAGTCTGAGACCCGAGCTCGAGCGTTCATTGTTGAGAGCCATCCGAACTGTGAAAAATTCAATCATGGCTGATCTAGACCAACATGGGGGTTAAGAAGAAAACGGAAACCCACAACAAATGGCTCTCAAAGACTACAACCAGCCGGACACAGAAGGGAGACCTTCGGCCATAGTCCTACCGGAGTTGACGCCTCAAGAGGCCGGACAATGGGTATTCAAGACTCACTACATCACTGCTGTCCAGGACTTAGGAAAATTTAGTGGAGCAAATCCCGATGAAGCTCCCAACCACCTAAGTCAATTCCTCGACTTTTGCAACTCATTTGGTAGAACTGGAAACGTTGGTGAGAGGATACGCTTGTAGCTCTTCCCTCACTCACTATCCGACGCTGCATCAA